>FLRD01000114.1:0-124322 GCA_900088485.1 Plasmodium ovale wallikeri | reverse complement strand
TCCTTTTCGCAATAAAGTGCAAAACAGAAACTCGAATAAGCGAACAATCATCACAATAGTGTCACTTTTTTCTCTTTCTGTTATGTTGGGAGTGAAATACATGCAGTCTGCTCTCATAAAATTGTGCATACTGCGAGATTAAGAAAAAATAGGTATCCCTAAAGTGTGAGCAAGCTGTAGTGCACAGTTCAGGTTCCTACTATCTATACCTACACCAAATGATCACAAACAGTTGAAGTTTTCTCAAAAAGGCAATACCTACGAGACGCTCTTCGCAACTCGGGCACTTGTACCAGAAGGGTGAAAGGTGAAAGTTAGAGCAAGGGGAAAGAAGTTAACCCGTGTGAGCCGCAAAACGAGGACAGAAGGAGGGAAAATTGCACCCCCAAATTAGAAATATCAAAATTTTTCAAAAAAATATGGATGCAATAGTGCGCTGTAGAAACACTTCGGTGGGATATTTCCCTAAATTGCAAACATGACGAGAGGCGCCCTTTTTTTTTTTTTTTTTTTTTTTTTTTTTTTTTCTTCATTTCCACATTGAATAGTTAAATGATTAATTAATTCTGAAAAAAATAATAAAAATAAAATTCCATTTTTTCCCCACTTTTTTTGGGTAATTTGTTAAGGTTCTTTTTGCCGCTCTAAGCATGCATGTCAACAGTTTGCCTAAATCCGTAGTATCATGAAGCGGAAGCAACAAGCAAACATAGATATGTACGCACGCAGTCGTAGCTCTGCACGTACATATGCAATTGAAGCTTAGCATGTGCGAATACGCAGCTTATTCTGTGACCTTTCTATATGACTAGCTCGCGTCGCAAAACAATGAAGGTTCCCATTTCCGACATTAGGCGAGTTAACGTAGCGTCGTTTTTGTCGTTCATTTTAAAAAGATGTCACGGAAATGTAGGGGTTGCAATCGCGAGTAAGGCTAATCCTTGGTGCCATTACATCAAGAGAGGAAGACACTTTGTAACATCAAGCGGGGGAAACCAGTTTGAAAAAAGGGAAGAAAGAAATTTATTTGAAGAAGAGTTAAAAAATGTATATAAACAATTCACAATTCAGAGAGATGATAACAACGAGAGTAAGTGTGAAGAAATAATAATAGTATGTGATGACGTATTAAGTGAAAACAAAAAGCGTATAGGCGATGTTGTCAGAATGGATGACAATACCTATGGCGTTGTGCTACAATTAAATAAAAACAACACCATAATTGGTAAAATAAGAGGGAAAATGGAAAAAGGGGAAAAACCCAACAATGGTAATATTCCACATGTAGGGGATGAAAAAAACGTATACTCCCCTTTCGAATACCTAAATTATTTATATTTACTGAGAAAAGAGAAGTTAAACATATTTAGCCATAAGAGCGAAGAAATGTATGACAAAAAAGTAATAAAAAAACAGTTACACGTTAATCACTTGCTAATTGATATGTTTAGCAAAATAAATTATGGACAAAAAGTATGTGTGATAGGTAATACAGATGAGGGGAAAAAAAATCTTTTAACTTCCATCCTTTGTGAAAATTTATTAGTTAACTTGGTTAAAAATAAGGAAAATTTTTTTATTCTATGTTCATATATTCATAATTCCGAAATTGTAAATATTTTACAAAATTTACATGAACAATTCAGAAATTCACTTATATGTTCAGGCAAAAAAATTGGTCATTCAGAGGAGGAAAAAGAAAAATACGAAATGGATAAATTATATTCCAAAAAGTATATGTATGAAAATGTTCAAATACCAAACGATTTGTTGTTAATAAATTCTACCCCGCAAATGGACTCTAAAGTTGCAACTTACATCTCCCCCATTTTATCCCTACACAAATTAAGTGATTACAAAAAATTTTATAAAAATGTTATATTAATTCTTTACAACGTAACAAATTATAGCGAAACTGTTTGGCAGTTACAGAGCGAGATGAGCTCATTCGTAAAAAACTACTATCGTAAGAACGAAGAGATAAGAAGAACAAACGAAGCAATACAAACTCTCTTTTCCGCATTGCCATTTTCTGTCTACACAATTATTTCGAAGTACGTCTCGTTTGCTGCGTATCCCCATTTTGCGCAAGATGGTGATGTACATTCTAAGCAAGGGAAACATCAATTATGTGTCACTCATACGGATGAACGTGACAACTCCCGGTGCTCGTATGACTTTACAACATGGAAGTTTTCCGATTTGCCATACGTACAGGAACAGTTGAGACGTGAGTATACAACCAGCAGCGTCACGAGTTTTCTCTTTTTCGACCATGTCAAGGGACAAGAAAAGTGTCCAATACAAAGCTATGCACTATCGTTAAGTGAAAACTGTATCTATTTGATGAAAAACAATTTGGGAATTCATTCAGAAGTAAATATAAAACATGTTATTAATAACGAAATAGTTGAAGAGAATAAAATATGGGAATGTACGAAAAACGAAATTAAAAAAGTTATACATAAGAGAAATTATTTACAAACATTGATTGAAAATAAAAAAATAATGAACATATATATAGATCATTGGGAAATGGAAGATTTTATACATTATAACAATATATACTACATATTAATGAACACTAATTTTGAAACATTTTATTTTAATGCATTTCAAAGGATTGTCTTTTTGCGAAACATCTTAACATATAATTTTACAAATGATATTATAACGCAGAAACATATTAATACTTATCATATGCAGTTTATTTCATATTATGTGGAAAACATGAAATATTTTTCCTTTTTAGAAGCAGAGTTCTTTAAAAATTTTCAACTACTTAACCAATTGGAATACGCATTACTATTTCTTCGCAAAATTGACGCGGTCCTAAAGCACATAAAGTCGCCCTTCACATGTGTTCCATAAAATGATCGATGTTGGAAATGGGGGTTAATCTGGATGACTCAGCTGTGGCTTCTAGGACATTTCCCGCGCACGTTTGTTAATGCTTCCTCACTGATTTCACCATTCGACAGTAAACGCGGCGCTGCGCCCGTACTAATGTTCCTACTCACCTGTTTGTTTTTGCCTGTACCCACCCGTTTGCTTTTGCTCCTCCTTGTGCTAATTTTCTTTCCCCTTTTTTTTTGTTACTACTCCCTTTGACGTTTAAATAATGTGAAGAAAATAAGGGACCAGGTGGTTGCCTCCGCTATCGGTTTTGTCATTTGCCTCAGGAGCGAGGGGGGTGGAGGAGGGGGATGACGATTGGCTGTATACCCAGATGAACTCCCCTCAGGCGTAGTACACACTTTTTTGTGTGATAATCTGCACTACTTCTATGGAAAAAAAAAAAAAAAAAAAACACCAAATGGCTAGTGTGTGTTCTTAACGTTGTTGTATTTGTCCCCAATATCCCTTTTTAACAGTGGAGGATCACTCATCTGGTGTGTAATCATCAAAATCGCCGTCGTACGAATCTACTTCATTGTCCGCGACGTCGTCGTATTCTTCATCCTCCTCATACTCATCAGCCTGTTCCTCTTCATCGGCGGGCGAACTTATCATGCTTGAACCAGCTTCTTCATCAATACTGTCAATATGTTTAATTGTTTCCAAGTTTTTCTGATCAAGGTTAAGCGATTTTTGCAAGCTCTTTAATTTCTCCAGTTCATCAAACTCGGGGATTTTTACTTCATCTTGAACATCGACCTCGGCATGAGCATCACTGTCATCATCGCCACGAGTACGATCACTTGTTTTCCCTTTTGGAAAATTGAAAGACCTCTCTCCTGTATCCTTAGACAATTCCGTAATATCCCCTTTTGTATCTGCATATGTGTCGCTATGCACTTCCTTTCTTTTTTCTCCTTCTTGCTCAATGCCTGCCTTAAGTATGACATTTCCGGCTAATTCATCTTTGGAACCCTTAAGTATAATTTTATCAATAGAGGTTGTCATGATATTTTCTACTCTCTCGTTGTCTATATTGATAATGACATGAAATACACTTGGTGATCCGAGAAGTATTCCTTCAACAGGATCAAAAATATTATCTTTAAAAAAACAAATAACCTCTTTTCCAATGTTACCATTCCAGTCTCTTCTACAAACAAGTATATTTTTACTTGGAAGAGAAGAAACAACTAGTTCGTAAAATGGTAAAATAACAATTTCTTCATCGATTTCCAATTCTTTTAATCGTTCAGCAATTTTTTTTACTAACTGCTTTAGATCGAATAAATTAATTTTGTAATTTTTTCCTTCTTCGATTGTTATGAACACATCAACTTTTCCTGGATACCATGTGACATCATATAGATCTAAGTTTGATGGTCTTCTCACTTCTTTAAATGGATAATCATACATAATAACATCTCTAATGACTTCCTCTGCCCTTTTTCTCCATTTACAGTGCAACGAATCGTCCCATTCGTATAGCATATCTTCCACAGGGGACTTTGCCTTGGTATAAAGAATGTTTTCTTCCATTAGTCGGAAGTTGTGCACAGTTTCTTCCGCTACGTTTTCCTCATGTTGATGATCTTCCGTAGTACTTTCTTCCCCATTCGGGTTACTAATAAACTCTCCATCCTTTTCAAGATCACCAACAAAATTCTCTGTATTGTCCACTAAATTTTCTGTACTAAGTAGTATATGATTTCCAGCGGAAAATTCTTCCTGTTTTCTGAAATCTTCTCTTTCCTTTTCTTGTATCTTTTTATGTTTTTCAAAATATAATTTTTTATACTGTTCAGGAAGCAAATTTATTTCCTCTTTTGTTAAATTCCATTTTCTTCTTGAGAGCTTCCTTCTCTCATTCCATTTTATCATTTCTTCCTTTGCTTCTCTAATGGTTTTTATTTCCTTTTTGTAGTATAGTTTCCTTACATCGTTCACGCTAACAACGGGATTAGTGGATGAGACTCTGTCTGCATCATTATCCGAAGTAGCATCCACATGGATAATTTCATTTTCTTCATCTTCAGATGGGATAATGACGGTTTTCACATCTTCCTTGACCACGTTTGAGGAATCCTTTTCCTCCTCTAGCATTTGATTTTTCGCTCCTGCTTCATTTAGTTTTTTTTTCTTATATGCATAGTAATCACTTTTATCATATGTTATGTTATATTCTATTTCTAGATCTGTTTTATCAAATTCATAATTATTTTCATTTTTTAAGAATTCTTCTGTGGATGGCCAAGGTCCTATTCCATTAAAAGCAGCATCATATTCTGTAAGATCATGATCCACATCATCTTCATCAAAACAGTCTAGAGTATAAACTTCTTGATGTTCTTTCATATACTTTCTTAAGCTATGATGTATATAACACTGATTATTTTTATCAATCTTTTTAATTAAAGATGGGTGAATATATTTTTTGTATTCCATATCTTCTATATAATTTTCTATACTCAGATTTGGTAGTTGCTTCACTTTTTGTAATTTTTTTCTATTCCATTTTTGCATCTCCTCTGGGATCATTTTGCTCTCCTCGTTCCTTTCCCCCTCACGCACTTTTCTATCTCCCTTATCGCGCCCATTTTTATTTTCTTCTTCCTCGTCCTCCTCCTCCTCCCGTTTTTCTCTTGTGTACAGGTTATCCGGAACTGAGATGTAGGGGTATCTTAGAATTGGGGGAACGAATCAGTAAAGTGAAGATGTATGCAATTTGCGTTGTTTTCTCGGTTTACATAGCATTTGGACTAGATCAACATGTCTTTGCAAGCAAACAAGCAAGCATCCGCAACCGATGCTGATGGAGTCGAGGAACATGGTAAAGGAAAATAAGGGACAATAAAGCTTCACGCTTGGACCTGTACACATTCATAAGCTAGTTTCTTCTCCTTATGCAAGGAGAAAAAATATGAACATGCTAGGTTTTTTCGCCAATGGTCTATTGCTTACATCGGTTCGGAGGGGATGTTATATTTAAGGTATTCCTCAGGAATGGTGTTTTTACACACATTGTTTATCTTGAGTGAATATAACTTTTTGTGTTTTTTTCTTTTATTCTTTATATGGAAGTTTTTATTAACAAAATTGAAAACGGCTTTCGGCTTTGGGCTTATGCAAAAGGGAGTCGGCCTAAAAAGAGGAAGAAACATATGTGGACATTTTTTTCCCTTTTTTTGCTCTACGTGGGTGGAAGCATACCCATGAAAAAATATATATGTGTAAATCTGTACATGTACATATTGTTAGCCCATTCGGTATATGAACCTTTTCGCCTATACCTATGGCTCCAGCTCGGAATTATCTTACTATAATAGGCCTCAAAAAATGGTGTGCATATAAAAAATATCAGAGCATTTATACATATTTTCTTTTTTAGGTTATACAATAACATCCTAGATTCCCCTAATGACAACAGGAAGAACCACATGTAGAGGTTTGTACGGGAATATCTAGGTTTGTATAGTTACTTATAGTTATGTATCTGTGAGTACAGGTGTATACATTCGGTTCACTCCATGCTAAAGGTAAACTCCCGATATGCTAACAAGGAAGGAAAATATATATTAATTTTCTTGCACCTACTTTGTGAAGGATATTTTTACTGCCCTGTTATGTTCGCTGAAATGTATACAGCTTAGCAAAAATGGAAAGAACATCTTCTGTGGTTACCTATTTGCATGTTTCTTATACCTTTGATGCCAGGGGCTTCCTTTAGCATTTACGTGTTTGCTTCTCTTTTTTTAACCGCGTAAACGTGCAATCCATTCGTGCGTTCACACGGAATTATTCATTCCCATTTGCGATTCCGAGAGGGTTTTACACATACCCATATACATATGGCATATATAAATATGCAAAAATAAGTGTACATCAGTGGGATGGTCGTTTTGGTGTTACATCCCGTTTAGTGGTGAAAACCCATTTTGAAGGACATTTTTATATTTCCTTTTTTAAATTATGCCAACTTTAAAGCTTCGAAAAAAAAAAAAAATTGCTAGTATTGCACATCTTTGCAAATTCTTTTAAGGAACTTCAAACGAAATAGTCAACCGAAATTTTTTCTCTATCGAAATTTATCCCTTAAAAAAAAGGAGCTTATCCCGAAGTATCATTTTTGTAAAAGTGCAATGATTCAGAAGAGCAAAATTGCTAACGTGGAACCAGCTTGTGCACTTCCTTGTAGTTGTATCCTTACGCAAACCCACACAACCAAATATTTTATCCTTTTCACATTAAATGAACTTTTTTTTCTTAATTATTACACCACGACAGCTGACTGATATGCTGAAATACCTACTGTTTTCCAGACACACCAAATACTTTGAATAACAACACACAAATGTTCCTTTTCGCCAAAGGTACAAATTCTTCCTTTTTAATTTCTTAAGTAGGTTAATGGGAAAATGTTTGCATAAGTATAGAAAGACAATTTTATCACCTTTCTAATTTTTTTTTTTTTTTTTTATGACCATGCAATAAAAATCTAACAATTTCGAGCGACTCTTAAGAGTATATACTACAATCATTATATACAATATGAACAGGTCATAAAAAAAAAAAAAAAAAAAAAATTATTAATATGTCTTGCTACATATTGGCAACGAAGCAAATACTCTACATTGCAATATTGCATGTTCAGATGAAAAAAAAAAAAAAAAACCTATATTTTTTTATTATGAACTAGTCATAAAGGCATATTCGTTTGATAAACATTTTACAACAAAAAAAAAAAAAAAAAAAAAAAAAAAAAAAAAACTTAAAAAATTTGGAGATATACTCAAACTGTCCTGTACGGAGCAAACAAAACGGGAAATGCCAAAAAAATGCGCATTCGTATTATCCTGCACATACGTGTGTATGCGTGCATAATATTAGGTATGCGCACAACACAATGATGCGAAACATGAGCTCTCGCGTGTAAACATTAGTAGACATACAGCTGCTTAAAAAGTTAGAGGGCATCGGGCATTCAAAGGTTGCGCAGAAAAGTAAAAGTGTGTTGTTTAACCTATCAAAGTTTTTCTCCGTCAATGGTACATATTTGATGTGCAAAGCTTCAAATAATTCTTTACAAATTGCTTCCCACTAGGGGTCATTCGGTATCGTGTATTTTGCTGCGCGCGCTCGGTGCGAGCAGGGCTTCTGAAAAACAATTCGACACTGAATTAACGGTGCGTGCATGCGACGTAGGCCTTTTGTTGTCAGGAAAATTTTATCTAGGTGAAAACTTAAAAATGTTTTCTGTCCAACTTTACTAAGTATTCAATGTCATCAGGGGAGTGGCTGGTCCATTTTTGGGGAGCAGTGGTAGGCAAGTACCAGTCCACTTCATCAATATTTTTCGTAATGGATGATTTTAAAATTAATTTTAAGAATTCTTGTCTCATTTGCTCAAAATGTTGATACACTTCATTTCTTTTTTCTATCATATATCCACATGCTTTCGTATTATTTGTTATTTTACATAATCGTAAATATTTTGCTGAGCTATCATATTTAAACGTAGCAGTATAAATAACTTTAAATATGGTTAAAATGTGATCTCTAAACTTGGAAGAATTACTTGGTTCAACAAAAATTATGGAAGAATTATTTTTATTGTTACCATTTTTAGAATTTTGCAAGGAATCTGATAAACTGTTAAACATTTCAACAACTGATGGGGATATTTGTAGGTCCTCTTCCCAGTCACAACTGTTTCCAATATTGTCCATTCGACATGTGATATAGTCTAACGTACTTTTTGCAAAAATATATTTAAACGTGTACAATTTGATAAAATCCGTTTTGGTATTTCTCGGGGAGATATTCGATTGGGTAACTACACCATCGAGAGAATCTTCCTTATAATATTTCATGCTTAACACCTTTACAAATTCTACTTTTCTTTTTAAAAATAAACTTTTTAATTTTTCACATTTTAACGCTTCTCTACTAGCAAGACCACTAAATTCTACGCCCATATATCTACCAACGGTTCCCCATTTTTCGTACATTTGCACAGCCAAAGGGTGATTCCCATGTCCTATTTCCATTATAGTGTCATTTTCACTTATTGGAGAAAAAAATTCTTTATCATCTATTTTTATTTTTTTAATTCTCTGTTTCAGTAAATCTGATATCATGCTGACAGCTAACTCTGTGGTGATTCCGGTGAAGGGTCTCGTCTTATCAACGCTCTGTGTGTAGTAATCATCCCAACATCTTTCTTCTTCTTCAGGCTCAAAATCGCAATGAGCAATTTGGTTCGTTTCGGTCGTATTACAACTGTCATTATCGCTACACCCACTGCTATTGTTTTTGCTAGAATCCTTAATAGTATGCTCTTTTTCATTCTTCAAATTTTCGATATTCTGATTCAGCATTTTATTGATCTTGGACTTTATTAATCTTTCACTTCTCTTCAGTGGACTACACAAATAGGACACATACTCATTTTTTATATACTCGGGCAGTTCGTTCATATTTGATTCGTTCATTATCCATTTATCCTTCCCTGCATAGTTATTCTCTCCCTTTTCATCAGGGATGAATTTATTCTTTTCCCTTAACGGTGTATGTAAAAACATTAATTCATCATAAACAGATTTTTTTTTTTTTTTTTTAGAGCTAAAATGTGAATTATTTTCGTTTTTTATTCTCCCTATTTTTCTCTTATTCGTGTATCTCCTTTTTGGAGTGGTAAACATGGATAACCTGTTACTTGCCTCCTCATCTTCGTCATCCTCATCATTCTCTTCATCCTCATGTTCCCCATGTTGGTTATAATTAAAAACCATGCTGTTGTCAAATTTACTGGGTGTGTACACTCTTTTTTTCGGGCAGCTATACGTTTTTATATATTGCGAATTTTCTGACACGTCCTCGACCTGTTTGCTCGGAGTTTTGCTACTATACAATTTCATCATAAACTCGTTTGAAATTTCATCCATGTTAGAAAAATTATTTTTACTTTTTTTTTTTAATTGACAAGACGTTCCTTCCTTAAGCATGGGTATTATTTTTAAAAGCTCCTGTTCCTTTTTTTCAATCATAATTTTTTCATTAAAGGTGCTCACTTCTTTTTTCCCTAAGGTTACCAGGTTGCTGTACTTTTTTTTCCTGCCCAACTGCAAGTTTTCTGCGTTGTTTCCCCGTGCGCACACCTGTTCTCCTTCGTCCACCTCGTCCATCCTACTGTTTCGTCCTAACTCAGTGGTGTTATGGTTTCGGTTTTGGTTTCGGTTTTGGCTTCGGTTTTGGTTTTCGTTTTGGTTTTCGTTTTGGTTTTCGTTTCGGTGGCGGATTTGGTCGCGGTCGCAGTTGCAGTTTTGCTATTTTGCCACTTTGCTGCTTCGACACTTCAGTACTGCTTTACGCGCTTTTTTTTTTGGTCTCCCTCTTTTTTATTTGCTACGCTGTTTTGTTGCATCACTCGTGCGGTAACTTGTTCTGCACTGTACATGCGGTATTTCTGTTTTTTTTTTTTTTGTTTATTATTTTTTTATTACTATTTATTATTTTTTTTCTTTTTGAGACAATGCACTCCTTTTTTATGTATGTACACGCAAGTGCTCAGAACTCATAATGCTTCGAAATACACCTACGGACAAGTAGGATTTCTTGGAATACTCAGGAAAATAAAAAAAGTAAGGAATATCGTAAGACTGTTGGTAAGAATGTTTTTCTTTTACACATACACTGGATATGTTTGCTTCACTGCAAATGGACGGATCTCCATGCACATATGTTTATGTGCTGCTTAATTTTCCCTACTGCTGAGGCCAACAAATATATTAACGTGAAATAAAATAATATGTTCTTTTTTTGAAAATACTCATGAGACAATAAAACTGTTTGAGTGAGTGCTTAGTTAAAAGTATGATCTGATTTCACCAATGGCAACATTTTGTCATTGTGCGGTTGTGTCGTTCCATTGCTTCAATGACAGATTTGGGGGGATTAAAATTTAGCAATCCTTTTCTGAAGCGCAAAAAAGGGAAGGAAGGGGCATGGCACACAAAATGGGCTAAAATTCACGATCACTGTAGGGGCTTTTTCGCATAAATGAATAAAAATTGAGCAAAAGCGCAGCGAAAGGGCAGCAATAATGCGAGTAAAATGATAAGAAGGGTGGAAAACTAGGGAAACATCAAAAGGGTACAGTTTTTTTTTTTTTTTTTTTTTTTTTTTTTGTATCCTCCCTTATTGCGCACAAACGACCTGAACTGAACTTGTTGCAATTTCGTTTTTTAAAAAAGATATGGGAGAAAAAAAAAAGGAAATACTTTTACAACATAAAAAGGGGAACAAAAAATGCTATGCAGAGCGAAGAATTTTTCTTGCATGTCTCAATAGGATTTTTATTTCGTTTTATTCTGGTTTTTTTTTTTTTTTTTTTTGGGTTAAGGGGTTTCATCTTTTTCTTCAATTTTTCGCTTCTCTTTTTTTTTTTTTTTTTTGTTTCTGCTTTACGGTGAATTCCGGCCTTGGGGATGTACAGGTAAGCATGTTTTAATTATGTATATACAACAAAATGGTTAAAAAAAAAGAAAAACAAAAATTGGCGTAAAAACATTGCATACATTTCCATTTTAAAGAGAGTAGGACGAACACTTTTCTCAGAAGTTTAGGGAGAATATACAGTCTTCTTAAAGGAAAGATAGTGTTTCTTGATAAGAAAAATGCTCTTTTCTTAATTTTCCCATACCGTGTACAAATTTTTCATTGCAACTTGGTCCTAAATAATTTTTTCCTTAAATAATTTCCTAGCAATTTTTTAATGTACTCCTGTTACGTACATATGTACATATGTATGTATATATATATATATATATATATATATATGTTTTTTTTTTTGTGACTTATATGTGATATGCAATATATGTGAATTGCCATATCATTTTTTACTAGAAAGGCTGTACAGGAAAATCTTCAAGATAATACGATAAACACTATCTTTTCCCATTAAATGGGGACAAAATAAGAAAGATGTAAAACGTGCTTTGTACAAACACGGGCATTCCAGACATGTCAAAATATTCGAATACAATTTTTGTAAATAGCACAATGATAATATAGGCTTGTGAAGTTCTCACATACATTTCACACTATTTTCCTTTATTTTTATTTTTACATTTAACTATTAAAAAGGGGTTGTACTTAAGCGCGAAAAGGCAGTTTTGCCTTACCCCATTTAGCTGATATTTTAAGATCATAAAAAAAAAAAAAAGTAATTTAATGCAAGGTAATACAATAAGTAGTATATACGGTGGAGTTTCCTTTATGTAGTACGCTTTTACAAAAAAGGCCCCTTTTAATTTGTCCAAAACAATGAGCTTTGCATTTTTCCGTACTTTCGTTTTACCTGCGAAGAGGTTCCTCTTACCTGTATATACACGCAAAAGCATGTGCGAGTATGTTTAAATTTATGTGCACATTATGGGGCATTGACACACGATTAAAATGAGATAATAGGAAGCTCGTAGATCCATTTTTTATTTCACTTTGAACTTTTTTATGCCCCCTTGGGTTGTCCGTTTTTATGGCATACATATATGTAGTGTTTAATCAAATAATCAATCCCGTTTCGGAATCAACTGGGCCTGCGAAGGAAGTGGCGCGTCGGTGAGTGCCCGAATGGACAAATTAGCAAACGTTATACGAACATATGTACGTCCGTATTTGGTGAAACAACGAAAATGCATTTCTTTAGGCGTTACCACTATCCCATTTCGTGGAGCTCCCCATAGAGTAATCGACGAGCAGTTGGGTATAAATCTGCGATGGAGACAAAAATAGCGAACAAAGTGCGGACACGTACGCACATGCATGTAACTATGTACGTATAAAGCAACGCGAAAAGTGGTCCAAAAAATTTCGTCACTGGGAAAATGTGCAAATGTAGCCTTATCTTCCCTCATTCGTATGTAATCTTGCATACGCAATGAAAGACGTACCAATGAGTTCCGTATTTCTCCCTCGCATGGCCAGTCGATGTTGCAAAACTTTAGGTAATAGTTTTTCTGCCCATCCGAAATATTTTTAAATTTAGAATAGGTTTTACAAATTTTGCTTTTATAGCCTATAGGTGCTTTACAAAACCCGTCCTTCTTAGAAGGTAACCATCCCATTGGGCAGGGAAATGAATAATTCCTCCTACAATCGTTTCTATCTAAAAACGTAATGACGTAAAAGAAACCCTCGTTTATATGTTTTCCCTCCCTTTCACGTTAATGCAGAAATTGCAGGGGTGTTCAGATAGGCAGGTGTTCACATAAGCAGTTGTGCAGATGAGCAGGTGTAGTGCCGCTTTTTCCTCCTGTGATTCCATTTTACCCTTTTTTTATGTGCGTTATTAGTTACCTTTAAAAGGAAAGTCAACACTGCAAGCAGAGGAGTACGATTCCTTTTGCTGCAGGTTCATATCAATAAATGAAACTTCGTCACTGCATTTGGAACTGTTCCGGTAATTCTCGGGTGCCCTGCAAAAGCCGCTGCTCAAAATAGACCACCCTCTACAAAAAAAAAAAAAAAAAATAATAATAATAAATAAAACGATAATTTCATGGTACCTACCTTTTTATCTGTTTGAGTAGATGTCATCCCCACGACATCCCCAAACAGACAATAAGACAAATGCGCAGTGCTTTCTCAATTTTTCTCGTTACATTGGGCAAGGAATGTCGTAATCCCTCTTCTGCTCATTCACCTTGATGGTGTAGGGCCAGTTAACTAGGCAAGCAATTTCTATGTTTTTTTTTCCCTCTTCTGTATTATACTTCTTCAAATTGGCAACTTTAGGACAAGGCCCATTGTAATCATCTGGTGCTTTGCATTTATATGTCCCCACTTTTTCCCAATTTAATGGACACGCATAATCAAAATTTGTTTTGTAAATAATGGACTTACATCTCCATCTTATGCCACATAACTTTTCAAACTCCTTCTTTTCAGCAATGGTTTTATTGGAAAATTGTATATCCTCCTGGCACTTTTCATTTATATATAAACTTCTGCACATGCCCTTCCCTACTTCCATCCAATTAATAGGGCACAACGAATCGTAATCAGTTCCGTATGGACATGTCAGAGGCATACAGGGCCAATTGGAATCGCAAATTTCGGCCCAACTTTCCTTCTGGTTGTCGTACATATGCTCCAACTTGTCCTGTACCTGATTAGATTGGATGGTGTTAAGAAAAGGTCATCCCCATGCCCCAGCGCTAACGTGAGTACAGGTAGGCGTATTCGCGGATAAACATAAGCATAGATATTCCTATGATAGCATACACGTCCTTTTCCTCCCACATGCATTGCATACCTTATTGCACGGTCCTTCGTAGGATCCTAGTGGCACACAACCAGAACTCGTTCGGAAAAAGTTCAGGGGGCACGGCAGGGAGTAATCTTGATCGCATATCTATCGATTTGAAAAAATGTAAAAAAAAAAAAAAAATGTGCGAAAAGGAAAAAAAGGGGAGAAAAACACATTAAAAAGGAGGATTCTTTTCATGATGCCCATTCAGGCGATACGTCCTACGTCCTCTGAATCTTCCGTAGTCTTCAAACGAGAAATAAATTGGGTCAATACAAAAATATGCGGTAGATGCAGAAAAACAAGGAAATATAACACATACGGAATAAAATATGAACGTTTTAGAGTTTCTTTAAAGGATCCTTTTTCAGCCTTACGCGCTCAATCTCTTTCAAGTCATCCGCACCAAACTTTTTGTAGATGCTGTCATGATTCATAGAATTGATGACCTCAGCCTGGTACTTCTTTATGTGTGCTGCTTCCGTTTCCTTCTCTTCACTAATGTCATTCTGAAATGGGGGGAAAATGGACGAAATGACTTAAAAAGGGAGACACAAATGACGAGTGCCTTTCTTCGGAAGCTGCTTTCTCCTGCCCTTCCATGTTCTGTACTGTACTGCTTTTCCTTTCTTCGCTTTGTCTTGTGCTTCCTTTTTCTTTTTTTTTTTTTTCTTTTAACCTGTTCGTCTGACGAGGAAAAATTCTGTGCAGCCTCTTCCAGATCACCCGTTAAAAATTCGCTGTCTTCCTTTGCTTCTTCTTCTTCATCCTAAAAACGTTGTGACAAAGATACAATTATCGAGACATATATACGTATGCACATATTAAGCAGGACGAGTGAATGATTCATCAGGTTATACTTCACTAAGTCCAGATGGCGGCAACTCATTTATGTTAAACTTTTCTTTGATTGCTTTGCTAGCCTCATTAATAGCAGCTGGGATTGACGGGGTACAAAAAAAACAATACTGGTATAGTAGTGAATTCCTTAATTGCAGAAGTTATAAAAGGAAACAGTGCTCTTTGGTGTGATCTTGTATAAAGGTACTATTGCGCAGAAGAGTTAATGGTTTAATAATGTTCGCATTTGTATTCTCATTTCGCTTCTCGTTTTTTGCCCTCTTAATATGCACCATTTATGTAAGTGGTCGTTCTGGCTTTTACATTTGTATGGTGCATATACACTCTTTAGAAACATTTAAACGTTTCTATAACTTATTAAACAATTTATTTTAAAAAAAATCGTAAAAAATGTTCAAAAAAAAAAAAAAAAAAAAAAAGCCATCTTTACTTTTGACACTTTGATCAACCGCTTTCATTTTTTCCTCTTTCCCAATAATTCTGTCCTTGTCACTTTTGTCTTCGTCATTTTTCTGTTCTGAAAATTCACTAGTTTTAGAATTTTCACTTCTTAAATTTAGGTCTCCCGAGAAAACAAAAGTTTTTTTTTTTTCTAGCGAAATTTCAGACAACCCAAATTTTGTCACGTTCAAAAGGGACAAACAGAAAAGGACGATAATGTATCTCATTTTAATGAAAAAGAAAAACAAAAAAGTAAAGGAAAAATTAAACAAATAATTTAACATACGCACATGAGAATACACACATAAACAGCGTACTCTGTGGGACAAAATCATGAATTTCTTTTTTAGACTGTAGAATAGCAAGGACGACGGTGGTGTGTGAGAACACGGTGCAACTTCTCCTCATGGCGTTTTTTTATTTTATTTATTTATTTTTTTTACTATTTTGTAAACCCTTACAATGTGTGCAGATACGCATGCGCATGGACATGTGTATATACACATGGAAAAAAGAAAAAAATTCCTCTATGGTTGTTTATCTCCAAAGGGTGCATTCGGAGATATGCTGGGGAATGATACGTATTTCCATGTGATCACTCTACACAAAAGGTCTTATATAACGCCAAATCGTAGTGGATACTATTTTGCACTTCACATTTTGGGCTTGTTTTTTTTTTTTTTTTTTTTTATATAGCGAAAATGTGACACTTGGAAAGCCACTCCTGAATTGCACAAATGGCTATTTGCTAAAATTGTATGCATTTAAAATTTTGTCGTTCATGAAAGATATAACAACAAGGAGCCGATACATACATATATATATATATACATGCGTAGTTCGCGCACAACCTTATGTGAACAAAAGGGGTTTGCATTATCACAAAATGCTCAACTAGCCAAAAGGCGGAACAAAAAAAAAAAAAAAAAAAAAAAAAAAAAAAATGAACAAAATAAAAAATGATAGAACAAACAGGTAAAACGATGAATATAACATAGAACAGCGGAGCATACCTCCGTGTCATGCAGAGTTTTGCGGTACGCTGGATGCGTAGTTTCTCTACACTTCAACAAACCATGGGTGCTGGAGGGCCTGTTGGGCGGTTATGCGCGTCGCGTAGTCGAAGTCCAGCAAGCGTTTTAGAAGATCTCTGGCATTTGGATCAGGAAGTCCAACTCCTGAGGGATCTCTCTGCTGCAGAATTTGCTCAAACTGTTCATCATTACAGTTATTTTTGTAAAAATTATTTCTTTCCATTTTTTGATTAAAGTCTTTTTTTCCATTTTTATGTACAATGTCAAGAGGATGATAATTTTGTGTGTGGACAAACGTTGCTTTGTACTTATGCACACATTTCCAATCGGGGCATACCGGGGAAGAAGGTAGCAATATCAAAGAATTGTACTTATTTGTAATAATGTTAAAAATAACTTTTGAACTTTCCTTTTTTACATTAACAAGGTTGTTATTCATGTAATGCTGCAGTTTGTTAATAATCATGTTTTTATCATATACATAAGAGTAAGATGGCGGTTTGGAGTGAAGAGGTACTAAATTTTCCGAAGAATGGGACCATGGTGTTAGACACAATTCTGAAAGACTCTGCAAAAAGATGGCTTCTTTCAAAGCGTTAGTTGAATATTTTGCATATAAATTTTTAAGTTTCATTTCATTTCTTTTGTCTTTTACCTCTAGTGGATTTTTTGTACCTAACACGAATTGTAAAAAGACAATACCGATAGCCCACATGTCATAATATGGAAGACGCATAAAATTATTTTTCATATGACCGAACAACGATTCTGGGGGTTGATACCCTTCTGTTTCTTCATTTTCTGTTGGAATAAAAAAAAAATTTTCATTTGAAAATTCAACTGCACTACCCCAATCACCAATACGAACCGTGAAAGGAGTACTTGGGGAGACAAAAATATTTTCCATTTTTATATCCCTATGTGTAATTTTTTTTTTATGAGCATTGTTTATTCCATTCAATATTTGTCTAATTAAATCTTTCAACACCAACATTCCTATCTTTTGTCTCTTAATGCTCCACCACAGCTTACTTGGGATAAGCATTCCAGAATTATTTGTATCCGCCTCAAACAGATGCTTCGATAGGGAGTACCCTTCATTTGCGAATACTAACCACACATAAGCATGTTCGTCTTTCTTTTCATCCATTTCGTATTCTTTAAAATATTCAACAAATCGACTTATGTTTTCACAATTTTTTAGGAGTTCCCCAAAATACACCTCCCTCATGGCGTACAGCTCAGCGGTTTCTTCGGCGTGGTCACCAAGTCCACCCATATGCTCTTTTCCATCTATGTGTGTCCGTCCTTTTTTACCTCTGTTACTATCCCTATTTATGAGAATCTTCTTCAGCACTACGTCTTTAAAAGGAAAATTTCTACTCACGTTTATTGCGTACCATATTTCTCCAAATGCACCTTCCCCCATCTTGCTTCTGACAGAGTAATTTATTCGATTGGGGTAATTTCTAGCTATCTGATAGTACGTTTCTTCTTTTGTTCTTCCTGAATTTGTTAAAAATAAACGTTTTGTAAAATCGATCATTTTATATTTCCCCTTCAACCATTCCAGAGGTGAGAATTTTGTACTGTAAAAAAAGTTATTTTTTTCTTTTCCCCTCTCTTTCGTGTTTTCCTCTTCATTACCTTCACTTACATAAAACGTATGTTCATAATTGTAATCGTAATATATTTGCACATCGGCAGATTTTGTTCCATATAAAGACGTGACAGTATTGCTAGGAGTATCCTCTTCTCTTATTTTCAACGCGAACAAGGAATCACCTGCGTTGACCATGCAATTTTTACATTTTGTTTTATCTCTCCCTAGTTGTTGCGATTTCTCCACTTTCAAGGTGAGTGGCATGTAAATTACATCCAACTTGTTGGATTCTATCTTACTTCTTTTTTTGAAAAGGCTTTTAATCTTTTTTGTAAGATAATATTTCGTGTTTAGCATATTCTCCCTTTGCAAATTGTAGTACCTCCTAGGGTCATGCTTTTCTTCATGACTACTGCTCTCATTCTGGGGGAAATTTTCCCTTCCTCCCTGATTCCTTTTCTCCATTTCTCCTTTATGCATATTTTTATTTTCCCAACTTAGGAGATGTTTCTCCGTTTCGTGGGTGGAGCAATTTTCCCCCTCGGGGATGCTGCCCTTTTCGTTGTTCTGCCTATCATCCCCATCGTGATTATTATATCTCCCATTAAAAATTGGCGAATGGTCATTTATTCCATTCGCATGAAAAAAAAGCGTATTACACGTAACACCAATTTGAGGATGACCTCTTTTCAGACATGTGAAAAGGCAAAGTATACCTCCTGCTTTTTTATAGTAATAATAAATAAAGGCGAAAAAAAATTTAAAAATGGAGTGAATTCCTTTTTTATATAATTGGGGGTAAATATATTGGGTAATACAAATGTGGTAAAATTTTTTTTTTGTTTCCTCCTTTTTACGTCTACCTCCTTGTGTATTGTAGTAGAACACATATGGTATGTTACTTCCAGGATAACTTAAATATTTCTTTAAGCTATAAAGAATAAATAAATCACTTTTGCTAATTTCTATTGACTTCTTCCGCATAATGTTGTGCTTAAAATCGGTTAAAAAATTTTCATGAAGAAGGCGCAAAACAGAGGTGTAAAAAATTTTTATCACCGTAATAATGTTATATAGTATGCAGGCGTAAACAAAACAGGAAAACACTTTCATTTTTCCTATCGCAGGGAGCAAGTGGCAAAATAAAAGAAGGAAACCAGGTGAACAAATCGGGGAGAGCAAATTAAACTGTGAACAGCACTGTGATAACAAATTCTGATTAAAGGCAGAAGAGCGATTAATTGCGCGTGGGGTGGGAAAAATAAGCAAACATTCCTTTCAGCCTTTCCAAGAGGATTCGCACTTTTGAGAAAATTATTTCACCTACAAGTGGCACGTGAGAGCGCACACATGTTTGTAAGAGATTTGGGACGGGGGGAAATGTAAAAAAATGCGCTTGCAAATATGCATGCATGTAACACTTTAACTCCAGTAGGAGGCTACTGCGGGAATTTCCGCCTAAGCGGAAAAAAAGCCTTCCCCTCATAGTGCAACCTTTTAACTGTATCATTGTCGAATTTGTTGTCATTAAACATTATCCTAGATGTAAAAGGTCTGTGGTTAACGTCTCTTTGATGAAAATTTCACTGTGCAAAAAAGTAAAAATAAAATAAGAAAAGGCAATAAATGGCTAGAAAAAAAAAAAAAAAAAAAATACTTTTACAAGGTGAATATTGTAGAGAGGTGAAATTTCTACGAGTCAAGTTTCCATTTTAAATAGAGAAGAATAATAAAAGGAGAAAAAATTTAAGAGGAGCAACAAAAAAAGTAAATCGCATAGTAAGTGTTAAAAATGTGCAAAATGCCTTTCCATACTGCACATTTAAAAAAAATTTCTTATTTGCGGGGATTGCCGTCGGGACAGGAATATATGCCATCGCTAGAAATAACGACACTGAGGAGAGGGAAACTTAAACCACCTGTGCTCGTGAACAAGGAAATACAGGAATAATGAAGTGAACAACTACGTTAGGTTGTATTAATTTATCGCGTAATTTTTCCCAAGTTTCCCATGTGTCACATTATCTGTGCATTTTCTCGAGATGTCCTTTTAATTTAAGTGTGTATGCCACTCCCATTTTTCATATCTGAATGCTAGCACATTTGCTTATAAATATGGGCTTACTGTTGTACTTATTCCTAATTTCTTATTTTTTGAAGAGGTTTTTGCCCGAACTCTGAAAATAAAAAATATGGAATTTTCGCCATTTTTAATTCTTAAAAGTTACGATATTTGAAAAAAAAAAAAAAAAAAATAAGACACAATTGCGTTAAGAAGCAGACTGAACCAAAAATACAGATTAATCTTCAAGAAACAGCAACTAAAACGAAATGTTCCTTCGCAGAAATGTGCAATGATTCGTATCCTCGTTACTCTTTTTTCCCCCATTGTCCACTTTGCCGTGTTTAACCGTTTTCCGCTGTCCCGTTTACTCCTTTTACCATTTCTACCCCCTTTTACGAGTATTTATGTAAAGTAAAAATTAACGTATTACGTGAATTTTATCCGCAAATTGTTCGATTGTATAAAAAGCCATTTGAAAATATAACACAAGAAATTACATTACATTTTTGGATGTTCAAAAAGGAAAGCTTCATTTTTTTTTTTTATATACTATTGTGGAAACGTACACAAATGGGTTAGACCTTTCGACGTAATTTATGATAATTCAAAGCGTAATACGAAGAAAAAAAAAAAAAAGAGAATTTTTCACCTTGTTCCGATTAATGTCTGAAAATATAAATTGGTTACTAATGTTAAGCGATTTCACATAAGCGTACATAGCATTACAAAATTCGATTAAAAGATGTATTACATAATTATAAAGACATGCACATTTGGCCTCTTTTTTGGGGATCGCTTTTATGGTAATGTCTGCACATGTACTTATCGCAGGTGTTCACTTAAAAGGGAACGAGATCACAAGTACAAGCATACGTGGATGCACATATACGGGTAATTCGTAACATATGTTGAAGGGCTAAACCAGCAACGCCTACAAGTGAGAATTGTACCTTCTTCACCTATTTAAATATATAGTTGTCGAATTAATTATCACCCTTTTGACAGCTCAACATTATGCTTATGCGATACATCATTAGGCAAGCGTATGCCCCTTCGGCTATCGCAACATGGGGATACACTGACAAATGAACCTTAAATGAAACAGTTTTTCAACTACTCTTCTTTAAGCTTGTATCATAGCATAAAGACTGGATAGAGTATATACCTTTGAAATTTTCACCTTTTCATGCAATCAAAATAGGAACATGCTCGGCATATGCTCCCATGGGTGCTTACCTGCTTACTTATGTTCGTACATATACATACAAACATACATACATACATACGACTTGCATTTGTGGAGAAAGGAAATTATAAAACGAAAAAGGCTGCAGTTATAGTAGTTTCAAGAGCATAATATATTCATACAATCCTACTTTACTCTTTCTGCTTTTTTTGGTTATACAAATTTAAGTTAATGTTCTTACCTTGCTCGTTCACATGTTACAAGCGCTCGAATATGCCTATTTTTTACCTCATTGTATTCCTTTGTCATATGTCGGGTAAATTATGTAAATACGTAAACATTAAAGTGCCAAAATATTCTTATAAATGCAAAAATATTTTTTAAAATGATTGTATCCTTAAATTTTTTTTTTTATTTTAAAAAATTAAAAAATACTGATACATACATGTAAGCATATATATTTATAAATATATGTAGCATGAATAATACTGTAAATTTCTTCGTTTTTTGCATAATAATATTTTGTTCCAATAAAAAAAAAAAGAAAATAGGGCGTCAAGAAATGTCATATATGCTCATGTACTCGTTATTTTTTTTGGAAGGGATGAAAGAAAAGAAACAGACTCACTTAGTACGGATATTTTTTGAAAGCAGCGTAGCTCAGAGGAAGAGTGGGGGGCTCATAACCCCCAGGACCGTGGATCGAAACCACGCGCTGCTATGTTATAAAAGAACTTATGTAGTAAACTGTATCGAAAGGAAAAAATAAGGGATAATCAAAATAAGTTATTGTTTTTTTTAATGTCATAAAAAGAATGTATTTACATTTTCGCATAATGCTTATTGCCTTATATATATATATATATATATATATATATATTTTCCTCCTTTTTTCCCTTTTTTTTTCCATTTACTGCGAAGTAATTAAAAGGAAGCCCGGATTAAATATAGCCCATGAATGTATTGCAAAACAAAATAAGCCAAGGGAAAAACAGTAATATCATTTTTCCCGTATCATGCCATTAATAAAATAAATGCTGCGAAATCCTTCGTCCTCTTATAACTGCGACAAAAGGAAAAAATATTTTAAGATAAAATAGGTGTATATCCTCATAAGTAATTTTCTACGTATGCCCTTTTCTTGTTGCTTCACTTCTCAAACATGTTTAATGCAATAAACAAAAAAGGGAGTTGATTTTATAAATTAGCAAATTTTGAACTCATGAAAATGTACTATATACACATGTTAAGCAATTTCATCGCTTAAGAAAAAATAACACTTCGTAATGGTAAAGTACATATGGTCCCCTACACTATACGTACCTAATTCGCTTTTTCCTGTTTACGTATTATTTGTCACTTTATCATTCGTATATAAAGAAACACTGTAACTGAAATTGCTTATCAAGATATGGAAACTGTTCAGTGGAAAATTATCTGTACAACCTTCCTTCATTATAGCTGACGTCATATGAGAGCATTTTGAAAGATGGCAAAATACCGAATTAAAAAAGAAAAATACGAAACAGGAAAAAACAATGATAAATTGTATTTTTAGTTCAAAAATTAAAACCCTTTTCCCCTTATTTTCTGTTAATCCCAATAAATATATGGCTACTGTAATGAATAAACGCGTAATTATTTGCACGTTCACACCTTAGTTTTTATCGAATCGACAAAACAAACGATCAGCACACAGCAGTTTTATATGTTCTCTTTTACAATAACCCCAAATTTTTTATATGTAAAACTTTTTTTCCCTAAGCACATAATTGAATAAGAAGACAACTATGAATTGAAAATTTTTTCATAACTTTTACTCAATTATTATCATATTTTTTAATTCCATGTAAAGAGAAAAAAAGAATAAAAATGAACGAATCACAATTAACACAAGATGTGTTACGCAACACAACTAAAGTTACGATGTGAAAATGAAATAACCCCATTTTGGTTTATTTTTTTGTTTTTTACTGCGCAAAGTTATTCCTGTTATGCATAAATCAGTATAAAGAAGAATTTGGTATGTGTTTTTTTTTAAATATAATGAAAAAAAAAGTGTGAAATATTTTGCGTAAACATGCTATATTTATATCATTCCACCTATTTTACTAGCAATTTTATTTATAAAACAAGAGTAAGTGTTCCCTAAGGTTAGTGATATATTTTATGTGCACTGCTTATTGCAGTTTACATTCTCCACCATTCAAGTAAGTGCATTGTGTGAAAAAATAAACAAAAAAAAAGGGAAAAACGAGAAAAAACGTAATTTTTTTTTTTCCTTTAAATTTATCGTATTGTAATTATAATATTATAAATAAAGATTATCCTTACTATTACGCACAATGTAAAAAAAAATTTTTATATAGCAAGCAATAAGCGGGGTTTCCTTACCTTCAACTACGTGGAGCTATTATAATACAGCCTTTATTAAACATTTTCACCATTTTCACGTTTTCAATAGTGAAAAAATAGGGCTACTCCGGGAATTGAACCCGGGACCTCTCGCACCCAAAGCGAGAATCATACCACTAGACTAAGTAGCCAATTATCTATATATAGTTGGTCATATCTATTTATAAAATGATAGTAAGAGAAAAACAAAAAATTTAATTCATATTTTAACGCTTATTTTTCCTTCTAAAACAAATAATTCCATCCAAATTATCTCCCTTTTTTTCTCCTGCATTTATTTTTGGTAAAAAATTAAAAAAAAAAATTCTTTGGAAAATTAGCAATCTGTCACATTCTAAATGAATGGGTAATATCATTGGTAACGTCCGCAAATTTGTAGAACGCAACATTTTAGTTAAAATAAATTGTTGTTATGTTTATGAATATTTTTATCAAAAAGTTATTCATAAGATTTTTTGAAATGTTTCAAATGCATTATTAGCATCATTTGTAACCTTCTCTTTATTCTTTTAGAAAAATATCCCTATCTTTTGTAATTCATAGAACGAGGGGAATTAGGTGTGCATACGAAAAGAAGAAATAAAAAGAGTGTTAACATGAACATGCATATGTTCATGTATGAAATGGGATTTTTTACCAGATTAATACTCAAATGTGCATTATACTTAAATATACCTATATCCAAAAAATCGATTATGCCTTCACAAAAATATTTGGAAATGTTCCACCTTCTATGTGTGTGTTTATTAGCATAGCTTCTAATGCATTTGTCTCAAATGAAAAACCCAATTGGAATAATTTATGCAGTTATCTCACAAATAAAATATACCTCAAATAATTTAAGTTAACGTTACATTATGAGATCTTTCCCTCTCTAAGAACGCATAGAACAAACGTGCGCTTAGGGCAATTAATTGTAACTCTACCCATCACAGAGCGTGCACATTTCTCTACCTTTATATATTCAGACGCATGTGCATAAATGAAAGAATTGAAGTCAGTGAATATAACAGTACTCAGGTTAAAATGAATACTCACCAATATTACACCCAAACGTTCTCAAAAAAAGTGAAAATGGAAAATTTTGAATTATTCATGTTAAAAAGAAAAATATTATATACGTGTGTGCTTTCGTTAGAATAGTCCATTTCGTTGTGGGATAAAGAGTATTCATGTAAGCCAAATTAAAACTAAATATGCGAAAACAGTTATCACCTTTTGGTTATTTCATAGAAACATTTCTAAGCAAAAAGGAATATTCTATGGTTACTACTACGCCATTCATGGTTAATTATGTGAATGAAGCTTTCGTTTACGAAATATGCCCATGATATACTTGGTTCAATGGTATGGAGTAATTCCAAATGTTTATTTGTTCTTAAACGGATGAAAATGAGCATATTTTTTAAGACAAAACCCTAATATTCATTATTCCATAGCTTAATAATATAATATAATATAAATACTTAAGCGAGATAAATAAATTTACATAATATGAACTGATATACTCACATATAGGGAAAAAATCTTATAGAAAAGGGTTTCACAATAATAACGTTTTTACACTGATCTGTTATACAATAATTTAAAAACATTTTGTCGTATGGAAATTGTAAAGTCAGCTTATATTTTTTAAATTTCATTACAGCTAGCTTTCTTTTTTAAGAATAAAAATTCTTCTTCACTTCGAAAAATTTAGGACACAGTCTTTTATTTTTATAAATGTAGAACATTTTATCATGTGTGTGATTTTTTTTTTTTTTTTTAATTCATAAAAAGGAATATATTTTATAATGATTTGCACGTAGGTGTGTACGCATTGGAGAAATTGTTATAATCGTAAAAGGAATGTTCACGAGTATATTTTACTTTGGCGCATTTTTTTTTACTTTTTGGCTTTCTCCGGCGTTCTTTTCGTTCCTCTTTTCGTTTGTCTTTGAGTTCGCCTATTAATTCTTTGCTATTAATTATTTTTAAATGTTTCGCTAAATCATTGCCCAAATGCGGTTGATACATATTTCCACGGAACATTAATATTTTAGTTTTTCTCCATTTTGCTTAACAGTTTTGTGTAAAATAGAACAACAAATGTTAAACTAATTTTACGCTCTTAACAAAGCAAGTTCTATTTTTGAATTTTATCAGTCCATTATGCAACCGTGCTGTGGCAGAAAATGTGGTTCTTTTCCATCCAGCTATTGCGCGTGTAAATTTAAAAAAGAAAAAAAAAATTTCAATTACAAATGGACAGTTCGTAGAATTTACACAAGTGTATTAGCAGTTCACAAAACTGTTCATTTAAAGGAACAAAACATATAATTATCATGGAAAGTTGAAAATTTTTCGATGGTGATGCTCATTTTGCCATTTTTCCATTTTGCCATTTTTTCCAAAATTGCGCAATTGCACAATTGCAAAATTTGCTAATTTTATTTATAATTGTACATGTGTAAAATTATACCTGTATATTAAACGTTTGCACAAAAAAAAAAAAGTTTGTAATATTTTCTTTGGTGTATTGTATTTTGAAAGCAAAAAATTGTATAATGAAAAATTGAGATTTAGTGAAAACAACTAAACATTTAAAAGTTTAGACAAAACTATTACACGAAAAAGGTAGATGATTCATTAATTTTTTAATTTTTTTTTTTAAATTAAAAAAGTACGACATAAATTAGCCTTACAACAGCAGTTGTTATGTTTCAAAGAATTTAAGTGCAACGCTTTTCATTTCCTTTCAATTATTTTGTTTAACGCGTATATAAAGCAAATACAATTTGGAAAAAAAAAAAAAAAAAAAAAAACAATAATGTAATAAAGAAAAACAAAAGAAAGAAAGATGATGCAAAACAGAGCGTTAAAAAGTAAACGAGGAGGCGCCTACTTCTAAATTTAACGTAATTACATATGTGCTGAAAACAGTTCCGTTTAATTTGAATGAGAAAATTAAAAAAAAAAAAAAAAAACATACATACATATACATAACAAGAAAGTACGTAAAAATGTGAGCACTTCAGTTGTGTTAAATCTATAACACGCGAGAATTTTAAACGGGGGAAAATAAAATTGTTCAATGTTTAATTAGAAAAGGTATAATATGGTGACTTTTTTAGAAATGCGTCTTTTTAACACAATTACAAAAAAAGAAAAAGGAACGTGTCAAAAAGAATTTTTGACTAATTCTTCACTCATTTTCTACTAATTTTCTAATAATTTTCCACTAATTTTTTACAAATTCTTTGCCAATTCATTGCAAATTTTTTTTGTTTCAACAAAAAAGAAATAGTGGGAAAAATGAAAAAAAATGTGTTAATATGTAATTGTGCAATTATAAATTTACATAACAGAACATTTGCATTATTATGTATATAATATATATAAATATATATAGATTACGTTTACAAATATACATATTTCCTGATACATGCAAGTAACACCCACTATTTAAACTTGCAACACAGTTACTTTCATTTGTACACAAAAAAAAAAAAATTGTTTTTCAATGGAGTTAACCCATTATTTTAATTTACATAGAGGGTGACCAGCTTACTTCTACTGAATACCAACATCAATTCTTTTCATATACAAAAGGGAAATCAGGGGAATGGAAAAACTTTACTTTACCATGCAATTGTGCTAATTTAATATTTTACAAGTATATATATACCTATGCAAACCTAAAACATTTTAATCAACCATTAATTGGACAATTTTTTTATTCGTTTTTTTGTTCTTCCCCAAATTTCCTCTCTTTTTGCTTGCACGTAAACCAAATTACGCGTTCATAAAAACCGCAAATGCATTTAGCTATATATTACTGTGATGCATACAACATGTACAAGTAACATATATATGTTATGTCATATCATGCTAATATAACCTAATCTTAATGTAAATATATATAAATATATGATTCTTGTTTCTGTTTGCGGGTTCATACCCTAACATTTCGCATTCCCTTTGCATTTATACAAGTACGCATAAATATATACATATTAATTTCTTTTTATATTCAAAATTTTGTAAAATACTTATTGGTTTACTTACATGTTCAGTAACACTGAAAATATATAGGAATCATCAGATCACCTAAAGATGTATTTTGCTATTATTACGTACTTGAATTTTTCATATGAGCTAAAAGAAAATTAAGAAACTTTTGTTCTAGTGATGTATATGTATATATATATATATATATATATATAAAACTACATATAAATAAATAAATAAATATATATATATATATATATATAACTACATATAAATAAATAAATACATATATATATATATTGTATGCATACATATGTTACATAAACTTTTTAAGGAAAAGGGGGCAATAACATACTTGAATATTTTATATATATATGTAAAATTTCCATATATATATATATATATATATATTTTTTTTTTTTTTTTTAATATTTATATACATATATATATAAACATTTTTTTCCAATTCCTAGGAAAAATAATTTGGAATTTTAAAATTTCATGAACAAAAATTTTATGGGTACTACTAGTATACTAGTATGGTAGCTTACCGAACCATTTTTTTTTTATTTATATTATTATAATAATACGTTTTTTATGCATTTGAAAATATTTGTAAATTGTTAATATGTTAACTGTTAATAATTTATTCTGTTAAATATTGCATTGCTAATTATCTTTATAACAAAATATTGTAACAAGTCCTATTTTTATTTAAATTTAATGTAAATGATGTAATAACATTATACATGTAAATTAATATACATATCCCCCCGCCCCCACCCATTAAAAAAAAAAAAAAAATGTATACATGTAAAAACATGCCCCCACCATATTTATTCTATACGTTATATGTCTATAATTAAACAAATGTATATAAATATGTATCCAAAAGTAAATGAATTTACGTATAATATGGTATATACATCATATATATACATACGAATAAATTTTGAAAAAACAATTTTCATATTTTACAAATATTTGTAAATAGAAAAAAGTAAAAATAAACTTGCATTATTTTATTAAAAAATATAAATATTTTATGTAATTCTTTTAAACTATAATTAATCTATTCATTTTTTTATTTTACTAGCAAATATACATATTTTTTAGTACATAAAATTGGAAATAAATAGAAAAAAAAAAAATATAAATATATATATATATATACATAGTGGAGTTACTGAACTGTTATTTATGTATACATGTATATAATAAAAATTCATAAAAAAAAATATATATATATTTCCTTAGCATTAAAATATATATAGATTAAATGCTGATACATTTTTATATAGGGAAAAATTTAAATTAACGAGTGTTTTGTATTGAGCAAAATACGTTTTACATGCATACATACGCACGTACATCCTTTTGTACATATTTACGGACATACTTCTGAATATATTTATGTACATTTGAAAAAATTTACGTACATACTTCTGAACATATTTACGTACATACTGCTGAACATATTCACGTACATACTGCTGAACATATTCACGTACATACTGCTGAACATATTCACGTACATACTGCTGAACATATTTACGTACATACTGCTGAACATATTTACGTACATACTTATGTACATATTTTTACGTACATTCCTTCTGTACATATTTACGTACATAAGTACATAACATGCATAAAGCATGAATATACAATTATATAAATATACAAATTCGTACATTTATAATCGTATATATACATAAATTTGCATAATTTACATATTTTACTTTGAATAAAAAAAAAAATAAAAAAAAAAAATATTAAATTTAATAAACGAAATGAAAAGTAATGAAATTTAATGCTACGAAATAGAGAAATATATTGTACGACAATAAATGGCAACGATCTTGTTTAGTAAGCGATATTCATAATACATGCGTATATGCATTTATGTACATACAGTTACATGTATACACTGAATTCACGGAAATTCTGAGATTTATACGTTGGCACGTAAACGAAAAATGAAATAAGAAATTTCATAAAGTGGAAGATATAAAATTGGAGAGAAAAAAAGAAGCATTTATTGTACACAAAATATATTTATGTGAATATATGTACATCCATATGAATATAGATATGAGTTTATGTATTTATATACGTATGAATACGTATAGTTATATATGTGCACATACGTATAAATATATATACATATATATTCTTATGAAGGATTAAAAAGTACATATTGTTATTGTCTAATGTCCTTGTTCATTGTGCAGAATTTTTAATGGCGTTTAATTTTCACTATAAAGGAAAAAATATATACTGATGCTTGTATGCATATATATAAATGTAAAAAATATATAATTAATGTTCACTTTAGCAGTATATGTCTACTATTGTTGTACACTTTTTAACCTGATTAGTTATTTTTTTAAGATTATTTTGTCGCAGGTTATTAAGTGCCCTGCGTATGCATATGTAACAAATAAACATAAAAACATTGAATTTTTACATTTGTTAAAATTTATCCATATGTATATAAATGCGCGTGCATATTATATATGTATATATGCTGCAGCTCTTGAGCATGAAAACATAATTACATTTCATAAATATATAAATATGTAATCATTATACAAGTAAGGAAATATACACATGTGCATTTAAACACTTACACGTATAAACGCATGCCATGCGCATTTAAACACGTACACATATAAACGCATGCGCATGTAAGCACATACGCATATAAGCACTTATACATGTGAACGCATACGCGTGAGCCAAAAATATATATACCTGTTGCATTTTATACGTATACAATGTTAACGATATAATTTTATACATTTGCAATATTAAAGATTTAATTTAGTACATATATATACAGTACTGACGATTTTTCTTTTGAATTAATTACTTTTTAACAGTTTTTTAATAAATAAAAATACATTATATTTTTTGTTAGAATAATTCTTCATTTTAAAATTTTAATATATGCAATTTAACATATAATCTTGTGAATTTTTTAATTTTCTGAAGAAATTTTCAATTTATATTTTACGCTTTTACATATTTGTTAATGTTAACATGATAAAAAATTTTAATGCCCCATGATAATAAATGTACATGTTATAGAAGTATATATAAGTATAAACATACATATTGCTTATAATATGTGCTTACATTTTGCGTATATATTCTGGATATATTCTGTTTATATTCTGGGTGTGTTCTGCAAACATTCTGCGTACATATTGTGCGTATATGGCACATTTATTGTTCATGTATTGCGTAAATAATTGCTTATGTACTGTGTATATAATTGTGTATATACGCGTAAATACATATGTATAGCGGTTAATTAAAAAGTTTTTAAAAATAGTTCATCTTGTGAATAATTTGTGTGGAAATAATTTTACAGCAAGCATTTACAGATTATCAAAAAGGGAATATAGAGGGGTTTCGACTTACAATACATGTGTAAGTGGCTTGTTTTATATTCATTAATAGTTGTATGCACGCATTCACTTGCTTATGTACCCATATACGCATGTAAATATACCAATATATGCATGTATACGTATACATGTTTGGTGCTGCATATCATTTTACTAATATAATGTTATGGTTACGACATAAATATAGACATTCATAAGTGTCATACTTACAAAGTAACATTGTTATACAGTAAGAAATAATGTACTGTTTATTTTCATGGGTACTCACCATAAACTTTTTCCATTTAATAATACGTGCGTTATTTTATGTACAAAAATAAATTCACCCATTTTACAGCTTTTTTAATAATCATTTTTCTCATACGTATGTATGTATGCATTATATAATTAAAAAGAAAATCCGCGAATTTTCTTGAAAATTAATTAAAACGCGTAATTAACAACGAATTATCGCAACCTCCACCCACTTATTACCAAAAAAAGGGAAAACAAGAAAGAACGAAAAAGCGAAAAAGCAAACAGGACGAACAATAAAGTATAGACGTATATAAGTATAAAATTTTGTCTTCCCCTTTTTTTATTAAATATACAGCCATTTTTAAAATAAATTATTAACCGTTCATACTTCCAAAAAAAAAAAAAAAAAAAAATTTTAAATTAACGCATTTTGGCTAGGTGCGAACTATACAGAATAAATAAAACAAAAAAGTTTCATTAAACATATAAAAGAACAAAGTAATAATGGAATTATTAAATATAAAAAATGAAGATAATATCTCATTACGGACAATGAGATATTCCGATGTACAGTTTGAGGCAAATAGCGAAGTTTCTTCAAATGAAGAGTCCCCATTCTTCGCAGCTGGTGACTTTCCAAACGAATTGCATAGCAGCTTTGACGATATTTCTGACTATATTTTAGTGGATGAATCCGATTTAAAAAGGGATCGATCGGAGAATGCAAGTAGTGAGAGTAATGACACCATGGCAACGAAGGATTTATCTGTGAAGAGAAGCGGCAGCGTAAAAATTAAGAAGGAAATGAAAAGTTCAAGTTATTCGGAAGAAAGTAAGGCTAGTAGTGATAATACAAATAATGATGAGAACAAAAAGCCAGGCTTGTGCAGAACATTAGGAACTGAAGGAAGGAAGAGGATGTTGAAATTGTTGAGGAAGGCTTACAAATATAATGAAGAATGTAAAATAATTATGAGAAATAAAAACCCACCTCTATCAATTAGTTATTTACCATATTTCAATTTATCTATGTTGTGGCAACTAGCTGAAGATTTTGGTGTATATAATGAAGCTTTGAAAATTCATAGGGAGTGCATCAAAAAAAGAAATGCAAATGTAAGGTATAAGGGTAATGGTAAAAACACATCTACCTATATCATACAACAAATCAACAAAACTACAACAAAGCCAGGAAAGTCATCATATATGTCAGATTATGTCTCTTCAAATATGGATACGCAAACTGGGGAAGATTTTGACGCCACAAACACCACATTAAATGACGAAGGACATGGAAAAAGGAAAAGGAAGAAATGCAACTTCTAATCTGTATGCGGGATTGAGTATATCTATATGCATATACACAAATGTATGATCACCTATTTGGAAAAGGGGATAATTTAAAAGGTTGCAAGATTGAACACCCACCCATGCAGGTATATTTTAATTTAACCTGTGTAGGAAGTTCTTTTTAAAACCCTATTCATATATTTTTTTTAACGTTTGGGTTCATTCTGTTGTATAATATATATAGTCAAATTGCGCTGCGCCATTTTTCATTATGTATATGCATGTGCACACGTACGTGTGTTTGTCCATGTAGCACCTTCTCGTAAATTTTTAATTTTCAGCATGTTCAGTTTAAATTTTATTTACAGCATATTATATATATTAAATATATATATATGCATGTATACATGACTGATATGAACACACTTTCGCACAGGAGAGTGTAAAACCTATGCGAATTTGTGTATGCACGTATATATATTTTTTAACATGCATTGGAAGATCCAATATTCCATTTGCAATTTTTTAATACCACTTTAAATACGTATATATGTTGTCTTCCTGCATACGTATATTGTCTTCGCGCACACATGCACAGGGATCGTACATTTGTGTACAGGCACTATGCATATATATATAAACTTGTGGATATATGTTGAAGTGTTCCCCATATATATATGTATATCTATATTTCTTCAATCCCATTACATATCGGTGATATTTATTCATGTGATGCACAGCTACTAACAATTTATTCTTTTCATGGATGTTACATATGTCCCAACAATTTTAAGTTTTAGTTTTAATAGTGCATTTTTTTTCCATATTTCTTTTTCGTATTCATTTTATGTTTACCTATATAAATTAATATTTTGTATGAGCGCCACCCTTTGATTTTTAATTTCATTTCTGAGATAATATACTTTAAATATGTATAGTATTACAACATATGTGCACACAAACGTGCATAAATATATGCACATATACACATGCACGCTTGCATTGTTTGACCATTGTATTTTCAAGTGTCCATTTATACATAAATGGGTATCCACACAATATATTATTACTGTTCTACTTACTTCACACGCCATTTATATGTTTCTTTTATCTATCTTATTTATGATTAACATTATTTTTTTAAAATGTCTTATTTTTAAAATGGGAAGAATAAAAAAAAAAAATGGAATAAAAGAAAAAAAAAAAGAAAAGAGAAGCATGGTGAAAAGCCCCCCATGTTTCTTTAAATGCAAAACAGCAATATTTTAAAACTTACACATGAACTTCAACTCATAAAGAAAATCTTTTAAAAATTATTATAACTAAAAAGGTTGTATCATCGATGTGTTCTCTACTGGAACGAAGGAATTGTTACGTTTTCTCGTTGCTTCGCGCACGTAGGTATGACGTTGCATAGGTTTTTTCTTTTTTTGTCATCCTTTTGCACATACATACCGTATACACGCAGAAAAGTGCAAATTAGCTCATTTTGAAGTTTTTAAAGGAGAAATAATAGTGTGCGAGTTTTCTCGTTTTCAACAAAAAAAGGAGAAAGTACATCAGTCATATCAGGTGCGTGCTTGTGCATGTACACATGGAATTGATAGATGGCAAGTAGGTGTGCACACACGCAGCGATGCAAGTTTTTGCCCGACTACGACGTAATTTGGAGCACCATTTCTACCTTCCCGCAAACCTTTTTTTGGGTCTTCCCATATTATACAATATGGGAATTGGGGTAAATTTTTGAAGGTATAAAAAAATGTACTCAATATTTTACCAAATGGCAGAAACATTATTCACTGGTTTTCCACTTACTAAAAACGTTCAATTTGTTATTTACCAACATCCTGTAGTATATGAAATACATCCAAAAGGATATGTGCAGGTAAAACAAAATGTTCATCGATATGTTTAGCATCATCTTGCTCCCAATTCCTGAAAGGAAAATGATAGAGATACGGTATGTATAAAGAGGCGACACAGTAGCCAAGCACTTGTTATATGGTTCATTTCTCAAATGGTATTCCTATTCACATGAAATGGTCAAAATAAATAGATGCTTGAAGATTCAGAATTTCTTCAATGAGGATGCAATTATGCACATTATGATTTCCTTAACGTTCACCCGGTTATGCATACACAATGCACACATGTGCAAAAAAAAAATGTATTTTAAACATTTTTAAAGGAATTACCTGCCCACTCTTCATTGTCCATTTGTATATAAATAATATTATTCCTGGGATCGTAACTTGTTTTCGGAACTCCTACTAAGGCTGCCCTTGAGAAATCATGATTTAATTCCAAATATCTTGTACATCTTTTTGTTTTCTTTTTTATAGTATTTATCAATTCTCTACATTTCCAATAAATAAATCCCCCATGAGTTGGTTTACTAATATAAATTAATTTCTTTCCACCGAAGTTATTTCCTATGTTTATTCCATTATTTCCATTTTTTAACACGTCCCCAAATGTGTTTTTCGCTAATGTATCAGCTTTCGAGAAGAATATCTTATTAAAATTCATTTCTCTTGTTTTATTTTATCATTAAAATTTTCTGTATTTACTGTAATATATCCTACCAAAATAACATACTATGAACTACTGTTTTTTTGCACAAAAAAAGGAAAAAAAAATTCTGGCACGCATTACATAATATATTATGTGTGCTTCGGTGTATACTCCTGTGCGAATAATTACATGAGCGTATACACATGAAGTAACATATGTTTGCTTTTTACTAACGCTCGATATTCAATTTTGCGCAGTTGTTCAACCGCTCAAATGGTTAATTTGGATTCGTTTCCTTTCTAACATACATACTACGCGCGTATATGTTCATTTAGCTGTGGGTATACACGTCCAAAAAAAAAGCAGTGAACAGCAAGCATGCACATAGCAAGAGTATGCTATTTTTTTTTTTTTTTTTTTTAAAGCACTTGCATTTCACTTAAAACAAAAATTCCGTGCAGGACAACTTAAAATTTTATTGTAATATTTTTTTTTTTACTACGCCAATAAAAAAAATTAATTATAATGTAAAATTACTTTAGCCTAATAATAAGGAATATAAATATGAAAACTCTCCTGTGCTGAATCCTCAGTTTAACAGATTGATTCCTGTCTTGTAAACAAATTCCGTCTTTTTAGTATCCAATATACTTAAAATACTAATTAAAAAAAAAGAAAATTATGTGCAAAAAAAAAAGAAAAAACAACTTTATGAACATTCAGAAAAGTGTCAGAATTTTATTGCGTTCAAAGTTTATTACGTATGACCATGTAAGGTAAAACTTTAGCATGTCAATTTTATTATTTTTCCGTATCATATTTTAAAATGAAAACATAATATGGGATATAATCTCAGGTGTGTAAGGGTGTCTTACATCTTTTACTTTCTTCTTGTGGTTTCCCTTTATTAAAAAGCAATCTGTTTTCTCTATAACATTCGTATTGCAAATAGACTCGATTTCCCTTTTCAAAATCTTGCAACAGAAAATAATTTCAAAAAAAAAAAAATAAATATATCCTTTTCAAAATGGTTTAAAATAAATAATGCAAAAATATCACAATCGTATAACGCACAACACAAAATGGGCATTGCCAGGAATCCGCTACTATGGTATATACGTTTGAAAGGAAACAAAGTCCATGTGTTAAAAGAACGACTAACCGGGCTACCAAAACGGTGTGGTAGCTTAACTGTACGTTCGACCAACTTGGGACAACATGAATGCACGTAAAATGTGTGCAAATATATATACATTCACGTTCGTACATTCAACATGTACGCTAATAGCTGAAATGTTTCACAGCTGGTGTGCATACCTCCTTGTTTCCCTTTATTTTTCGTATAACTGTCACGACGAGGTTCTTATTATTTTTGTACTTGAGGAAAATAGGTAAATTGTCAGACGCTGCAACAAAGAAAATTCATAAAATATGTACAAATTTGTAATCATACCGCTTCGGTATTTCTACCTTCGGTGCAGGTAAAAAAATATAAAAGGGCAATACAATAATGTGTACTACAATTCCATAGTATTTTTCCTAATTTTATTTCTTCAAAATGATTTTTTCTCTCTATAGGGATACCTGTTCTTCTTATGTAAAACGGAATTTTATTAATTTTCTTCCTATATGCGTTCAGATACTCATTATAAATGCTGAAATGAAATCTTGGTATATAAATAAACTTAAGAATGTTCATAGTTTTTAACTTAATCAAAAAGGGGTCACAAGCGCATGGCATATATGTAAATTACAAAATTATCTAAAATTCCAACACGTAGTATAAACCGCAAAATGTTTCTCTTTTTCAAATTATTTTCAATTTTTTTCTTCTTCCCCATGTTGCAATGTTATGTTTCGCAGTTTTTTTTCTGTTTAACGTGTTTATCATTATGTACACTCAATTTAAGTGGTGCATAATTTGGAGCTGCAAAGGCAAAAAGGGGGAAGAAATAGAAATTTCTGAGGGCAAAGAATCCCTCCAAACGGGTGATAACCCATGCATGTTATGACAAAACGGACATGTTCACTTGCATATGCATATATGTACATATATTTGTTCACTTTTTCCCTTTTTTGTGCAATATCTGCACCTTGTTAAGTATTCCCACACTGCGTGCAACAAATCAACATGGCATTGGTACACTCATGTAGATAAAAAAAAGAAAAGATTTTTGCGAAATGAAGATATGCCTGAGAGTGTAGTACGCAATATGAACAGTGCCATGAGAAAAAGCCGAATCCCCTTTTTTATGTTTAAAAGTTGCGTAAAGACGCTAACAAAAGGTAGCCAAAATGGTGATTATGAAATTATAAGAACAGTTATACATAAAGAGAAGGAAAAAAAGTTTGGAAATATTTTCCTATGCGTAGGTTTAATAAACATAGCTAGTTTTCTCTTAACTGTACAGAACTACTATAGGAAGATGGAGGATGATTATTATTGTCATAACGATATAAATATTGTCGATCATGTCCTTTTAAGCGAATTGGCTAACTGTGTAGGTGTAAACAATCTACCTGTGTATTTAAAAAATAAATTTTATAACAAACTAGTAAGTAACATTCAGGAGGAAAATTACTCTTTTAAGGAAAACGCTTTTCTAGGTTTACTAGAATATTTTTATAAAAATAAATATGCATTTAGTGAAATTGAAAAAAGTTATAAGAAAGAACACGCAGAAATTTTAACATATATCTTCAACAAAGTACAAAATGAAAATTTAGAATATACCAAAAAAAAGATCTATTCCTGTATTTTGTTTTACTATATAAAATATTCGAACAACCTTTTTCTAACGTATGACCAAATACATCAACTTGTGTTTAACAGAAATTTATTTCATAATCTTAACGAGAGGGAAGAAATTATTTCCTACTTACTCTTAAAAATTTTTAAAAATGATGAATGCATATCTCAGTTATCTGAACGGGAAAAGGTATTTTTTCAGATACCTTCCTTAGGGAAGGGGGATGATGATACCGATGAAAGCGGTGATATAAACAGTGACGTAGCCCTGGAAAGAGGTGGCGAGTTTGTAATGCATTTCTTGCTTTCTCCAAAAGGGGAAGACAAGCATAGAGAGGATCAGTCGATTTGGAAATTCTATTTTGATATCAAGAAAAATAACGAAAATTACTATAAGCAGAAATGTCTTCTTTTAATTGAAAACCACTGCAATAAGATACACACCCCTTTCTTTTTTGAAAAGAATGATACGATGATTAAGGAAAAAAAAAATTATAACGATGTTATGAATAAAATATATATGAAATATTTTGAAAATACCATTCTGTACACTTTTATTTTTTCCTTTACCCTACATAACATTAATGCAAAAGAGTATACTTTAAAAAATTATTTTCGTATAACCAAAGACATATGCAGAAGTATCTATATCAACTGTTTGATTAATTCCTTCTTTTTGGTAGAAAAGTCAATAATGCTTACCCAAAATGGGAATGGAGATGATTGTTCCTTTCTCCTGAGATCCCTTTTATTCAACCTACTGAACTCCCTGTCCTTTTCGTTTTGCCTCTACAGGTGCAAATATGGTACGAACAAACGGGGGAACACATTGGCACGTACATGTGATATGACCATAAACATGCTCCTCACGTAGGGAGGGGTGCAACCTCGTTCAATGAATTACACAACGTGGAAATGTTAGCCTTTATAATTTTTTTCCTTTTTTTTTTTTTCCCCCCCTCCATCAGCATTTATCCCTTTACTCTTCTCCCAAATTGTTAAGGACAACTTTCTTCTCTAACACATTTGTCCTGTCTACATCATGTTTTAACAAAAAAAGTGGAAAGACCAACAATGGGGAAGATTTCCCCAACCAAAGGGGAAAATCACCTACGCCTCGTCAAAACAGCACAACCTGTGCAGCATTATACAGCCCATTATAACGGCATACGCAAAAAAAGACGCACACTTTCCTTTTATTTGCTTTTTTTTTTTTTTTTTTTTCCGTTTCGTTTCTTTGTCTTATCACCAAAAAATTTTTTAAAATGAACAATGTAAAGGATACATCAGTTTATGTCTCCCCGTTTGAAATGTGTATAATTCAAATGAAACGTGTGTGATCTGTATACAGGGGGGTGGAGGAATATATATATATAAAAAAAAAAAAAAAAAAAAAAAACACCACCCTATTACGCACACATGTAGCGGCAGGTGGGGGTAGGAAATTCCCCGCAATATTTTCGAAATAGCACATACTTAAAAAGAAAAAAGAAGAAGAAAACAATACGGAAGTAAATATGGGCGAATATACATATTAGCGAATGCATGCAGCAACTGCGCAAAAGAGTTGCACATGCGTGAGAACACATCGCGCTAGAAGGAAAGCTAATACCGTTTCGCGGCAATAACAAATAGATGCTTCTACCGTAAGGTGTTCATACGGATAGCGTTACCGCCTCCGCTGCTGCAGCTGCTGCTACAGGAAAAATTGTCGGACCTTTGGGGAACACCCCAGTTTGCCTCATCTCGCGTGATGGTTGAATTGCTCGTCAAAGTGCTCGTATTCCCAGTAAGGGCCAACTTGTGCAAATCACACATAGGTGCCATTTCTTTTCTGCTTTTAGTTAATTTAACAAAATGAGAAGGGTCCTTTTTTCTCTCGGCTGTAACATCATATGGTTCACCCTGCTTCCCCACCATATTACTCATCACAGAATTGCTGTTAAAGAGAAACCTTTCGCTTTCCCTTTGCGCATATATCGCCTTGAATATATCACTAGGATTAATAACCTTACGTATGGCTTTCATCCTTTCATTTTTAATCTCGTGTCTATTTTCTGCGTAGCTTGGCTTGCGCGAGGGGCTGTGCTCCGTGGATCCACCAAGTGCATCAACCCCTGATGCGGTCACCCCCGATGTAGTAACCCTTGACGCGGTCACCTCCATTGCAGGTACCCCTCCTGCAGATACGCCAACATGGTTTTCTTGCAAATGCTTCAATTTGCTGTAGTAATTTTCAAAGTAGGAATTTTCTCTTCCCCCTCTGGTGTCGTTGCTTGCACATGGTGGGTCGGTTCGGAAGGGTTTCTTTTTCAAGAACTCGAATATTTTATTTTTCCTAGAAGTGTAATCTTCCGACTCTCTCTTGTACTTATACGATAGTAGAAAGTTGTTAAAGTTCGAGTTGAGCACTTCGCTTACGTCTAAATGGTTATTCACCTCTTCCCTCGCATCCTCACGCAACTGGAGAATTTTGTTATCACCCAACTGGACATCTTCTGTACTACCCAAATTAATGTTTTCAATCCTAGCTACGTTTTTCGTTTTCATTTTAATCTTATGTAGATAATCCTTGTAAATTCTCTCGCGCTCTTCAAGTTCGGTACTTTCCGTTGGAACCACACCCCCATTTGCGATGTCAAATGTAATTATGTCTTTATTTGCAAAGGAGACACATTTTCCCTTTTGTTCTTTATGCAAGGGTATATCCTCAACAAGTATGTCCTGATCTTCTTTCATATGGGCATCATTTCCTTTATTTCGTCCCTCTAAAATTTTCGTACAATTATATGTATTATCATTACTCTCCATTTTCAATGTATATTTCCCATCATCGATTAAATGCTGATAGTCATTGGAATATTCACTAAAATTCCTCTTTTCTGAAGAAGGATTCATTTGTTGGTTTATATCGTATATTTTATTCCCATTTTCATCTGAACTGTTCATAATTGTTGATATGTTGCATAATTCGGTGCTTCCTCCATGCGAATTGTCCACACAGCGTTCACTATGAGAATTATCATCGACATACCTTTGAGAGGTATAAACAGTGGAATCACCTTCTGCTCTCTCTTCCTTTCTGTACAAACTTAAATGTCTTTCTCCCCCATAATCCTTAAAGCAGGAAGGTACAATAGATGTATTATCAACATCGTTACTACTTAAATATTCTGATTTGACAATGTTAAAGGAGTTACTGAATCGTTTAACGTTTTCCATATTGGACATATCAATAGGCAAATTACTTATCGATTTTCTTTTATTTTCTATGTTCCTATATATACTTTTTAACCTTTCATTAATAATAAATAACCCATATATATTATTTTTTTTTTTGCAGTTATTTAATAAATAGGATCGTATACCCGTGTGACAATCCATATCACTATGTTCTCTCTCCCTAAGCAATGCATGATAATTCCCTTTTACCAGGTAACTGTCCATAAGTTGGTTAACACGTGGAATTGGGTTTTTACTTCGTCGTATGTGTGTTTTTTTTCCTTCAAGTATATCCTTATTTCTATTGGTTAAATATTTTCCATGGTAAGAACCCTTGTTTGGTGGCACCTGTATTTCTCCTTTCTCCATTTCCAATTTATCCTCAGGCATAAAATTCCTACTGAGTATTTTGCTTATTCTCGACTTATTTTTCATCAAAACGTAGTTAGAATTTAGTTCTTCATTTTTTATATTTGCAAGAAAGTAATCTATCGTTTTATTTTTCTCTCTATCTTCTACTATAGGATATCCCACATGATGCTCTGTAAAACTGCTATCTCGCTCCGTTTTCCCATCATGTGTGCTGTCTGAAGTGGCACTTTTCAACGTTCTAAGGAAGATGTCTTTTCGCTCATCGTACCCTCGTGTATATCCTCCTATGCTTTTCTCTTTAGCGTCAAAATTGTTTCCATTCAATGTGGAACAGCTACTACCACGGATGCAGCCTGCATTGACATTGCTCTTGTCACTGTTAGGATCGACACTACCTCTCTGTGGTCTGTTCGAATTCCATGTTTTCCTCTCCCCTTGGGGGAGCACGTTATTGCTAAAGCTGAATATGTTGCACCTTTTCATGCTGTACAAATTTAGGTCGTAAAAGTACTTATTACTGCTCATTTCTTTGTTGAATGTATTAGTTGTATTTAGGTTGAGAAAAAAAGGTGATTTCGCAGGGCTATACACACCATCTCTATACTCCTCCTCAATTGCCCTCTCTACATTTGCCTTTTCCGCTTTTTCATCCTTCGCCTTTTTTATTTCAGTTTTCATTTTTACCATATCCTCTGAATCGTTGTTTTTTAATTCGCCCACGATGATATTATCCCTATCATGTTTCTCCCATTTGGCGCAAACTGAGCTATCACTACCGTCACGCGAGATGGTTACGGAGACTAAATTGGCTACCTTGTTTCTAACATCGGAGAGGTTTTTTTCTTTATTAGACATGGGCTTATTCCATACTTCTCCACAGGAATGCACGCTTGGGATGCCATTATGTGTAACATCAGCATTTCTACTGTTACTGTCGTCTTGCTTGGGGCTATTCATCCGAGTCTTCTCCTCGTTTTGCTTGTTTTCGTGTGCGTTAAAAGGGAACTTTGCACAAGCGGAACTTTTCCTACCAATGGGTACATTCTCAGCTACGCCTGCGGATGTGCCATTGTCGTCGTGTTTTTTTTTCCAGGAGGGTGAGTTCCTCTTTGGTAATCTCTCTTTTTTTTTTCTGACGGAGTTTTCTTTTTTTTTTACGCTTCCCTTAGCGAGCGTATCCGCTTCTTTCTTGACATTGTGCCAATCGTCGTTCTCATCGTCGTTCTCATCGTCGTTATCATCGTCGTTCTCATCGTCGTTCTCATCGCCGTTCTCATCGCCGTTATCATCGCCGTTCTCATCGCCGTTATCATCTCCGTTATCATCGCCGTTCTTATCATCGATCTCGAATTCAATATCATCCTCCGACGTGTCCCCTGTCTCAGTCTCCGTTTCAACCTTCTCTTTTTCCGTGGTTATGCCTACGGACGCACTTTTCAACTTTCCCTTCCCGCGTTTCTTCTCCTGCCTGATACGATTTTCCCTATTCAGTTCATCTTCCATTTCGACAACTTTGTTGTTTCCTCTACCGCTGCTGCCTCTACCGCTGCTGCCTCTACCACTGCTACCACCCCCGATGCTACTCCTCCTCGCTTTTCCCCCTTTTTGGCTGAGAAAATTTTTGTTAAACATCTGGTTTTCCTTCTTTAGAAAGTCATTTTCGTTCCTCAGTGAAGTAATAACTTTTACCTTTTTCCTGATTTCTTCGTTTAGTATATCATTATGTTTCCTAATTTTGTCATTGTGTACTTTACACCTGTTAATGTCACTTTTCAGATGTAATAATTCATTTTCTTTATCTTCAATTTTTTTTAAAAGTTTTTTTTTATTCAATTCGTTTAATTCTTTTTCACGTACTAACTCTTCGTAAACATTTTTTATTACCAAAATGTCATTAACCATATTTTTTATGCTTTCATTTTTTTGTTTAACTATATTGTTAAAATGGAAAATATCTTTTTCATATTTATTTTCCATCTTTTTCATTTTTTCATTTTTTTCTATTTCTTCATTTAGTAAATGTTTTATTTTTTCATTATCTTCTTTCATTTCATTTATTTTCTTTTCTAAATTTTGTAAACAGTCTAATTTCTCTTTTAGTTCTTTCTTTATGTCTTCTTTTTCTTTTGTTAAATTGTTAACTATTTTATCTTTTTCTTCATTTTCTTTTTTTTCTTTCTTATATTTATCTTCATATTTTTCTATTTTTATAATAGTTTCATTTTCATATTCTTCTATTTTTTTTTTAAAATAATTTTCTTTTTCTTCCATCTCATTTTTCAAAACCGAAACACATCTATCATAGGACTCCTTAATCTTAGTAAGTTCTTCATCATATACATTTTTTAATTTTTCCATATCTTTTTTCATATCATCAATACTCTTACTAAGGAGCTTATTCTTCTCTTCTACCAACTTTTTTTCTTCATTTTTTCTAAACTCTTTTTGCACTGACTCTTCCACTTCTGCCTTCAATCTGTAAATTTCATGTACAAGGTAACTCTCGTTGAAATTATCGTATGTGTACTCGAATCGGTACCCGTCTCCCACAGCGATCTCTTTCCTTCCTCCGCGCCCCTCGGTCCCAGTTCCTCCTTCCATATTGCAGTTAACGTTCACATTGCTATTTGTGCTATTGTGCGTGGTACTTTGCGTGTTGTTGTTAGCATTGCTGCTAAAGTTTGCGTTGCCGCTAAAGTTTGCATTGCTGTTAAAGTTTGCATTGCTGCTAATATTTGCGCTGGAACCTGCGATGGTAGAGCTAGCCAGATCTGTCGCCTCGACACTGCGAGGATCCTCAAAGAAGTGCGCACTCTCTTTTTTAGCCTTTCTCCTATTTATCATCTTTTTTTTTCTTAAAAAGATTTTTATTTCCTCTTCGTTCTTGTCCGTATCGCTTTCCTCATCGAAGATGTCAATGAACTTCAACTCGCCATGTTCTCCGCACTTCTCCTTGCCGCTTCCTTCCCCATTTCCCTTTTCCCGTTCTCTCTTCTTTAAAACCTCTGAGGGTGATTCGTAATTATCCATTTTTATTTTTCATCTTAAGGGTGGGTAAGGACAACTCGGGAGTTGGCAAAGAGCTGTGCATGTGTGCACACACACACACACACGTACTTACAACGCAACGATGGAGTGCAGTGAGGAAATGCCAGCTTAAATCAGTTCACAGATCGGGATAAAAGAAAAAGATAACAAAAGAAGATAGCATTGTATAAGTTTCTTTTTAATTGACACTTAATGGATAACAAAAAGGAAAAGGATTTTTCAAATAAAATTCTTTTCGCTAGAACAAAAAAAAAAAAAAAAAAAAAAAAAAAAATCCTAAGCAGAGAATATGCAAATATTTCCAAACAAGACAAACTTAATTATGCTACCTTTTTACACGTTTTTGTCCAAACATATTTTTTGTACATTTCAACTTTTATGTATGCCTCCTCCAAATGCTTCGTCCTTTCGGCATTATAGCACTCCAATTTGCGTTACCCTTTTTCCCCTTTTTTTAGTCAATACAATGGCGACTTTTAAGGTGATTTTTTTTTTTTTTTTTTTTTTTTTTGCGCTTATCAAAAGGAAATTTTACCGACAAATGCGACAAGGCAAACACCCTTCCTTTCGTTCTGTTCTGTTTTATTTTTTATTTTTTATTTAATTATTTTTTTTATATTTTTTTTTATTATTTTTTTAATTTTATTTTTTATTTTATTTTTTAATTCCAAACTTACACAGTGCCCATGCGGCACAATACGCATGCCTTATGCAAACATATGTGTACATGTGCCCCCCGCGCGTTGTAAATTTTCTTTACCAAATGGGACATGGGGACAAAGAAATGGTAAATAGGAAATGCATACGATAGCGAACTTAATATTTCCCCTCTTTTTGGTTCCTTCCTTTCGTTTCCATTTTGCACTTTCCCCCTTTCCGCGTTTCAGTTGGGACATTTATTCCATCTCGTAAAAGTTCACACATAAAATTAAAAAAAAAAAAAAAAAAAAAAAACCTTCTTAGCCTTTTTTTATTTTTATAAGTTCTCTTTTCATTCCCTATTTCTCCCTTTAAAATAAGCAAAGTATTCAAATAGTTTTACGAAAAAAAAAAAAAAAAAAAAAATGAGAAAAATAACAGTGTCAAGAAAAGCAACACAAGAAAATAAATCATGAACTATACATTCTAGGGTGTGAGAAAAAAAAAAAAAAAAAAAAAAATACAAACGAGTTGACAGCCCACCAAATGGATGACAACTTAATTAAAGGGAAAATTTATAAAAAAGAGAGTACCTTGCTCGAAGATAAAAGTTGCATCCTACACATTTCGGTAAAGAGTCATTATTCTCTTTCCCCTTTATCAGCGCACAAGTTAGTAAATCGCATATTCTCCTTCGTATGTAAACTTCCCCACATGTGCAAACTCCCCCACGTTAATGCGCCCCGAACGTTTCTAGACGTTCCCTTCCTTTAGGTTATTCATGTTGGTACTTAATTTTTGTAGAAAATTTTCCTTTTCCTTTTTTAACTGAATAATTATATGTGAAAGAATTTTAGGGCTAACTCCATATTCGCATAACTGTATTAATATCACGATTGTCTCTTTATCTAGGTTTACGTTTAGGATATTCGAAATTTCGTAAATTATTTCAATGGCTTCCTTCTTCGCCTCCTTATCCGCCATGTTATAATTTTCTATTCTTCTTGCACAATTTCACGTCTCAATGGGTTACTACAAAGCATTCCCTATTCCAACGTTCCTTGGGAGACTTCTTATACACTGCGTATTCGTCCCTCTTTGTGGACTTCCTCTTCGCACAACAATATTTCTATATATGTGTAGCGGTACGTAGAGAGCTGTTTACTACGAGGGACAGTGAGTGATGATACGTAATTCATGTGTGCGTTCGCGAGTGTTCCGCTTACGTATTTATGTCCCTAAGTCGTGCACATAATGCATTTCCAGTAACTATACTCTCGTGTCCACTAAGGAAATACTGTATCGAGACTTTATATTTTATATCTTTTTTGCGTATGTATATTCTCCAAGAAAAAGAAGCATTAATGGGGAAATACTTAAGCAAAATTATTTTCAATACTAATAAAAAACGAGGGAGAAAAAAAAAAAAAAAAAAAAAAAAAAAGGAATATACACAAGATGTAAATTTCCTTAGGTAAAAGAAAACACTTCGCACATTCCCAGTGTCTGTTTGTGAACTCACGGAACGAATTAGTAAAATATGCACTTTTTTATATGGTATATAAGAATATACAAGTGTTATAAACTGACATTTACCTCCCCAGTAAGCTCTCTTTTCTTATCACTACTCTTATAGCACACCTTTTGTTGATCATTATATAAGTGCTTATAGCATCATTTTGTTACCTTCATAAACGAGCATCCGATTCTGCATATATTCTGTGCGTGCGTTTGGCGCTTTCTCAAAATTGTTAAAATGCGGACAGCGGAGAAGTTACAAAAAAAAAAAAAAAATAAAATAAAAAAAAAAATAAAAAAAAATAGGGTACGCATGGCTGAGTGCACGGTGCGAGCTGAGTAGAGGCGCAAAACGGTGAAGGAAATGAAAGTAACAATAGCTACAAACAAAAGGTAACCGGAGAAAGGGAAAATCATTCATATTTCTTCCCAACAGGTGTGAAAAGGATGCTACAAATTTGTTCCCGCCTTGCCACACTTTGTTTGTGTTCTCTACTCAGCAGCCAGGTACCTATTTGGAGAGAAGCTGTCGCAAAGGGGTTTTCGTTTTTTTCCATTTACTCATAATCAAAGCAACATTTCTAAAATGATCCATTTCGAGTAGAAAAAGTGGACCTATACCAAATAGGCCCTTTTTTTCAGTAACTTTTTTTTTTTTTTCATTTCTTCTGTTGATCGTTCTACCAATTTACGTGCGGACCCTATGCGTAGCTGTATGCGTTCCATTTTTGTGTATTCAACACCACACTTCACATTACAATGCAAATAGAATTTGTGCTTCATTTTCCCACCACTCCTATATCCTTATTTGAAATAATTCCATTATTTTGTATAGTATGGGAGGGTGAAAAAAGAAAAGGAAAATTAAACAATCTTTTTTTTTTTTTTTTTTTTAACTACTAAATTTGTTACTCTTAAAAGAATTCGAATGCACATGTGGGTAATGGAACATAACGTCCATTGAATACATATCTGCAGATACACCCAGTGCTGTCCGTGATAGTTTATTCTCACGTTATCGTGTTGAAGCGTGCAACCGGAGTAGGCACCACTATTTTTGTACAATATGGGAAATGCGCTATGTAAATGTAGAGAAGCAAAGGTAAGTTTGCGAAGTCTGGGAAGTTTGGGAAGTTTGGGAAGTTTGGGAAGTCTGGGAAGTTTGCGAAGTTTGCGAAGTTTGCGAAGTCTGGGAAATTGGTTCAAGGGAATTTGGAATAATACTTTTCGGAGGAATGAAAAAAGTAAAGAGGTAGAAAAGAAGAATTACCTCATTAGAGCAGTTAAGGATATGACAAGAAAGGAGAAAATTTTATTAGGTATAGCAATTATATTTTTGGGAATTAACGCATTTACAAACTTGAGTTACCCAAAAATTATGGGAGAATGTGTAGAAGGGGATAATTTGAAATACTCGAAGAAAGGTTTATTTTTTTTAACAATTTTTCAAAAAATTCATTTTTTAAAAAAATATCAATTAAAATCAAATCAAAGTATGAATGTTATTTTTCATTTTTTCCCATATTTTTTATTTGGAGGATTAGCATCCTATTTTCGAGTTTACTTTACTAACAAGTGTATTCAGAATATGGATCATCGATTGAAAAGACAAGTACATAATAAGATAATAAAAGAAAATGATGAACAGTTTAAAAAATGTAAATCAACAGATTATTTATTAAATTGTATATTTAATGAAATAAAATATTCATCTAAGGAATTAATTACATCAATTACACAGGGAATACGTTATGTAAATTCTATCATAGGTGGTATAACATCTATGACTATTATATCACCATATTTAACAAAATTTTGTATACTTCTTGTTCCTACATATGGATTTTTTGTCTTAGCAATTTTGAAAAAATTAAAAAATATCAAAATGTATGTAGCAAATACGGAAGAAAAACAAATGGCACGATTATCAGACACATTACAAAAAAAAAATGTCATTTCCCTTTTTGCAAATGAATATTATGAAAATAATAATTTTTCAAAATATCTAAAATTAGTTGAAAAATTAAATGAAAAATATGTAAATTGTGAATCTTTATTTTATTCATTCCTAAATATTGGAACTAATATTGTTATATGTTCCATTTTAACTTTTGGAAAAATTGAATTAAATAAAAATAATATAACACATGGACAATTAGTTTCTTTTATTGCTTATAGTAGTTTACTAGGTTTAGGTATAGTTGGAATTCTTAAACTTAAAAAGGATATTAACATTCTTCATTTAAGTCTAAAAAAAATTTATGAAATTCTGGATTTTACACCCTTCCCTAGGGTTATACACTTATCTAATGAATCTTCAAATGTAGAAAATTTATCTTTTTCTGATCATAATCAGATGGAACAAAGATGTTATCATATGGAAAATGATTTCAAGGTAAATGATGATGTAACGGAGGAATGTTTTCAAAGTAACATTGATACTAGTTTTCCAGTCGATTACTATATTAACAAAGAAGAAGAGTGTAATATGTTAAGACAAAATGTACTCTGCAAAAATAACAATACATCTCTTAACATTAGTGGAAAAATAAAATTTGAAAATGTTAATTTTTGTTATGATAATTATAGTGAAAATAAGAAAAAAGAAGTGTTGAAAAATATAAATTTTGAAATTAATCAAAAGGAGAAAGTAGCTATTGTAGGAAAAAGCGGATCAGGAAAATCTACCTTGTGGAAATTATTAACAAGAGAATATGATTACGAAGGAAATATTTATGTAGATAATTATAATATAAAATCTATTAACAAAACATATTTTAAAAAAAATATTATTTCTATTAGTGAACAAGAATGTTGTATATTGAATAGATCACTTTATGAAAACTTAATTTACGCATTATTGCCAATAAAAATAAAAAATGAAGTAACAGTATCCAAAACTATTGTAGACAATATTGATACTAATTGTGACATTATGAAACGAATCCTTTCACATTGTGCTGTAGGTAAAAACCAAATAAATGTAAACACTCTCAACATACCAACGGGGAAAGAAAAAATATCATTTATCTTGCAAAACTGCGATTTTAGGGATGATCAAAGTGGTATGTTACCCCATTTGAAAGATAAATGTATGTCCTTTTTAAATACAACAATTTCAGAAGACATATACTTCGATCAACAGGAAAAAAAATGGATAGACAAAAAAATAAAAGACATTCTTACAAATGGAAATCGAACGAATGATGCAAACTCCATTTCTATCAAAATGACTACAGAACAGGAAAGAGGTAACATATCACTGTTAAAAGAGTATGGGGACAAGGTAAATGTAATAAATTCTACAGTAGACATACTCTGCGAAGAGTTAGATTTAAACAATTTTATCCAATCCATGCCTGAACATGTCCACACAAATGTTCAAAATAACTCCATGTCTTCTGGACAAAAACAGAGAATATCTCTCATTCGTTCACTAATGAAGGATACACCAATCTACGTCTTCGATGAAATAACGTCCTTTTTAGACGAAGCGAATGTAGACAAATTATACAATCTCATCAGTACCCTCATACCAAATAAAACTATTATTTACATCACACACTCTGCTAAAATTTTAAACCAAATGGACAAAATTATCCTCGTCAGCAACGGCGAAATAAGTGCGGTAGGGACATATGACCAGGTAAGGAACCACCCCGCATTTCTGGCCACATTCTCCCCAAAAACCAATGAGTAGCGCATAGCGCAGCGCAGTGCACTCCCCATTTTAAGGAATGCTCAACTTTACATTTTTATTCGTTCCCACGCAGATACAAAGTTATGCTAAAATTTTTGGTCAGTTTTTGGTCAATTCTTGGTCAATTCTTGGTCAATTTTATACTCAATTTTATACTCAATTTTATACTCAATTTTATACTCAATTTTATACTCAATTTTATGATCAATTTTATGGAATTACCCATTTTATCAAACCTCTCCACATATAATCACAGTAGCAGTACTGCCACTTATTAACTGCTATCCTTATAGCAGCACTCATATGTACATTTCTCATATTTAATCGCATTTCTCTTTATCATCAGTGCACACGTTCAAATGTGCATACATCTGAAAGCGAATTCAGAAATAATTTCTTTTTCGCCGCAGCTGCTTTCTTTATATTCGCATCATACGACTACAACATTTTCCTATTTCTGGCATTGTAAATAACACTTATGAACGTTTACATTATTAAGTGAACGCCAATGTAATGTAACTCAGTGCAGATGAGAGGAAATGTGTCTAACATATGCACATAGGAGGCATCGTCCGCGAACAGGTGAATATACCTACGCGCATATGTACCTATGTACACTTCGATGGTTTCTCATGTTGTTCGTTCAAATTGAAACACCTTTAGTATAAGCGCAATTTGGCAAGCTGCGTAAACTACTCAAATTAAACCCAGTTGGCAACAAGATAAGCGGACTGCTAGTAATGCATGTCTTACAGAAGAACAACCTTTTGTTCTCTGTGCTTATGTCGGGTCAGATACGATGTTAAAGGCTACGCGGGAAACGACTCTTACTTTCGTAAACCACGATTACGACAGGCGCACATAAGGATATATACGTATATATATGTGCGCTTTTCGTTGTAAGTGAGAAAAAATGAATGCAACTACTAAAAAGTAATACAAAGCGAAACACGTGAGATAGGGAAGAAACATATAAAAAGGAATCAGGATAAAACAAAAGAGGCCCTATGACGCTCTTCCGATCTCTAGACAGATAAAAAAAAAAAAAAAAAAAAAAAAAAAAAAGGTGTCTACATGAACATATATAAGTGCATGAACAAATGCATACCTACCAGGGGCTTCTTAAACGAGAACATGTAATGTACGCCAAAATTTTTAAGGTTTGATGAAAACGGTACATCCTTTCTATTTGCACCCTTTTTGAGCTGCTTAAAAAGTGCATCCTTCACAAATGCGTTTTTTTCTTTTTTAAAAATTGTAACAGTCGCTCGTTTTTTCTATCCATACATTTTCCATTTCTTTAGGCGTTCCGTAAGCTTCACTTGTAGCTTCATATACTTTACCTTCAAATATAACTCGTTCTCCCTTACTGTACATATTATTCATATATTTTAGACCCCCACATATATACTTATCATAATCACATGAACCTTTTAACTTCCAATCTGTTATATTTGTAGTAGGCATAGAATCAGAATTTACTACATTTTGAAAAACATATCCACTTAACTTTACTAATGTACCTTCTTCGTCGATATATTCATGGTTCAAATCCCAATCTTCTATAAATGAACAATTGTATAAATTTATATTGTATACTTTTCGAGAATTTTTTATAACATTCTTTTTTTTTTTAATCATAGGGTGTTCAGTGTCGGTTATATCTTTCACGCTTTCCCCATCATCAAATCTTTCTAAATTTTTATCTTCTTTCATTTTTTCCATCATCAGGTCACTTTCCGAGTTGTAACTCTTGTCTAAATGTTCTTCGGCACCTCCAATATTGTCATCACCATCAGCGTTTTCATCGGCCTCCGCATCAGCATCAGTAACATCGTCTTCCATTTCCATGTTTATCCTGCTATTATCGCTTTCTACAATGGTCTCTACGAAACTTACATCCGCATCGTTGTTCCCTTTTCGTCTTATCGGTATAAAAGATTTCGCATTTTCCAGTTTATTGAATTCTTTTGGTATTTCAATCGAAACAGATACATCTGGTGTACCTCTGTTAACATCGTTTTCACTTTCTTCAGATGATAAATATTCTTCATGTTTTCCACTAGTATTATTACTACTATTTAATAGATTATATAGGACACTATTTATGTTATTATTTATGTCACGGTTTGTGTTGCTATTTAGGTCACTACTTGCGTTACTATTTATGTCATAATTTACATTTGTCTGTCTCTTTTTTTCGTTTCGTAAATTCCTAAGCAACTTTTTCCTCTCTAGTGTTTCATCACTATTTAAATTTTCATCCAATGTCGCAACCTTGTTATAATCTCTGTAAACTCTTCCACCCATGTTATCTCTTCCATTGCCATTCCTACGTTTTGGTAACACGTGATGCCTTCTCTTTTTATTCTTCAAACTAACTTTATGTTTTTTTTTATTCAGTAAATTTGCATCGTTAATTTCATAATTAGGATTAGATGTAATGTTTATATTTATCGTTTCACCATTGGTAGGATTGATCCCATTATGTTGGCTTTTCGTTTCATTTGATACAGTTCCGCTGCTATCCGTATTGCTTATGTTACTTCTTATCATGGTTGGTGCCTCTTCCGCGTTAGAAGTTTCCTCAACATTAGTTTTATTGCTATTACTGAAGTCTCCCACTGTGTTAATTGCACTGTTATTTTTAGCTTCACTGTTAGAATTATATTTCTTTTCAGCAGTGGATTCATTTATGCTACTTTTGTTATCGGCGCCAATAGGGTTGTCATTAGTGCTTTTTTTATTATTATTTAATTTATGCTCAGTATTAAGATGATCCTTACTACTAGATTTAATATTATTATTACCATTTAATGTGTCTGCGGAATCATTTTTTTTCTGAAAGGTTGCTTTCTCATCATTGTTAGTTTTATTGTTCGTATTTTCTCTGTCTTTTGTGCTAATATTTTGTTCAGAAGTAGGTTTTTCTGGGGTGCTCGCTCCGCTTTTAGATGCGGATTTGTCTTTGGATATGGGTTTTTCTTTAGAGGTTGGTTTATCTGCAACTTTGGATTTGTCCTTCGAAGTGAGTTTTTCTTTAGTTATATTTTTGCCCTTAGATGCGAGTTTGCTTTTATTGCTAGGATTTTCTTTAGATGTTGATTTGTTTGCAATGTCAGTTTTGTCCTTAGAACTGTGTTTCTCTTTAGCGCTTTTTTTGTCCTTGGAAGTGGGTTTCTCTTTAGAGTTAGATTTTTCCTTAGTAATGGTTTTCTCTTTAGCGCCATTTATGTTCTTTGATGCTAGTTTGTCTTTGGAGATGGGTTTTTCTTTTGCGCCCGTTTTGTCCTTGGAAGTGGGTTTTTCTTTAGTGATATTTTCGTCCTTGGAGATGGTATTTTCTTTTGTGCTCGTTTTGTCCTTGGGAGTGGATTTTTCTTTTGTGCTCGTTTTGTCCTTGGAAGTTGGTTTTTCTTTTGCGCCCGTTTTGTCCTTGGAGGTGTGTTTTTCTTTAGTGATATTTTCGTCCTTGGGAGTGGATTTTTCTTTTGTGCTCGTTTTGTCCTTGGAAGTTGGTTTTTCTTTTGCGCCCGTTTTGTCCTTGGAAGTGGGTTTTTCTTTAGTGATATTTTCGTCCTTGGAGATGGTATTTTCTTTTGTGCTCGTTTTGTCCTTGGGAGTGGATTTTTCTTTTGTGCTCGTTTTGTCCTTGGAAGTTGGTTTTTCTTTAGTGATATTTTCGTCCTTGGAGATGGTATTTTCTCTTGTGCTCGTTTTGTCCTTGGGAGTGGATTTTTCTTTTGTGCTCGTATTGTCCTTGGAAGTTGGTTTTTCTTTAGTGATATTTTCGTCCTTGGAGATGGTATTTTCTCTTGTGCTCGTTTTGTCCTCGGAAGTGGGTTTTTCTTTTGCGCCCGTTTTGTCCTTGGAAGTGGGTTTTTCTTTATAGTTAGTTTTTTCCTTAGTAGTGGTTTTCTCTTTAGCGTCAGTTATGTTCTTTGATGCTGGTTTGTCTTTAGAGTTGGGTTTTTCTTTGGATGTTGGTTTATCTGCAACGTCACTTTTGTCCTTTGGAGTGGGTTTTTCTTTAGCGCTTGACTGATTCTTCGTGTTCGTTTCTCGGTTTTCATTTGATTTTTCTATGCTACCATTTTTATAGTTATTACTTAATGTATCAGTGGCACGCATTCTTTCCGCATTATTAGTTCCGCTGCTAGTATTTAAAGTGTTCTTGCTATTGAACTTACCTTTAATGTCATTTTCTCTTTTATAATGTAATGCATCCTTAGTTTTAGCGGCACTTTCGCTCTTAGTACTAAATCTGTCCAAGGTATTGGATTTGCCCATATTGTTTGGCTTTATATTTTGATCTAGAGGAAAATATTCCCCAGGATTATCAATAAAGTTTTCTTCATTTTCATTTGTAAAATCATGATATCCTTTATAAGGAGCATTACCAACACCTATTTTATCGATATTGTTATTTGTTCTTAACAAATCATGCGTAATGGTACTTAATGGTTCATTTATGTTATTATTTAATAAGTTATTTCCATTACCTAATGTGGTATAGTCATGCGTATGTGACCTACTGGAGTTACTACTCTTTAGTGGATGAAAATTGTTTGAAATATCTTCATTATTTTCCTTTAAATAATCATCATCCATGGGTAAAGCATGAAAAATGTTGCCTAAATTGCTATCCTCATTAATTATAGAATTTCCGAAATTGTCATCGTCTAAGTTGTCACGATTTGTGAAATTGTCGGTGGTATTATTATCATTAAAGAACGTATCGGGCTCATCTTCATCTGAATGATCACCATTAAATAAATCATCAGTATCATCGCCAGAGGAATCATCGTTAATGAAAGTATCAGCCGCGTCTTCATCTAAATCATCAACATTAAATAAGTCATCGGCATCATCGTCAGAGTTATCACCGTTAAAGAATGTATCGGCAGTATCCTCATCCGAGTTATCACCTCTAAATAAATCATCGGTAATATCGTCAGAGGCATCACCGTTAAAGAATGTATCGGCGGCACCTTCATCTAAATCATCAGAATCAAATATACTGTCAGTATCATTGTCTGAATCATCCGAATTAAAGAAAGTATCCGATGCACTTTCATCTAAGTCTTCGCCATTAAATAAACCATCATTATCATTGTCTGAATCATCCGCATTGAAGAAGGTATCGGCTGTGTCTTCATCTAAGTCTTCGCCATTAAATAAACCATCATTATCATTGCCTGAATCATCCGCGTTAAAGAAAGTATCGGATGCGTCTTCATCTAAATCGTCGACGTTAAATAAATCATCATTATCACCATCTGAATCATCCTCATCCGTATTATCATCATTAAATAAATCATCGACATCATCGTCAGAGGTCTCACTGTTAAAGAAAATATCGGCTGCGTTCTCATCTGAATCATCAACAAAGTCTTCTTCTAACGCGCCATCATCATTTGCGAACACCTTGTCATTATAGTTGTTTAGTTCAAGTTTATTATCTCGAGGAGTTTTATTAAACAAATATTCTTCAGGAGAACTGCTTGTAGTATTGCTATTATTATCCAGAATAATATTCTTATATCTTTGTTCATCCTTTTCTGGTGAAAATTTTATGTTACTTTCATTTGTTTTTCGTTTCTGTGGAGTATCAACATCTTCATATTTTCCTATATTATATGATTTTAATCGGTTTGAATGTTGAAAAAAGTCCTCATTGTAGTCTGCAGCATGGTTCAAGGGAAAATCAGTTCTGTTGGAAATGTTCTTGTCTTTTGAGAAATCTAAATAGGTAGGATCGTCCCTCAGCGTTCCCTTGTTATCTAATACCTCACTCGATCTATATTTTAAATTGACATTGTTCCTTCTTTTACTTAAATTAGGTAAATTTTGTTTTTTGAAGATGTTGTTCCCCTCGTTTTTGTAATTTCCCAATTCATCCAAAAAATATTCTCTACCATCTTTTAACTTAAGAGCATAAGCATTTTTTAACAAAAAGCAACAGACAAAAATTAACGAAAAAGCTTTTTTTACACACATTGTAAGAAATATGTAAAATTTCGGGTTTAGGCCAAGGTATAATCTACAGTGAAGAAAAGTATATCACTCTTTTCAAACTTCAAATAGGTTAAATGAGAAAACTGTTAAAAATGCCTCATAATTTTTATTAATTATATGGTTTATAATTGATGTTAAAAAATGCTTAAAAAAAAATGAAAAATTTTTTTAATTGAAAAAAGACATAAAAAAGGGATACAAAAGTGCATAAAAATGTACATATATGCATGAGTATATATATGTACATTCTTATATGTACATGCTACTGTGTACACGGTATATGTATATATTCATGTATAAGCATATGTAGGAAAATAAAAATCTATTAAAATTGTAACATGGTTTTCACATGCGCATATATTAAATTAGTTTACATGTATATGCGTGCAAGAACGGTTACCGGTATTTTTTGATCAACATCATGTTAAATATCTATTATGTAATTAATTTTTTGTTGCTTCGATTTATTGATGGCAACTTATTTTTTTAAATTATTATTTACATGCACGTTTGTAAATGTAACTTGTTTTAAGCTAAAAACATTTTGCATATTAATTTTTATTTTTAAGCTATTTTTTTTTTTTTTTTCCCAACTTTATCCCACACATTTACAACAAAAATGGTAGCTAGTAACAATGAATCGTAACTAATTTCTGACTTGTTCATACGTACAATACTTGTATACGTAAATTGCATGTACAGCGCTTACATGTAGGCTTACTCATGTTCATAAGCAAGTGGGGAAAATATTTTTCCTGTCTGATAATATGGCTATTTTTTTTTTTTTTTTTTTTATAGCTGTTGTTATTTATAGCAAAAAAATATTATATAAGAAAAATATCAAAAAGTGTGCTAGCTAAAATGCATTTAATACAGTTAATATGGAGAAGCTACTAAAATTGTGTAATCCATATACAGCGTAAAAAACGCACACGTGTAAGTATTTCCTTATGTGAGAACACAATGATGTTTTCTATTGACTTCTGTTAAAATTTTAATAATGTCGGAACTTGTGTGTAACTTTTATGAAGGTTCCATTTGTCATACAAGAAGACTCCTCGTTTGTATTTTACTTATTGCTTCATTAATTTTTTCAAAAAGATAATGCGAAATTTTAGATGAATTTTCTGTCATATTTAATATTGACGAAATTTCCACTGATATGCCATACAATTTGTGAAATGCTACACATTTACCACTTGCGGTAATGGCAACAACGAAAATATTTTCCACCAGCTCCTCTTCAATTTTAGACATATCGTAAATATACTTATTATTTATTTCTCCAATTGAGATACATATTGGCATACTTTCGCAGGGAAATTGGATTTTCTCGTTTTCAACAATTTCAACTTGATAGTCCTTACTTTTCGTGTTATGAAACATGTTTAATTCGTCAATTTTCTTTTTTGGAATAACCACAGGCAAAAAGGTATCATTTAAGGCTACGTATATAGCTATACTAATAATATCTAATAGTCCCCCTCCTCCATTTAAAACCATAACGTTTATATCAACGCCCCACACAAATTTGGAAGGTAAAATGCATAATTTCTTCTTATTAATATTATTTTTTATGCATAAGTCATAAATAATGGATGTCATAATTTGTAAGTGTTCTTTTTTCATCCTATTTTCAGCCACGGAGGCCGGACAATCTATCTGTAAATTAATAAAACCCTCATCAATTGCATCTGGTTCAGGTGTTACCAAGGAAAGTTTTATTCCACATATTACATTATTTTCTTCATTCATAACGCTGCTACTTCCATCTGCTGAAACGAGGATGTTCTTGTTTATATCTATAGTTCTGTATGTTAACAATGTTCTTCCATCTACTCTTATGTTTGCATTAATACTGTCTTCAATGTATTTTAAAGAGCTCATTTTCTCCCCCTGTCCGTTCTAAGTTGTTTCGTTTTCGTTTTTTTTTTTTTTTTTTTTTTTGCTGTATTCCTAAGTTCACCCTTAATAATTTACAAATGAAAACGCTCTTGGTTACTTTCTCGTGAAAGGGAAAAATGGAAACAAGTGAATAAAAATGGGTAGCGTATTAACCCGATGCGTGCGCGTGTGTAAACATAATCTAGTGAACATATATAGAAGAATAAAAATAAAAGCGAGCAGATGCGAAGGCAAAAGCTAATGCAAACGAGACAGCAAATAAAGGGAAGCACAACTGGACTAAACCCTTCGTGTTATTGACTAAACTGATTGAGGAAAAAAAAAAGACACATTTTCGTTGTGCTAAATTGTGAGATGGTAGTAAACATGCCACTGCTCGCGCGATACAAATGTTCAGTAAAAATAAGTTTAATACAAATATTATTTATGCATTGCTAACATTTTATTTTATGAAGAACGGACTTCTTTGTTAGCACATTTGAGCAACGAGTAGAACGAAAAAGTGTCAAAGGTACGTATAAATACGCATACGCTTGCATATATGCAAGTATGTGATTGTGAAAATAAACATGTTATCTGAAAACGAGTTCAGATGCTTAAACAGAAAAAAAAAAGGTGTCTGCGAGGTAGCTAAATTTGTCAATTGCTTAATTTACACGTTTTTACAAAAGGTTATAGCAATAAACAAAGGGGGTGAAATGATGAACGAATTGTGACGCTTTCGTTCAAAGGTAGTTGTCACTGTAATACTTTTGATATTCTCCCATTTCCTTCTTCACATCGCTGAGCTTTTTCGATTTATTAAAACATATAAATGAGTTAATGTAGTAGAAATTTATTATATAATTTTTGTTCTTGTTCCATATATGATATAAAAGCAGCAGCAAAATAATTATTATTATTATCATTTTACTGATTTTGCAAAATGTTGGCCGCACCTTCGCGTGCCACAAATACTGTGCGCCTGCCGCTGTTGCTGCTGCAATCGATACGCTATCGTTATGCATTCGTTATGCTATCGTCAGTTGACTGCTCATATATCCAAAATATATTTCATTTGAAGGTTAAACGCTCATTTAAAAAAATACATAAACTTGGGTAACTACGTTATGGAGAGGTGTCCACGACAAAAATGCTTCTGAATGTGAACATGAACATTTTCAGTCACAATCAGGAAAAAAAATTATTCCTTTCAACATTTTTTTCCATTTTTTTTTTTTTTTTTCCCATTATACGCACAAAATTTGAATTGACGTTTACTGTTCTCCGGAAAAGCAAATATTAATGTAGCAATATACAAATATATATGTACATATATACATACATACGATAAACGGACGATAGCACAGATTTTCATTCCATTTTTGAAAAGAGTTGCATTTAATATTTATGCATTCATTTGTTAAATTTATTTTAAATTATTTGGTACGTGCTAAAAAAACGTGTATGCTGAAGAACGAAAGTGAAGCCAATGCCAAGGCAATTTTTCAAAATAAAAATGTAACAAGGAATTTATTTTTAATTCTGCCTTTTTGCAGAATAAGCAGAGCAGTAAAAAAATATAAAAAAAATAAAAAAATAAAAAAAGAACAAATATGACCTATTAATATTTTATTTTGTTCTTTCAAGAATTAGAATAAATAAGTATTATTTGTTATTCATTATTATATACATGTATATGCTTACATTTACGTATGTATTTTTGCGTTTATGTATCTTATACAACTGTACGGAGAACGAAATGATTAAAGGGAAACATTTACAAATTCTTCGCTCCTCATATGTTCATTTAACGGCGCGCAGCATGTTAAGTGACCAGTAAAAAAACGAAAAAGATAAAGAGAAAGGAAGCAGAAGCTTGGGCAAGAGCAGAAGTAGAAGCAGCGCATAATTATTTGCTGAGCATCTCATTCCTCGTTTTTCGAAAAAACGCCGTAAGTTGGCATTCGGCAGAAAAACTAGGCATGATTGTGCTAATTTCAGCGGAGCCACACTAAAGTGCGTACATTTGCATTCGTTTTAAAATTCATATTCAACAACTTACATAGGCGGTTTCTTCGCCGTTGCCTTTGCGCAGTTTAGCAGTACAGAAGCCTTTTCTCCTTGTGTAGGGGAAATTGAAGCGTTTGCTATGTATAACACAAAATTTGAACGTCTTATAGTGTAACGTGTTTATTTGTGCATTCCCAGCTGCTGATCAGTTATCGTGGGCTCAACGAAGATATATATATATATATATATATATATATATATATATATGCGCCCCACAAAGGAAACAACGATATTGGAATCCCTTGTGTCCGTCTCAGCCCTTCTTTGCCACCTGCGTGTATCGATACATTTCGTGGAAATAAAGGCGGTGATTTAAGCAAAATGGGAAAAAATGCGAGCGGTGGTTTAAGCAAAATGGGAAAAAATGCGAGCGGTGGTTTAAGCAAAATGGGAAAAAATGCGAGCGGTGGTTTAAGCAAAATGGGAAAAAATGCGAGCATTGGTTTAAGCAAAAAGGACAAGGTGGGGAAAAAACTATGTAAGCAAAAGAAGTTGCGGGGAAAAAAGAAAAAAGAGAAGAGTTTTGAAAAGGAAAATAAGTTTACAAAAAAGGGAAAGAAACAGCAGAAGGGGAATATCACGGAAAACGATTATGATGATGATTATTCGGGGGGAGAGGAAATGGATGATTTGTTGAACCTGGAAAATTTTTGTAAGGAAAATAATCTTGGAAATATCAGCTCAGATGATGATGCAGTTAAACACTCGGATGAATCGACGATATACAAGAATGAGGACAACGAAGGTGAGGGGAAAGTTATCGACATAGAATTTGTGGAAAATTGCCTAAACTCCATATGTAAAAAGGCGAGATTAAATAAGGTAGTAAAATTACTATCTATTTTTTCGGATGCTTTAAGTTTATTTACCACGGATGATGTAGACGATGAATTACCCAAAATTGCAGATAGTGAAGAAGGAAATAAAGGAAAAAAAAAAAAAAGAACAAAGAATAAAAAAAAAAAAAAAAAATATATTATGAATTTAGATACCTCTCTGTTTGCTATTTTTAACGTGTTACATAACCTCGATACGATTTTTTATAATTGTACGAATGATGGAGAATTAAGTGTAAGCGTATGTAGTATAGACAGTATTAGGAGTAAGGAAATGTTCTCAAAAGAAAGTTGTAATAGTAAATTTTTGAACAATCCATCAGACAGTATTTACGATCTAGAAAATATACATAATTATAAACATATACAATTATACAAATCACTTATTAAATACTTTTTTCATAATGTAGAAGCACAAATTAGAAAAATAAACAACACAGATATATGTTCAGGAATAATAAGGATATTGAAAAGGAAGGAAAATTTAAGATGGATAATATCATTTAATTATGGAAAAATTTTTTTAAAAAGAATGAGTAAATTTTTTATAATTTCAAAAAAAAATGATGTATACTTTTTTTTATATATATTAATACAAAATATGTTTCAGTTATTGAATGAAAAAAAAAGAATTATATTTAGTAATTTATCAAAAGTAAAAAGAGAAGAAGAACATGAACAAATTAAAAAAACATACAGCATGGAAAAGTTAATATTTGAAATATATCAAAATCTTTTTCAGACATATTTATTTCATTACGGGGATATTTATAATAAGTACATCATTGAAAATTGTAATCACATGCATTTTAAGGAAAACTGTCTTATAGAATTATTCGCTTACTTATCACATGACGTTGCATACACCATTGCATTCAGGTATATACAACTGATTATTCATAAAATCAGGGAAGAATTTAAAATAATGTATGAGGAAAAAAAAAAAAATAAAAACAACGAAAATTGTAACAATAAAGGAAAACAGCAGCGTAAAAGGGAAAGGGAAAATAAAAGGGAAAATAAAGGAATACGCGGGAATAATAACAACGCTTTTGATTTAAAAAAATTCCAACTGCATAGTAGCTATATGATGCTATTAATAAAATTTTTGATAAGAATTATAAAACAATGCAATAATTTGGATGTTTTAACATACGGTCTAACAATGTTAATTATTGGAATTTTGAAAACAAAAATTAATTTTATGAGATATATACCATTTAATTTGCAATTAATTAATTTTTTAATTCGTATAATGGAAGATAAAAAAAAATTTATTCCCTTATTTTGTTATATTTCTTCCATTTTAAATGGATTAAAATCGTATAAACTTGTACGACATGTTTCCAAAAAGCAGGCTATCCGAATGACCATTGAAAATTTTGATATTAATACCAGTCTCGAAATTGATGAAAAATTAATATCCGATTTTTCAATTGCTCACCAAATTTATGATAAAATATATGTTATATTATTTGACTATATTGGTCTTATGGCAAATCATATATCTTTTCCCGAATTTTTCTTTGCTATTGAAACGTATTTTAAAAAATATTGCTTAGAATGTGGCATGCACTTATTTAAATCACAAATAAAAGATCTAATAATGCATTCGAAAAGCACCATTGATATTATTTTAAACAAAAGGAAATCTATAAATATTTATTCTGTAAAAGATTGTATAAACCATTTCGAAAATGAAGAATTGCCACTTTTCACTAAAAGGCTTTTAGTTATGGAAAAATATGAAAATAAGTACTTGACCAACATGAAGGCTAGATTGAGCGGGCTGCAAAATATCAAAAAGGGGGGAAATGCCTATAGCGGTGATAGTGGTGATAGCGGTGGTAGCGGTGGTAGCGGTGATAGTGGCGATGGATCCGACAGTGGTAATAGTAGAGAAAAGGGCAAAATGAGAAAAAACAAAAAGGTTAAAAAGAGGAAGCAGGGAAATCAGCGAATCTCTGAACAACACAGCAGTACTAAAAAAGCAAAGACAGGAAAAGAAGGTGCTAAGGTCGAGTCTGAAGAAGACAAATTGGAGGTTTTTTCCATGTCAAGTGAAGAGGACGAGATGGAGTGACTCGTGGAAAATGCGCTTATCCCAATGGGCGGATAACCCATTTGGCAATGTTTCCACCAGTTGATAGAACAATACCTTACTATTAACCGCTAAACTTTGCTGCCGGCGAACTCTGCATATATAGCACACAAAAATAAGACGCCTCAAAGCAAATTGCATTAGCGCATGTATGCGTATTCATGAGTATACATATGTACATGCATATGCACACGTACAAAAATTGTCCCCCACCTTTAATAGCAAAATATTTGTTTAGCATTATCCTTTAGTTGCGCCTTTATGTACATGCACGTTTGTCTTTTTTTTTAATTAGCTCAAATCGCAGTTTTAGCTCTTTTGTTTGAATAGGTATATTTGCCTCTTTTATCATCCAATTCGTTTTACATAAACTTTAGTTCAACAATTTAGTTAGAACATAATCCTTTTTAATGCAAACGATGCTTACTGCTCATCGTGAGTAGTATCTTTTTATTGCAGAACGTTGTGCATGTATTCATATTAAAAGAATTATATTCCGAACCAACTACCCTAGTAATTATTTTTATTTTTACCTACAACTATATCTCAATTTTACGCATGCACAAAATGATATTCACTCATTTACTCAAAGTAAACGCTGGGCATTCACCTAAATGTGAAATATTGCACATATACGTATGTACTTACACATACATGCCTAATAAACAGTTAATAATAGGTTTAAGATGCGCTGTGGCAAAGTTTATTTTTTACCTCACCTTATTTATTACATATATATATTTTTCCTATTTATGCACCACAAATTAACTGCTAAAGGATGGCAAATTTTACCTAATTAAAATTTTTATGAAATAAAAAGACCAAACTACATTTAATTTTTTTATTGAGCAAATTGTCACCACCTTTAATATGCTTGTATGCTTCGTATATTTTTTACTTCATCTTATATCCCATAAGGAGGAAAAAAAAAAAAAAAAAAAAAGGAGCTAGGAAGAGAGAGAAGCTTGTACAACATTGCAAGTCCCTCCCGTTGCACCACGTGGACTTCTTTGAATCGCAAAGAGGATGTGAGAATAAATTGTCAGTTTGAAAAAGGGGGGATAAAATGATAACCAAATAAGAGTCGAAATGGATATAAGAAAATATATCCAAATGTTCCGTACAAGAGAAAAAAGGGAAAGACAAAGAAGATAAAACAAAAAAATGGTTTAATTGGAAAAAAAAAAAAAAAATGTTACAAAGGATCATCAATTTTTGCACGTAAACATTTCGCTTTTTTCATGCTCTCAATTTAGCATATTAAAGCGATGGAATTTTTAAGCGTTTTCTATATCGCTCTAAAAAATAATGCATGGCAGAGAAGGAATAAGCGTAGACAAGGGTGTGCACGTGTACGTATCCACCTACGTATGTACATACATACGTGTTTATGCCTGAGCGTACGCGTGTGTGTGTGTGTTGGGGGGGGACATTCTATTTTTCTTTACCAAACTGTGAAACAAATGCTTTGTGAGAGTAAACCTATTATTTTAATTTCCCACACCAATATTTAGGTCAATAACGACACCTCTGCGATTAGAGGAAGATGTTTCTATGTTAATGTCTATATCTCCTTTTTTTACTTTTGATACATTTTTTCTGCAAGTATCTTTTTTATGATTCTTATCATTGGCTATATCGAAGGAAGGTTTAGAAACTGTGTTATTACGCGCGTTGTTCCTATAGTGACATTCATGTGCATAGCCACCTTTTATCGCATTTCTCCCCATATTTGGGTTGTACTGTAAAGGGGTCATAACACCAGGGGTGTTATAGCCCATCCCGTTAGTCATAGGAGAGTAATTATATGAGGGGTCGTTCCTTTCGTACGTTCTATACATCATTTTTGGTTCATTTAGAGCAACATTTCCACACATAAGAGAATTCGTTCCTGTATAATTTGACTGATCATAAAGACCGTGTGGTATGTTACCTTCTTCAAACATTAGATTATTCCTTCCGTGCATGTTATGTTGTTGCATTGTTAAATTTGCAAGTTCCCTATTGTATGTATTAGTGCAAAATCCGTTTCCATTATTTACGTTATGGTGATTATATCCAAATTCATTCATAGGTGGGTAGTTGTTATATCGAGGATCATTCATTGTGCTGTGTTCGTTACGTGAATCTCCTTTTTTTCTCACGTCACTGTTATTTTTTTTAATGTTATCAATGATGGAGAACTCTTCGGAATGTATCGAGGGAATGCAATGATGTATTTCTACGTTATTTCTGTCGTGTTTTAGTATATTATGGGTTTTATAATGAAGGTCTCTCTCGGTGCAGATGCATTCGGCAATATCTGAATTGTTCAGTACAGCTTTATTTTTCAAGCATTCGCTCTCGCCTTTTTCCTTATGGCCCCAACTGCTGTTGGAATTATTTCGGTTGAAGTTATTGCTGTCTAATTTTATATTTCCTAATTGGACTTCTGATGTTTCTCCTTGATAATTATACTGGGTCTATGTCATAAAAGTGCACAAAAAGGGAGAAATTCAGTGAAGTGGTGATGTATCCCACCTTTTGGCAGAATGCCAATAAGTTTATTGCGCAACAAGCATCGTGTAATTTAAAGCATATTTTTTAGTCTATTACTTCCTTTATATAGTCAATGTTGTTTTTTAGGTTGTCGTATATATTTTGTGCGATAACTTTGTTTAGGGCATCGTTTTTATAATTTTCCACCCCCGCTATTTGATGATATGGTTCAGTAAAAAATATAAAGTTTTTGTCGAGTCCTTCATCAAAAAGAAAATTCACACGTATATGCTAACATGTGTATACTGTGCGCATATATATATATATATATATATTTATATACACACACATATGTATGTACAAATATTTTTAAGGAAAACAAAATGAATACATAATAGTGCAGTGTATGTCACTACAACGATAAGTGAAATTTTAAAAATCCGCGCAATTTTAATTCTTTCAATTCACTGAAGCGAAAGAAGACAAAACGTAGCAAGAAAAAAAATGAAAAAAAAATGAAAAACAGAGTGATGTTAACAAATCATTGTGCTGAAACGTTGCAAACGGAGTTTCGACATTTTTTTAAATTAAAAATTGATACGTAGTTTTCAACATACCAATTAAAAAAAAAAAAAAAAAAAAAAACATACTCAAATTATGGTGTAAGCTCATTGAGAAAACTCACGAATACGGTTAGCTAAAGCTAGCGAAAAATGTATGAATGGCAACGTGCAGTGTTTTATAACATGAACAAGTAATACATTTTTTCTGCTTTTCTTTCTTTTTTACCTGAATGTTCAGTATTTAGACAGGTGGTATGTCCCCATAAGGCGTGCACTTGAAAAATAAAAATGTATATTCATATAAGTGTATATGTGTATGCGTGTGTGTAATTTTTCCAAAAATCAAGTTAACAAGTAAAAAATGTTATATATATAAATATTTCTTACTTTTGACAAGTATAGAACAATTTTTCTAGATTTACTGGTGAGAGGCGCGTGTGGAAAAAAAAAAAAAAAAAGAACAATGGATTGACTAGCTACTAAGTGCGTGTAAAAAAAAAAAAAAAAAAGGCTTTGTGTGTAAAACAACAGTTCTGCTAAGTTGTATAAGACAAAGTTGTTATTAATAAAAAATAAAACGAAAATTCCTTGCAGAGTTTTAAGGCAATTTTAAATTAAAAGTTGTTGTCTACTTTTTTACAAAATAACAAAATATTTTAAAAATGGCAAATGAGTTGCTAAAATGGGAATTACGCAAAAAAATTCCTGGTATCGTCAAAATGAAAAAGGAAAAGAATACATAAAATGGGAAAAGTTTTAATATCTAACTTTTAACATAAAAAAAAGGAAAAATAACGTATCCATAAAATTGCTTATTTTTTACATTATTGTTTAATAAAATGTCTAATTCAGAGTGCACACCGTGTTTACAGAACACAGCAAAAGTGCATACAAATATAAATTAGCATTTTAGCTTTTTTTTTTTTTTTTTTTTTTTTTCTTGTGTGTGCAGTGCTGAAAAAAAAAAAAAAAGCCTTTTTATTGCATAACCGTTAATGCACTTTAAGCATATAAGATTATTGTTGATTCTTTCAAAAAGGCGAAATATCACTTTGGGAAGAAGAGAACAAAAGGGGAAAACTGCTTCAAAAGTTACCTGTGCGAAGTAAAAAAAAAAGACACGATTGACATTTGGGTGATCCTTTTTGATTCATCTTGGTTAACTGTTAATAAAATGTAGCGAAAAATGAATCTTTCCTCCATAATAACATTAAGAATGTCCTTATATAGTGTATCCATCCCTGCAATTCACCGAAAGTGCAACTCAAAAAAGTGACAATACCCATGTTACTAATGCAGCGTTATTCGTTAACTGATCATATCACTTCGCTTTTGCGTTCCTAAATCTTAGTGTAGATGAAAAAAATGCATTAGTGGATGTAACCGTTTTAGCAATTTAAATTATAAACAATGAACATCATAATTTTCGTAATATTGTTAATGCACATGTTGTTTGCAAAACATGCACATCATATGATTTATGAACGTGTAATTCTTTATAGAAAGTGTCCACAAAAATCAGATTTTTTCTTTCTTGAAATGTGCAAGAAAGGCATACGTAAATTATTCCCAGAAAATATTATGCATGAATAAGATTTTAAATTCACGTTTTTCTCCTTTTAAAAATTAAAATGTGCAAAGTAATCTTCGATGATTAAAAATGTATAGTGAACTTTTCTCAAAATAAAAAGTAAATAGCTTTCTACCTATCGTACAATATAGTCCTCATAATAATGGCTAAACATAAAAAGATCTATGATAAAAAGTTATTCGAAAAAATAAAATATGCCATGCTTACATAATAAATACATAATAATGTTGCAAGCAGGCAAAAAAAAAAAAAAAAAAAAAAAAAAGGAATGGTAAAGATATACATGCATGTACTTATATTTCATAAAATTCTAGGAGGGTTCTGCGAATTCTGCTCTTTTCAAAGGGCGCAGTTTTGGATGTAGGACGTTGGAAGGGTGATGAAAGGTGCATCATATTGTGGAGCTACATTTTCGGTTTTCTTTGCCGAAATTGTACAGATAATAATTGGTAAAAAAATTGTCAAAAACATTTTGGGGGGTCCATTTGTTCGATTTGTACTTGATAACAGATGATATTTCCTCACATTTTGGTGATTCTTCATTATAAATATCACTGTATTTGGCCTGTTTTCTGAAAATGTGCTTCTTCGCCTTATTCTCAAAAAAATCTGAATCATAATAAAAAGAACTGGAAGGTCTGGGAATATTGAAAAGTAAATTCTCATTTGTTAGAATTTTCTTTCCTTTATATCTACACAAAGACGTGTTTTGATCAAAATGAACGTCGTCATATTTCAAAATGAAGTTATTTGCATGGTGTATACCATCCTCGTTTAGTGATGAGTTTTTACATTTGTTTGCCTTTTGAGAAGTATATTTTTTTGCCATAGATTTGGTAAAATGTTTTATGTCTGTTAGGTTAATTTCTTTCTCTGGATCGGGAGTAGGACAGAAGCAACTTTCATAAGTATACATTTCTTTGCTCTTATCCTTATACATTTTATTATTATCTATATACCACAATATTTCTTCTAGTAATAGCGGATCTAAGAACATATTACACTCAAGACTTGTAAAATGTGTCCAGTATTTTTTCAGAGAATCCAGGACAAAATCCCATTCGTCTTTATCAATTTTTTGGTATAAATTATGTATGTAATTTCCTACGTACAGCTCATACAATATCTTATTTCTGAATCTGTCTTCATTCGTAACATAATTGTTATACACATCTAGTGTAAATATTTCTTCGAGAATTACTTCTTTTATACTTGTTCCGAAAATAGTAAAGGGGTTATAATTTTGTTGCCTTTCTAGTAGTTTTTTTAAATTTTTTTGATTGCTCCATTTTGGTTTTTCAATTAGTTTTATTTTTTTTTCATAATTTTTTGCCCTCTTAATAGACAAATCGTCTTTTTGTTTGTCCATAGATTTTATTATGTGAAGATTTTCTATTTTTTTATTGATCTGTACTATTTCTTTTTGCAATTCGTCTGACGAGTTTACATCACCTGTTGTATGTTCTCTTTTGTGATACAGTTCACTAACATACTTTAGGTAATTTTTTTTTATCGACGGAATCATGATTTCTATAATTATTTTGTTTATACGCACGCAGTTAAAATCTGTACATTCAGGGTTACTTTTTTCCTTTTTTATTTTTTTAAATTTGGACTGTTTATAATCATCGAACATTGGTTTTATGTAATTATGATAAAATAAAGAGTGCTTTGTTAGCTCTTCGTCAAATAGTAGGCAGAATATGTAGGATTCCTTGTTTTCGTACTTCATAAATAAGCACAAAAAGATGTCGAAATTTCTCTCCATTCCCTTTTCCCCCACCTGGATTAGCTTCTTGTGCCTATTCATGCTTCGCTTTTTCGTCTCCACTTCTGTGGGCCCGCAAACGTCATTGCGCTGAGACTCTTCATCAGTTTGGGATACAATTAGGGGTACATTTTGGATTACATATTGAGGTCCAATTTTACAGCCATGTCCATGCAGATGTTCATCTTCGCTATCGCTTTCCTGGACGTTTCTGTGCATTTTGAGGTTTTCATCTTCCGCTTCCGCCCGCTGGGGGTGGTTAGATGTGTCTAGTTCGTCGAATCGTCCTAAGTATGCCAGGCTTTTAGCACCTTCCCGGACTTCTTTTTGTAGGTCGCTAATTTTTTTACATATCGCCTTGTAATTTTCAAGGTCTATGTCAAAATGGCTGAAATTGTGCATGTATGATTGGAAATTCTCCTCAATTGGAATATGGTTATAATTGGAAAAGTTGTCTTTTTCGAAATTCGTTGTGCGCTCACTTTTTAAACACGGACCTACCTGTGGGCTAATCTGCACGGGATAGAGAATCCTTTCACTTGTCTTTTTTCTCATATCTTTGTTTTCCTTACATAGGGTTATATTAGGAGTACAATTTTGTAAGTGCTCTTTCTCATATTCTCCTTTATTTTGTTTCCCACTTTTGTGTTCCTCTTTGATATTTTCAAATAATTTGACGCTTTGGTAGATAGACGTAAAAGGGTTTTTAATGCTCAAGAGGGATGTATTACTGGTATAATTGTATGAACGGTTAAAATAAGCAATATTTTTATATGTGAAAATTGCGCTGTTATTATTTAAATTGCTATTTGCCACTACATTGTCATCGTTGTAATTCCTCTCAATGTATTTGCCATCTACATCTCTTCTTTCCTTATATATACTCGTTTTAACAAACCCTTTCAATGAATTTTCTCCCCCCCTTTTCAGAGGATGGCATTTAAGATTGCTCGGGGTATATTTTTGATCATATAGTGCGAGATCACCTGTTAAATTATCCACGTTTTCCTTCTTTTCCTTCCCCATATTGATGCTCTGTTGTGAGGAGTACAACGTTGGTGGAATGTTCATCTTTGTGTCACATGTGTAGAAGTCCACTTGTTGGGTATTTTCCACCCACTCATCGGCTTCATCAACATCGTCAACATCGTCAACTCTTCTTTTTGAATTGGCAAAGCCTGCTTCGTTCGACTGAAGAAGGAGTGTGGGATTCTCCGAAAAATGAGAAAATGAAGTGAAATTGTTGAAACTATCAATTAGTGTCTTATTGGAGTACATTATTTTTTCTTCATTTTCCAACACAGTTTCGTTTGATCTTATATCAACATTGTGGCTAGAGATGTATCCGCGAAACTGCTCGTTCACTTCCTCTGTCTTGTTGATCAACATATCTGTAACGGAGGGAAAAGTTCCCTTGTGCTTCGTCATATCGTAGTCATACTTACAACTGTCGTTCGGAGGATGGATCTTACTGGGGTTATTCGAAGATCCTCTATTATTCATATTCTTCTCCCCTGCATTATCTAATTTGCATCTTGTATTGATTTTCCCCAGGGCATCTGCATCCATTTGAGCAATTGTTGCCTTTTTCTTTTCGTCAACATTTTCACATTTTTTTACTCTATTATTTAGACAGTTGCCCCTTATGCTCTCTTCGCCTGTTCCGACAATATGTACAACTTCTTTTCTTTTTTTCTTATGTTGTAATTTTTCACCTAAATTTATTTCCACTTTGCTGTCTTTTCTTCGGCGTGTTGAGAGAATTGGGCGTGTAAGATACATGGTGTATTTCCTTTTTGTGTTCTTTTTATACACATTCCCTTTGTAAGTACATATCACGTTTCCATTTTTATTTTCTCCCATAAGTGTCTTTGTGTTTTCTACAGTTTGTGGACCCCGGTTGCTACGTCTTTTCTCCTTCCATTTTTTCACTCTATCGTAGTACTTTTTGTAATCAAACGATTTGCATTGTTTATACACTTTAGTGGGGTTCTTTTCTCTCATTTCCAGGTTTTCTATTAATCCTTCATTCCTAGCAATGCTAGAATCACCTATATTTTTCTGACTACATATCTTTATTTCTTCACCTTGCACATATTCAGATATTTTTATTCCTTTCAAATTTTCCTTAACATCGTCTTTCTTTTGTGTGCATTTATACAAATTGGGTTTCTTTTTTGGTACAAACAAGTTTGTCTTTACATTTTTATACATTTCTATATCTACCTTTCGGTTGAAATTTGGTTGATTTTTCCTCTCACAGTTATGTCCCATTTTCGGTGAATTTACCTGAGCATACTACGTAACTGCTTAAGGGAGGAAATGCAACCTTTCCTTTTTTCTTTTTTTTTTTTTCCTCTTTTTTGTCGAAACTGTAGATAGTTACGGATTATTTAGCACCTTGTATAAAGGGTTCATCAGTTTGTAATTGTAATTTGTCTTTTAAATAGTGACATTGTGCGTAACAGCCTAGATATGAACTTCTACGTGTGTCCTGAAAAACAACTGCGCTTATTGAAATCATGCACCTACTCTGTTGTCTTTTTTTTTTTTTTGGTTTCTCCTCCGAAAAACAATGGATAGAACAGTTTTTCAAAATGCGAAATGTGTAACAGGAAAGGAAAAGAAAGCCTCAATTTTGGGGTCGAACACGGGGGGGTATGGGAGATAAGTCAAAATTTGAAACTGATAAATCATGCAAATAATGTATGCATGTTCGTTTATTTTTTTAGTACATAATGAAGTGGCTTTTGCAGAATTACATTTTTCTCAACAGTGCTTTGCATGCGAAAGAGCGAGTGTGTTGTTTTTTTTTTTTTTTTTTTTTCTTACTAGTCTTCCGAAAAAAAAAAAAAAAAAAACGAATGTAGATACACATATATCCGTGTGGGAATATTCAAGACATGCATGATTAATCATTGTTTTAATAGTTACTACAATTTACATGTCAATTGTGTGCATATTGGTGAGGTTGCAAATGAATTGTTTACCATGATGTAATGAGTTGCTTACACTGATTGTATTAATGTATCTTTTTTTTCTTTTTTTAAAACTGTTCATTTTTGTTGAAATGGAGATAGACGGTACCCCTGCAAAAAGTATGCATGTGAAAAAAACGATTTTTCCTTTTTTTCACTTCGCTGCATTCACATTTGATGAGCTTTGCCATTTTCACGTTCACCGTTTTGCGCACTTTTCCCAATTTCAGAGGAGTCTAATTGGATTTATGTCTCTTACGCAGAAATGCATAAAAAAAGAACCACCTGACGAATGTGGAGTAAAAAAATGCCTTATTGAAAATTAGATGTTTTCCAAGTTGCATTTAAAACTAGTATGCAATATTTTTCCCTGCACAATGGTTAATCAGTATGAACATTCTATTTTGTTGCGTTTCACAGAAACAACTACACACCATAGTGTTAAGGGTAGGAGAAAATCCTCATACATTGTGATCAAATATATGCATATAAGTATACACGTCGGTATATGTGTCTATACATGTGCGCATATTAATGTGCTTCCATTTTTTTTCCTTCCATCATTTTGAAGACTTCAAAAATTGGATGACTCATTTTTGTCTGGGGTTGAACGAGGGAGGGTTGCGTGAATAACAAATGAGAATGCGCTAGTCCAGTAAAACCCGAGAGGATCGGCAAAAATCGGGAAGAATTTAAATAAAACCAAATTTCTTTTGCCACTGGGCAGATTTAAGTACAAATTGAAGGCACGAAAAGCGCGACTATGCGAAGTAGCACATTAAAAAAAAAAAAAAAAATATATATATATATATATATATATATATACATACGCACATGTACATATGTAAACGTTCACGAAACATACAAATGGGGCGTGTATACTGCTGCGCACTGTTGTGGATGCTGGCGAAAGGAAGATACACATCCATGATTACGTATTTCTCCTTTCATGTGCAAATATGAAAGAGCACACACATAATACACTTACGCACATGCGTGTTCTCATATGTATATATATAAAGTTTCTTTTTTTACGTTTTCTCATTCGCTTGCCACGTCTGAATTTGGCATACACAGCAAATGGAATGACTGCATACGGTGCAAATTGCATTGACAAAAAAAAAAAAAAAAAAAAGGAAAAGAATAACCACGTACAATTTGAAAATAGCTTGAAAAAAAAAAAAAAAAAATTTATATATTTATGCATAATATTACGCAGAAGAGTCACGCGCTTTATGTTGGAAATGTGAAGGCGCATGAGGAAAATAAAGAAAAGGCACGTAAAGATACTGACAAGAATTGAGACATGTGCATATGGGATTGCACTTTTATTCTTTGCTTGTTCCCTCAGTCAGTTTTCGGCGCTTGCACAAACTTCGCTTTGTTCATTTATGTTTCCCACGTTTACGGCATTCTCCATACTTCCCACGTTTCCGGTATCTTCTACACATTGCATCCCCTCTGCAAGGACCTCCAACCTTTTAACCTCCTCGGAAAAAAAATTAAACTCGAATTCGTTGTAAATGCTGAGTTCCTCGAAATCAAATCTGTTTAAGAAAAAATGTCTCTGTTCGCCTAAATTTTTGTAACTTGGCTTGTTATAACCATGAACTAAAAAAAAGTCTTTCTCGTTAAGAGTAATTTTTTCTAATTTGTTTAATTTTTTGCGAACAAATTCAAAGTCTTCCTGCGTTGGATATTTCAGTTCTTCCATATTATAATCCTTGTCACTATTTACTGAAATGAGGTGGTGATTGGCCTTCAAAATGGCTAGCCACTCTACATCATAACATAAATAAAACCGTTTCTTCTCGTTCATGCTGAGATCTTCCAATAGCTCCTCTTCCTCCTTCTCCAAGAATTTGCTTATCTCCTCGTGATTAATTTCATCCCCACTTTCGTCGTTCAGGAGGTAACCTTGGTTGTTTTTACCTCTTTCGCCGCTTTCGCCGTTTATGCCGCTATCACCGCCATTTCCGTCATCGGCGCTAACCCTGCTAACCTCGCTAACCCCGCTAACCCCGCTAACCCCGCTAACCCCGCTTGGGTCTTTTTTTTTGTCCTTCTCCCCGCTTTGTATCGGATCCCCATTTTCTTCGGCCATTTTGGGATGATTCTCCTTTCGGTTCTCCTTCCTGGCGCTGAGTTCGTCTTCCAGCTCTTGTTTCGCTTTGAGTTTTACGCTTTTCTTGTGTAGTAGTGGTTCAACCTCCACCCTGGGAACGTTTCCCATGTTGTGTAGAACCTCTTCATAATCTTCATTAAAGTAATGTCCTCTCCCTGTTGGCGTGGTCATAGCAATGTGTTTGGGTATATGGTCAAAGGATAGGCGTAACATACCTTCATCTTTCCTTTCAATATTTAAAATTTGTATAAAATGTTTATGTGATTCAGCTTTATCTAATGCTAAAAATCTAGTATAATTTTTTTTATCTGTGTGTACATAAATAGCTGAATATTTTACATGTAGATGTGAGGCAAACCAAAAATAGGGTTTCAATTTATTTAATAAAATTTCTGTATGTGGATTACCTAAAGTGTTATTATAAATATCTGATTGAAAATGGAATTTTCTTCTTAAAAGGTCATTTACATCTCCATGTTTTTCAATGTTATTTGGCCAATCATGTGTAATAACCATATCTATTCTTTCTTTAATCAATTTTAATTTTTCAATTTCATATTTCCTAATATGATATGCACTTACTTTTGATATTTCGTTATATGGATAACACTCACAATATTTTTTATAAAAATTATACTTTTTATATATACCACTAAGACTACATATTCTTATATCATTTATATTATGTACATTTGAATATCCTAAAAAATATATATTTGGTGCAACCCATCCACCGTAATATAACTGTTTAAGTACATTCATTGCTTCATGATTACCACCTACAAAAATTGTTAATACCTTTGCTTTTTTTTTCCCAGTAAAATAATCCTTAAAATCATTTTCTTCCTTTTTATATTTATCCGGTACATTTAAACATTCGTTATCTACTCCATATCTCACACATTCAAAATCACCACAGCATATTAAAAGATCCACCTTAAACCCATTTTCTTCTTCTATTTTTTCCAAAGTTGAGTAAATTAAGTTCAACTCTCCATGCGTGCACCCTACAACAGCAATGATCATTTTTTTTTTTTTTTTTTTTTTTTTTCCCCTTTTGTGTAGTACCCTTCCGTTCTTCTATATGTGCATTCGTGTATGTACCTTCGTAAGTATATATATATATATATATATATATATATATATATATATATATACTGTCGGGTTAACAAAAAAAAAAAAATGGGTGTTTATTCCGATCAAAAGATATTATTCCTGTTTATTTACTACTGAGGGGTGGAGCAAAAGATGTAGGGGAGATGGACGCACAGATAATTATACTTGTGGCCAATATGGACAAACAGATTAACAGCAAATATAGAAGAGGGTAAGGAAGCACTGCGACAGATCAACAGGTATGCGATATAGAGCAAACCTTTTCCGGAGAGCGGTTAGCAGACGGGGTACAAAAATACAAATGGTAAAACAAGCAAATGTAGCACTGCTTAAATGCACACAGGAATGAAATCTTCAAATGGTGAGTCAGAACTGGGGGTTATCAACTTACCAATTCCTAGTTCGATAAAATAGCATTTTATTATTTTTCTTATGTTACAGATGATTCTCAATATGGGAATTAAATAACATGGTTTTGCGTCAACCATACGACACGACAAAAGGTGGTTTACCAAAAACAGTAAGGTAAGCAAACAGAAATATTCGTTGCGCACCACGACAACACGCCACACGTCTCTCACAAGGTGTTGCTAATAACTTGTCACATGCAGTTGGGGGAGATATACGGTGCAAGGGGGGAAATAAAATGGAGGACGTTAACAGGTAGCCGAGATTGCAACATAGAACGAAATACGTACGTTCAGGTCATAAGTATACATATATATATATATATATGTACATGTATATGTGCGTATATGCGCATGTATTCGCATATGCAAGTGCTCGTTTTTCTAAGGAAACATACGTGCATTTTAGGAAATGCTGAAGGACCACATTTCCCTTTTTACGCAAAGAGTTGGGGAAGAAATGCCAGCCAACTAGGAAAACGGTAATTTCTGTTACGAACGGATATTTATAAAAGTTAGAAAAAAAAGGAAAGATTTTCATACAAAGATGGGCATTTTAAGCAAAGGAAAAACACTGTTTTTTCCTTAAAATAAAATTACTAAAATGTTTAGATATTTGCTCAGATAAAGTTATATAAACTTCATAATCCTTGATGCGCAAGAAATGATATTCTTCCCGGTAGGTGCTCCCGCCAGTTTTGTTATGCACACGCTGCCAATATATATGGTTACGTAAAAATTTATGATACGGCTGCCTCAAAAGAAAAGTGGGTGTGATTTGCGCTCTGTTAACATTACCCTGTCATTCACGTCGTACATGCCGTTTTACATTACTGCAATTCACGCTGCTTATGCTTACGCGCAAATATGTGGAAGAAATGGAGTTCATTCGGGCGTTCGTACTTTACGAATAGTCACTTTTGCGTTGAAGACCATGCTCACCGAGCTAACTGTACCATTTGGGGGAAAAAAAAACAAAAGAAAAGAGGATAAGACGTGTACGGATTATGCGGAAGTATATTTGGTTAAAGTATTTTTGTGCTAAAATATACGGGGTTAACATTTTTATGGGAATATCGTTTTTTATAATTTTTTTTTTTTTTTTTTTTTTTTTTATAATGTTCCTCCTGTACCAGTTTTTACTGTTTCCGTTTATTTATGATAAAAGAATAGATTATACGCACAAAGTAAAAACAAATGCAAATAAAAATGTTAATATGAGCTTGGGCATGGTATGGAAGAATAGCTTTTTTGTTCTCATCGGCTGTCTCTACCCTCTGCAATTTTTTGAAAACATCCCGTTTGATTCATTTTTAAAATGCATAAAAAAGAGGGGCAGAGGAATATGTAAAATTTTCGTGGTAAGTTCGCACGTACCTACGTCTTTTTGCACAGGGTGATAGCGAAGGTGCATTTTTAATTTTCAAATTTAGTAGCAACCTTTCATGGAATTTCTACATTTAGGGGGCTAAATAGACATGGAAAAAGGTAAAAAAAAAGTAATATAAATTGAAAAACAAAGTTAAATGCAAGAAACAAAAGAGGATGATATACCGTTGAAAAGGTAGGCACATTTACTACATGGACTCAGTTTTAATTGCGCAGTTGCAAAGAATGCCCACGGTGCGTGGAAATACACGTTATATAGGACCCTTCCACAAGTTCATTCTTAATTTTACAAAATAATAACAAGTTATGCTTACATTACAAAGGCGAAAAAAAGAGCCAAAGGCGAATTAAAATATGGTGTAAACTGTGGTAGTGAAACGGAGGGACATAATAGGAATACAATAGAATGTTGCAGCGAAAATTATAATTTAAATAGGAACTTCATAAAAATGCTTGCATAAATTAAAAAAGGTAACTACCCAATATGTATGGATAACACAATTTTATTGGTCACCAAAAAAAAAAAAAAAAAGGTTGATACATAAGCATAGAAATGTGGGAAATTACTCAACAAATAGACAGAAAATAATATGCACTTCATGATGAAATGAAAAACTGCTTAACAATGGAGCTCGACAAATGCATACATAAAAACTTTTTTTTTTTTTTTTTTTTTTTTTTTTTGGTATCATACTAAATGGCAAAATGAAAAGTAAATATATGATACGTTCATAATTTAAAAAAAAAAAAAAAAAAAAAAAAAGCTAACTGGCTCATATTACATGAAGGGTTCAGGTAAATTCCAAATTTATAACTTTATTTGGTGTATGTGTGTGTATATATACAAGCATATATGTATACGCAGGGTACACAGAAAAAAAACTTTTTCTCATTCAGCAACATTTCATTTTATTTTTCTTATCATCTTCGCTTTCGTTGTCATTTATATCAGTTAACTTGATTATACTCCTTGCCTTGGTTAGCTGTATTGCACTTTCACACGTAGCACTACTGCGGGTGCTGAAACTTCTGCTATTATCCTTTAGCCTATTATTATATATTTCTTGCAATAAATTCTCAAATATATGCTTTACATTTAATTTGGACACTGCGGATGCCTCCGCAAAGAACAAATTATTTTCCCGTGCAAAACTCGCACCCTGTTCGTACGTAACCTGAAGGGAAAAAATACGAAATGGATATGTTAATACGGAGGCACGCACGTATTCCGTGTTTTGCACACATTTATAGAAAAACGTTTATACTTCTCCCCAATGGTGAAGCGGGTGTACCTTTCTTTTGCTTTCGTCATGTTCGGTAAGATCCACCTTATTACCCACTAACATAATTACAATATCTTTGTCGGCATTTTGTCTGATTTCTTCTAGCCATTTTGAAATACTTAAAAATGTTTTTTTTTTTGTTATGTCATATACTAATATGGCTCCTGCGCTTCTTCTATAGTGGGCGCTCGTTATGCTCCTATACCTCTCCTGTCCAGCTGTATCCCATATCTTGGCATATGGAAAATTGAAAAATGCGTGGAAAGAATCATGGAAAACTTAAAAACATTATAAACGTGCAATAACACAGTGAACGTATTAATATTCTATGTAAAACAAGTTTATCATTTTTGCAAAAAAAAAAAAAAAATAAAATAATAAAATTACCTGCGCCTTTACTGTTCCACCTACGGCTAATGGGATGGTTCTAGTAGCAAATTCAACACCTAAAAAATGTGGAAAATATAACTAGAAAAATAAGCAAAGGTATGACAGAAGGTGAGATGGAGGGTATGTGCATGAAAATTTTATTACTTGGATAGGCAAATGCTCCATATATTAAATGCATGCAATAGAAACGTGTACACACGCATGTGCATAATGCACATGTACGCATTTCGCACATGTATGCACGTTTTCCCCTTTTTACCAATTGTCGCCTTTGCAACACTGGGAAGAGATCCCCTTATGTACCTCGACAGCAAGTGCGTCTTTCCTGGGAAGTGAACAAGTTTAAAATTGGAGGAACGTAAAAACGGGTACGTTTATACAATTTTGAGAATAGGTACTTGCGCTTCTTCTTACAGGTAATCCTGTAAGCTAACAGTGGGGCACTGGGCAGATGAAACAATGTAACCCCTTCTCCTTTATTTTTATTTTTATTTTTTTAAATTTAACCTACAGTTGCATCTCCAACTAAAATTATTTTATAAAGATGATCATATTCTTCATTAGACATTTTTCTAAAAAGAAAAAAGGGAGAAATCAGATGTCTAAATTTGTGCAGCACACCATTCGGATTATTAGGAATTTTTTTCTTTTGGGCACAGTTTTCACTTGTTCTTTTTTGAAGAATGTAATAAGTCAATCCAAATTAGAAGAACGTTAAAATTGGGGACACATATTACCCTTATATAGAAACCAGTGCACATACCTTTTTCTATGACTGTATGCTGGAGATCTTTCTGAGTGTATAACGGTATAAATTTGTATGTTACAATTTATTCGCTACAATTTTATATGCTACAATTTTTTTGCTTCAGTTTTTTGCTGCAATTTTTTAGCTATAATTTTATATATGCAGCTCAAAATTTATATCATTTTTAATTATTTTCTAATTATTGTTAATTACTAAAAAAATGTAATAAAAAAAAAGGTGTAAAAAAAAAAAAAAAAATACACATAACATACCGTAAAAAGGAAGCACAAAAGTATTATCACCTTTTGAAAATAAAAATACATCAAAATATGTTCATATAGCTGGGAAGAGTAAGAAAAGGGAAAGAATAAGATGTTTTCACGTAGATGAAAAAGAACAAATGATTATTAAAAAAAGTTTTAATAAAATAAGCAAAAACTCCGCTAAAAAACGATAAAAAATAAAGTGGTAAGAATGTAAAACATAAAAAACCGTAGCACATTTGTAATTTTCAAAAAAAAATTTACATTTCTTAAATTACTGAAGAATTTATTTACTTTATTTTTTTTTTTTCTTGTACACATATTTTTACATTCTTTTGACTTTTCAATATGCTTCCCTATTTTTTTTTTTTTTTTTTTTTCCTTATCTCCCTTTCCTTTGTGAGATATTATTATTTCACGTTGCGTATGTTAAAATAAATGAAATTAAAGAAACGGAAAGAAATAAAAAAGAAGAGGAACAAGCAAAAAAGAAAGGCCTATTTATTACACGTACGAAGGAAGAAAATTGTTCTCAACCCGTTATATGTGCGCATTTCGCTATATTTACCTGTGCATGCATCATACACATGTGTGATTTATTTTTATTTTTTATGTTTTTCCTGCGAGCTATTTTTTTTGTGTGTTATGTTGTTTTTGGTAGCGGGGTGCTCGTTCCTACGAAGCATTTCCGTTCTGGTATTTCTGCCATGCGATCGTTAGCTTCGCTAATTTCGCTTGCTTTGCTTCCGTTTGCGCTGCTTTCGTTCAGTTCACTATAGCTGTGTCACTGCATGTTTTCGATGTTCCCTTTTCGCATTTTTGGCAAAACTGCCGCACAGTTGAAGTGGTAAAAAAGGGGGAGGATATCCTAACCTTGCTTAGTGTTTTCATAATCGTAAATTTATGCTGCTCATTGAAAGTTCCTTTCGCGTAGTCGTAAATTTACCCCCGTTTAGAGATCAGTTTTGAATTTCCTTTTTTAGACGTATTTGCGTAATTTGTTTAATTTGCGGTGAGCTGTAATGTGTACAAGTGTATAAATATGCATATGTACATACATTAATGTGCACAATGTTTTTCGTAAAATGCACGTCTTATGTGGAGGAGAAATTTTGAATACTAGGAGCACACTAGTTAACTACGCATGATAAGGAATTTCATTTTAGCGTTGCATTTAGTGCACTATACTGTGCTGTATTTTATTTCACTTTGTTTTATTTTAATGTTTTTTTTTTTTTTTCTTGTTCAGAATTTAACCAGTTCTTAGACTTGCGAACTGGGTTTCTGAAAAGTTATATGCATGTGCTAAGCAGGTTGGAAAAGATATTAAGATATATGGAGGAATAAAAAATAAGAAAGGAAAAAGAAAGAAAGAAAAAAAAAAGGGGGAGGTGCAATAGGAGGAAGAAGAGAAGAAAAAGAAACAAGCCTAATTCCAACGTTACACTTGAATTTCTTTTTTCCCTGCCTGCCTGCCTGCCTTTTTTTTTTTTTTTTTTAACTTTAACGAAGTGATTTAATATCGCTATTCTGGATGTGAAGAAATGTATACTAGCTGATTTTACCAATTCGATGGAAAATAAATTAATTAAACACAAAACACGACTTTTTTATTTTCCCATTAAATGTTACCTTTAGTGATGCACTTACCAATAAGTTTGCGCATGCAATGACTTACGTATTTGACTTGTTACGAACTTCAATTTTTACCCCTATTTTTTTCGTATTCTGCGCCATAGTGTAAGGAAAAATTAATGATACCATTTGAAATGCAGTTAGTGAGAGGAAACTGGTTAATTTAAAAAGAGTGTATAAATGCACTCGTGCTTGTACGTACGTGCGTACGTGTATACTTATGCGTGCTGCATGCGTGCACGTGCCGATAAGCTAACGTTTACCGTTTTATAAGAAAACGTAAGAGTTACACACACGACGACAGTTTTAAGGAAGAATATTATCCCCAATTGTCATCACAGTTGCGTATAGCAGTAAATGCAAAAGTATATAACGACAGGTACGATAAACCATACGAACTAAACAAACTAAAGAAAGGTATTTGCTTCAAAATGTCGAAACTGAAATTACTTTATAATAGTGTAAAGACAAATGCATTTAGCATTATGTTTTGGGCTCCCTTAGCAAACTGGGGTTTTGTCCTTGCCGGTAATTTTTTCCCCCCCATCGCGCGTTCATCAAAAAAATGAAATATAACTAATATATCCTAGCACTCATTTTATGAGTGAATTATAGGAGTTTTGAAACAGTCGTGCGAGATTAACTGATATGCGCATATGCGCGTAAATGTACACACATACCACATATATATATATATATATATATGCGATCACATGTGTATGCACACGCATGTGTAAGTTTATATACTCATAATAATTCACACCTACAGGTATATATACTATACTAAATGTGCATACTGCGTGCTTGCACATAGAAGTTCATATTTTCTTTCTTTTTTTTTCCTTAAAAAAGGCTGCAACGACTTAAAGAAATTACCCATGTACGTCTCTGAGAAAATGACTGCCGTTTTAACTGTGTATAGTTTGCTCTTTATGAGGTATTCTCTTGCAATCAAACCGAAAAATTACATACTTTTCACATGTCATGCGACTAACACAATAGTACAAAGCATTTTACTGTATCGTAAATTAAAATTCGAAGCGGACAATAAAAAAATGTTGAAAAATAATTAAAAAAAGTCGTGTCTCAAAAGATATGTCATCGCACCTGCATGCCTATGTACAGATAAAAGGTGCGCACACATATAGACACGTCATAATACGTACTTGTAAATATGCGAAGTTGCATCACTATCGAGAACGAACGTTAGTGTGCATTTGTAACGGACAAATTATGCTGCATTTGTGCTTAAATTTTTTTTTTTTTTTTTTTTTTTTTGGGTACGAAATTTTATTTTAAAATCTCTGTAAGGTGACACATTGCAAAACAGGAAATTAAAGAGGAGAAAAAAGTTAAACTCAATTATTGGAATTAAAGCGCTTCCCGTTCATTCGCACATGATTGCACGCCTTTACATGCTGTAACATAAACGGTTATTAAGGGGTATGGTGCTCATTGTCTTGGAGCAAGTGTCAAAGTTTGTGTACATATATATACCCTATTTGTATCCACGTATGCGTTTTTATGCAAACGTGCGGGATAAATTCAAAGAGCGCAGCTTCAAACTATGTAACGAGATGCTTGCGCAAGTGGAAACCCGTGACATTACTAGCGAATTGCAAAATGCAATTTTCAAGGGACCTTACAGAATAAAGTTTAAAATTCGAAAATGACATAGAAATTGGAAGTACCAACGTTTGAAGAATATACAAACGTTTAATGGATAAAAAGGAGAACTTATCATCTTAGGAAGTGTTGAAATGTTCAAGCGAAACTGCGATAACCCAATGCATAACTTTATTTTGTCTGGTACGTACTTTGCAGAAACGTGGAACAACAATGATTTTACTCAGCGCATAATCGTGTCGCGTGTACACAAATATACCAGTGTGCATGTGTACATATATACGATGTTAGTGTAATTTACCCCCTTCCTTTGTGTGCACATGCACTTTTATTACCCATTGAATTATTCGAAACATAACGGCGTATTTCCACTTGTAAAGGTGCAAAAAGTGATTCCCACTGGACCAAATATTTTTCACTTTAAAAATGTGTCAACTGGCTATAGACTTCCCGTGTAACTTAATTTTATTGCGAATGCTTTTCAAAAAGGAGCATGTACATGCACATATATATATGTATATGCATTTACTCATTTTTTGCTCATATTTCGCACCTTATGAAAACTAGATTAACAACGTAAGGAAATTCAGTAGGCATGTTACTTCGCAATTTTTTCACCAATGGCTAGAAAAATATAAAAAATAACATATATTTTTTCTAAACAATTTGAGGGATTAAAAAAAAAAAAAGAAAAAAAAAAAAAAACGGGCACACAAAACGTAAAGCGCCATCTTAAATTTTAAATTTTTATCAGCTGTTTTCGGAAGGAGTATTCGAAAAAAAAAAAAAAAAATTATTTTAAAAATATGTCACCTTTCACCACGTGATTGCGGAAGAAAATTGGTATATTCTCACATATAAGTACTATTTAAGCGTTTACATATATATATATATATATATACAAGGATGTTACATATCTTGCCCTTGATTTACGCCCAAAAATGGCTTGTTCCTTTTTTTTTATTTTTGCAAAATATAGAAATAAAACTTACTACTGATCATTTGAGGGGGTAGGTAAAAGAAAAAAAAGGGAAGGAATGGAATTAACAGTTCAAAAACAAATTTCTCTTCTCGCTTTGTGTACAAACGTTATATACATATATATATATATATATATACATGTGGTATAAATGTATATGTACTTTTTGAAAACTCCTAATTCGTTTAGCTACTAAATGGCTTTGTTTCAGTTAACCGAATATACACGGTAAAAAGTATCTCCAGAAAGCCTTTTAAAATTGTGCTATAACGTAAATATAAACGCTTATAAGCAACGGAATTGGGCGGATGGGCAAAGGGGCAAACGCGACTACATGGTATATATAACATTGGTATAGATAAACCCATTTTAATCCTCTTTATTTTTGTTTCTTTTGAATTTACTTTTGTTAAATTCATAATACAACAATATAATTAAAAAGTTATATTATTCATAAATATTCACCCTTTAAAAAAAATCGAAAAAAATAAAAAAAAAAAACTGGGAATTTATAATGCGTTGTAGAGGCCTCCATTATATAGTAGTGCTAAGAACTAATTTCTTACAAATGAAAAGTAAAATATATGTTAGTTGCTCTCCTTTTCTCTTCAGTATAAACATCTGTATATGTTTATAAATACAATATATATACGATATAGCTTGCAATTTTTTTTTTTTTTAATGGAGTATACTCTCAAAATTTGGTGAGAGCACTTTTTTTTCGAATATATGAAAATAAATATATATTTATGTATAAATTATAATATTACATATACCCATTAAAAAAAAAAAAAAATATATATTTTACCAATAAAACATCATTAAGTGCATATCTGCAAAATAGGGTTTATAAATAAAAAAAAAAAAGTTTGAAAAAAAAAAAAAGAAAAACAAAATTTTTTGATGACAAAAATGTTTACTACGTACAATAAACTTTATACATAAAAGTATATAAATTATGCATTTTAAAGACTTTTTAACAAATTGATTAGCAGAATTGTGAACGTATATATATACATATATATATGTATAAATAAATGTACATATATATATATGTATAAATAAATGTACATATTATATATGTATAAATAAACAAATGTACATATATATATTTTCCAAGGACACTACAAAAAAATTAGCTATTTTTCCTGAAGCCATAAAAATATATATTTTTTTCAAAATATGTAAGTGAAAAATGAATAAAGTGAAGGCGACTTAATCGTTAAATGTATATATTTTTGTATATATATATATTTATGCGTAAAAGAAAACACATATATATATATATGTATGTATACATACGTAAATACATGTGTAAATGTACATAATTACACGTATGAGTTATTTTCGTTAAATTTGTGCCATGAGCAAGCATCATAAGCTCTGATATTACCTGATATTTTCACTCTTAATTAAAAATTTTTGTTTGCGAAAACAGCCTTTAAAATATACGTGTAAAGTGCATACTATGCGGTAAAACTGCACAAAATGAGAAAATTTTTTTACGAATTTTTTATTGTGAATTTTTAATTTTGTAAAAATGTACATTTGCTAAATTACGCACACATTCTTATGAATTATATTTTCTAATATTGAATTGTAAATGTTCCATATTCGCATATATTTATCCATTTACTTTTTTAAGTTCGTCTTGACGAAAATTTGCTAAACATACTTATATATTCGCAGTTCGCCATAGATAATTTTAAATGATGCTAACTGTGTACATATAAGAGCAGCTGTAATTGTCACATTATTGCAACTGTGAACATTACACTTATGCATTCGCATATATATATATTTATACATATATGGACATATGTACGCACGTATACATAATATATATAAATGTACACGTTTTATGCGCACATTTTAAAAAAAAATTTACCAAAGAAAAGAGTCCATGAAAATTTAAACGGCATGCCTCATAATTTTTATGCCAATATTTTTTTTAGATACTCAAAAGATAAGTAAAAGAATAAACGCATATCAAGAAAAATAAAGAACATAAAAAAGAAAAAAAGGAAAAAAAAAAAAAAAGAAAAAAAAAAGGAAAAAAAAAAAAAAAGGACAAATAAAAAAAGGAAAATAAAGATTAAAAGTGAAAAGCCAAAATCGAAATAGCGGCTTAAAAAAATTCATAGTTAATTTACCAAATTGTTAAGTCAAGGAATTTGGCATGCTAACGAATTGCACGCATTAATAAGGAAAGCCAAAGCAGAATTATATATTTAAGCGCATGCGCATATTTATACCATACATAGAAAGCAATCGAAGCATTGGTATGCACGTTTCGTTTTAAACAGTTTATAAAAGAGACATACTTCTAGTGAAAAGAAGAAAATCAGTACAAGTAATATCAAAATTAATCGAAAAGTTGAAGGAATAAGTGTAACGTATCATATATAGTACGTATATATATTTCTCCCAAAATAACCCCTTTGTTACTTTAAGTAAGCAAAAAAAAAAAAAAAAAAAAAAAAGGAAACATATAATAATGAAGGAAAAGGAAAAATTAAACGTGTACATATAGAACCCTTGCTTGTGTTGAATGCGTTTGTCTACGAGGACACAAAAGCTGCCTTTAGGAAAATTTAAATGTGCATGTGATTTATTATATGTGAATGTAGTGGTAGCATGTGTGTCAGTGCTCTTTTGAAAAGAAAAAAATAGCGAACATTAAATTTTATTCATACATGGGTATATGTACTTGTGTAAACGTTAGCTTGAAATGTGAAGCGGCGTTACTTCATTTGTGCATGCATTTTGTAGCATTATTTTCCTCCTTCTTCCCCCCCCAAAAAAAGTGTCCGTGGTGTGCAAAATCCGATATATATATATATATATATATATATATATATATATATATTTATACATATATGCATTCTATTATTTTTTTTTCCACCTTGCAGAGTAGGTAATAAAAAAGAAAAAAAGTTTACAAAATCAAATGGTAACAAATCCTGACATGTTATGGTTGGTCATCGTGAGCGGTGTAGCATGTTTTTTTATGGCATTTGTGACTGGAGCAAATGATATAGCAAACACCTTTAGTACCTCCATTGGGTCCAAAGCATTAACCATAAAGAAAGCACTAATAATTGCCTTTTTTTTTGAGGCATTAGGAGCTTCCTTACTAGGTGGCACAGTTACTGATTCAATTCGCTCAAAAATTATTAATTTCGAAGCATTCTACGATGCTCCAGAATTTTTAATGCTCGGTATGTTTAGCGCCCTAATGGGCGCTACAATCTGGCTAGCTATAGCAACGTGTTTTGGATTACCTGTTTCAACCACACACAGTATAATAGGAGCTCTATTGGGTTTTGGATTAGCAGCAGGCCATTCGAAGTCAATAAAATGGGAGAAAATACATAGTATTGTAATATCATGGTTTGCTGCCCCAATATTAGCTGGAAGTTGCTCAGCCATAGCCTTTACTACCTTGCGTCATTTAATATTGAGAAAGAGAAATTCCTTTACAATAATAAAGAGAAGCTATTGGTTTTTAATTTTTCTGATAACATTACCGTTTAGTGTATTTTTAGTATTTCAAAATCCGATTGTATTAAATATGGAATGTAAAATGAGAAAAGATAATCACATAGTCAGCGGATCTCCATGTTATCTTCAAGACTGGAGTGCTGCACATACCTTTTATTCAACCCTTATATGTTTAGCCTTATCCTCCATATTAACAACTATCGGTTCATTTGTTATATACATTGTATATAACCGAAGACTGAAAAGTTATAATTTTAAAAAGAAATTATTTGGAGATGATATAATGAACGATTTGGAGAAAAACGGTAAAGATAATACTATTTGTAACGTAAATAACAGTAGCTTAAATTCAGTTGCCTCTAACGAAACGCAAGTAACTCAGTCGAAGGGAAGTGTATCTCCAATTGAGCGAATTGAAAAGAAAAAAATGGAAGCACAAAAGGATTTTCAAAGTGTTATTACAATAAAGAAAAATGATATGATAATAGATAATAAAAACATGCTTTCAATTTCAAATGCTGCCAATAGTAATAATAATAATAATGATGAAAAAAATGATAGTAGTGATAGTAATAATAACATTGCTCAGACTGTAATTGAAAAGTTTGATCCGCAAACGGAAATAGTTTTTTCGTCATTACAAATTATAAGTGCAATTTTAGGTGTTGTTGCACAAAGTGCTAATGATACAGCTAATGCCATTGGACCTTTTGCTGCAGTGTTTAATACGTATAATAATGGAATTAAGGGTAAGTTAAAAGTTCAATGGTATATATTATTATTTGGAGGATTATCCATGTCTCTAGGTTTATCAGTTTTGGGATATAGAGTTATTAAAACCGTTGGAATGAAACTCATTAAAATAACTCCATCTCGAGGTTTTACTATTGAATTAATATCAGGATTAGTCGTTTTATTTTTTAGTATTTGTGGAATCCCTTTAAGTTCTACCCATTGTGCTGTTTCAAGTGTTATAGGACTTGGGTTAGTGGAAGCAAAAATGTCGGAAGAAAATAATAAAACCATCAAAATTATGGATAATGATTTATCCCATGTTGATCAAAACTCAAATGCAGGGATAAAGAAAAAATTAATGTTTCCATTTTCTTTCCTAAATACGTCATGTGTAAACCTTAAGCTATTTAGAACCATCTTCCTATCCTGGATCATAACCGTTTCCTTTTCCGGTATGGCAACGCATTTTTAGCTGGGCGCAAAGATGCACACACGCGAATGCGCACATAAGTGTATATGTATGTCCGTATGCGTACACACACACACATGTACATACATATATATATATACACCTATATATGTATTTTTCTTTTTCCGTAGCCACTGTCACAGCAGCAATTTTTTCATTCGCTGCGTACAGCCCATCCTATATAGTAAAGAGAGCCCCCATTTAGCCCATTCCTCCATTTTGCTATAGGCCTCCTTATTAAGATAAATCTTTTTTACGATGTATTATTTTTTTTTTTTTTTTTTTTTTTTTTTTTTTTTTTTTTTTTTTTTTTTTTTTGTTTATATATATATTTTGAATTAAAAAAAAAATATATTATTCCTTTTTTATTCTTGCGCCTTTTTTACTTTATTTTATTATTTTCCCCAATTTTCCATATTTACAATATTTTAATTAATATATTATATGTACAACACGTAAAATAAATATACGCATGCATGTGTGTTTTTGTCTATATACGAGCACCATGAGTTGTGTTTGTATATATGCATGCATATGTGCCTGTGTATATGCTTGCGTCTGTGTATGTGTATATGCATATGTATGTATACACATTTGTACAATTTATTTCGTTAAAAAATATAGGTATAATATAGAATATATATAATTATCCATGAATGATGTGAGAGACACCCATAATGCGAATACACCATAAAAATTAACATAGCAAACTTATTGCTCAAAAAAAACTTAAACCCGAAGGTGTATCGGCTTCATCACCCCGATTCACCACTCCTCCGATCCGCTGCTCTATCGACTGCTTAACAGTCCACATAGCTGTTTACTCAACCTACACCTGAATCGTCTGCTGAACTTTACCTACTAAAACCTGCTGATAAAAATCCTCTACTATATAATTCCGCAAATGAATTTATGCCGCAGTATTTCCTATACCTGTGAACTTGCTTTTACTTGGTGTATTGGTATCCCGTGCATATTTGTTTATTTAGTGTTGTACATTCTGCGCGTACGTAGATATGTACGTATTATGTGTACCACTCACGTATCATTTCTATGTAAATGTATTATTATGTGTATATGCATGCATGTATAAAGTGTACGCTTTGCCGAAGAAATTCCACTATACTTTATGCTGTATTATTTAATTTTTGTACATTTAATTAATTTTGCATATTCATGAGAGAGTGGAGAGACATCAAAAATTGCTATTTCTTAATTTTTCCTTTTTATGATAATATTCGAGCTTATTTCAGTATTAAACTATATCAGTATAATTTTATGCCTAATATGTTAATAAAGGAAAAGTGCATATATACATGTATATATATATATATATATATATATATATATATATATACCATAAAACAAATGTAATTAGCTGAGTTTTGCTTTTTCCTTGCTGTTTTTTACGATCAAATATGTGTATATATTATTTACAAGTATTTTATATGGGCGGAGGTATAAAAAAACGTTTAAACTTCTTTAAAATAAGTCTACTTATGTATAAAAAATAATAATATATCACTTTTTATTTTAACAAAAGAGAGGAATAAATATATTGATGCTATATTTGTGAAATGTCCTCCGTAGATATGCGCATAAGTATATGTACATATAGAATGTAAGCCGATGCTAAAACAGTGTACATCAAGATGGGTAAGGAAAAGTGGTACACATTTTATAATTAGCACGTAAACGAATGTTGAAGTTAGAAACGTAAAGACATATTATGCACACATTATGCAGCTTTTGCAACTTTTATGCAATGTAGAATATCTGAAAATGAATGGAGTAATTATAAAAGTCCTAAGATTGTATGTAAAAGCAATTATACTTTAAAGGGGAGGAGCTTATTTTGTGATATACAAAAGCTTTGATTTTTCCGAATCCTTTTTATGATTTCAAAAAGTTGGATAAACTTGTAAAATTACTTAAAGAAAAAAATATATATTTGTTTCTGTGTTGCTAGCAGTGCGTATTTCTTTATATTTTAAAGGGGGACCATTATGGATTAGAAATGTTTTTTCAGTTTTTTTCTCCATAATATTGAGAAGACATACAGAAGGGAAGTGATGTTTGAATGCGTACATTTTGCGGATTTGGCCTCTTTCTTTTAAATTAGTTTCATCACATATATAATTTTTTTTTTTTTTTTTTTGGCATCTAATGCCCCTTCTATGTTAAGCTAAGTAGAAGTAAGCTTTTAAAAAATGAAAGGTTAAAATTTGAAAAAAAAAAATTTGTGTTTTGAAGAAGCCATGTTAGGAGAAAATACCTCACATTTTTCCTTTAACTAAGAGCTGGTAATCATTAGCTTAATCAGTATGATAAAAAGTAGATTTTTATAATTGATATTGCCATCAAGTAAATTCTAATACAGAATGTTCTGCGTTTCTATGTTATAAAATTTTTTATTTAACACGTTAATGGTAATAATCAAAATAGAATATTATCATTAACTTGGATCCTCCCTTTTTGGGATAACCGAGACTAGAATTGTGGCATTGGTATTTGAAGAAAAGCGACACGCAATTTTATTTGCCAAATTTATCTTTTAATTTGTGCTTATACATTATCATATAAAGAATAATGCACTTTTGATGAAAAGTATAAATGTACGTATTCATATGTATATCTGAAGAAGAAAATGCGTGTGAGTGCTTTTGCGTTAAAGAAATGATATTAAATTTTATTCTTATTCATAAGCATAATATTGGTAGAGTAGCACAAATATCTAGGGAATTAATATAATGAGAGAATATATTAGTTTGATGAACAAAACAATTATTACGAAGCCTTCGTGGCGCAATTGGATAGCGCGTTGGACTTCTAATCCAAAGGTTGCGGGTTCGAATCCCGCCGGGGGTAAAGAAAAAAAAAGCACACGGTTTAATTTTTTTTTTAATTTTTATTAAAAATTTGAGATTACAAAATTTTTGCGTAATTGCAATTACCATTATTAACATTTGGTGCTATATAAAATTATTGGCAATTACACTAAAAAGGGAAGTTTCCCTTAACCCAAGTATGAGAAAACGAATGGTCCTTCCGTTTTCATCTAAGAATAGATTTGGGCACTGTCAATGAAGTTTACTTTTTAGGTATGCTCTCTTATTTTTACATGTATGAAAAAATACGTTCTTACATATTTTATCTGATATATTAGAAGGCACATTTTTGTTGTAATATTATTCACTCATGTGATGTTACTGAAAATGGGTTCTTTATTTTTCAATAATTTGGAAATAATCCCAATTGACCTTCGCATTAGCGTTTATTAAAACATGGAACTTGAAATTGCTGCAATTCTGTACGTACATATATATATATATATATATGAGCAGAAGGGAAGTAAGCTTTTTCATGCAGCCCCCAGGTTAGCATAACTTAATCTAAAAGGAATGTACATTATGTCACTAGAGATTCCGCCCCCTCTTCCCCTTCGCTTTGCGCACATTTTTAAATTTAGCTGGAAAATGTGACAAATGCAATCTGAAAACGAAAGCATATAATAGACTTGCTGTTATATGTTTTTCCAGAACAATTCGTTTTTTCTTTGTAAAAAGGGATGTTTATTTAATTTATCATTAACACACCGCTGACAAATCACTTATCCAATTTTGTGATGCTCACTGGAAGTCCTAAAGGTACTACGTGTGTACTTGTTGGAAATTAGGTATATATAAATGCTGTGGCGAACATATTTTTTTTGTCATTCGAAAAAAAATAAATGCTAAAATTATAAGATTTATTTGGGTCCAACCTAGAATTATTTGAAAAGTTGAATTTTTTTTTATTCATTTTTAATAGGTAACAAATCTTCAAAAAGGTGTTTAATTTGGTGATGACATGAAATTAATTAAAATAGGACTCTTTTCATGTAAAATGAAGTAAAAAAAAAAAAAAGGGCAGAGCAAAATTTTCCGATGCCAGGATGATTTTTTATATACATGCAATACATATTAAAAGTTCACATGCGCTTTACATTTTTATATGTTTATAATTTCTTATATACATTGAGCAAGAGAATATATATATTAAAATTTCTACATACATACACTTTAAGATTTTAATTTTTCTTAAATGCTAAAAAGGGGAAAAAAAAAAAAATTACATTCCTTCTCGAACGTCATGTGTCATCCTTGCGCAGGGGCCATGCTAATCTTCTCTGTATCGTTCCAATTTTAACAAACGGCATCTCCGAAGAGAGCCAATATTAAATTGCAACTCAGAGTATATGGATATGGTACATAAAATTGATATTGGATACTCTTCAAATGGTATACTAATATTTTGCTTTTCCTATGAATAAATTAAGGTGTTTTAAAGATAATTTTCTTTTTTCCTTCTTTTTTTTTTTTTTTTCATTTTTAAACAAAGGCTCAATCTAAATATTAAATATCATGAATTATATGTATTTTTAACGAGTAATATTAAACATGAACAGAAAAAAAAAAAAAAAAAAAAAATTCAATAGCAACTCAAATTGTTAATATAAAACATTTTGAATTTTATATCAGCGAATTTAAATAAGTGTGCTACTATTTACTCCTTCAATTGTTTAAAATTCGTTTTTTCGTCCTTTAAAAAAGGGTATACATGAAATAAAATATTTTTAAGATATAAAAAAAGTAGTAGTAAAGATGAAAGTGATTTTTTCTTCTTAGCATTACCTTATTACTATCCATTATTTACGCGTTTATATTTTAAAACAGAACAAAAATATGTATGTGGCTACTATGTGCTTGGTGAAAGAAAAATCCCATATGCACCATTTAAACCTTTTTTTGTAGCATCCGTATACTATATTTGTTTAATGCTACGAAGCCTGTGGCATACTTTTTTCAATTTTTCTTTTTTTAAAATCCTTAAGAATTACTGCTTTTAAGGTTTCATTAAAAATAAAAAAAATTAAAGGGAAAAAATAAAAAAGCAATGGAGTTTTAAATAAAGGGGGGGAGAAATGGTATATAAAAAAAAAAAAAAAAATGGTTTTCTTCGTTTATTTATTAATGTATACATGTATAAATATACACATACATAAGTTTAGAACAACGTGTGTGTAAGACACATGCACATAATTATTGCCTACATATCTGCTTATTTGTCATAACAACGCAATATGGCAATAACGCAGCAATACAATAAACTTTATACGGTAAAACACAGCTTTCCGCTATGCTCTTTGCCTTCTCATCGGCTGTGTTACATTCTGTAGGTAGAGGGTCTTTTGGCTGCATATTTTCTTCTATACTCCTTTTTCAACGTTGGCAAATGTAGAGCTGGGAATCTTAATCTTTTATTCAACAACTGCTTAATATGAGGCCTTCTAACCAGACTTGGACTAATTTCAGATATTCTGATAATACTAATAGAAGATGCTCTTGCTCTGTGTCTTCCTGCCATTTCTGAGTATAATTGAGAAATAGCTCCTTCTTTAGTTGTATCTCTAAATTCTTTGTACATGTTATGTGTACCCGTTCTACTATCATATCTTAGTAATACGCCATAATTTTTTATTCGCAATGGATATCTTTCTCTTAATTGTTCACAAGCTAATAATTCTCCATTTGATTTTTTTAATTTATTTATTTTTTTCATAAAATACCAAAATCGGGATTTTGCATTTGTGTCGTTCTTTGCAAATATACACATTCGATAAACATTTGGATTCTTGTCTTTCTCCGTTGGAACTGCCCTTCCAACTATATGGTATTGGAATATCTAAAAACGTGGTATTAAAAAAAAAGGGTTGAAAAAAAGTTGAGTAATGCTATATATGGGTTGAACATTGGCTGTAGTAAATGCCTGAGCAGTGCCGCTACTAGGCAGTAGTCATCACTATATTCATGTACGTTAATTCACCATTTTGACAATAACAAAAAAAAAAAAAAAGGTCTTAAGGTCAAAAATAATTATTAAAGAAAATAACATATATACATAATGTCTGAGGATAAACGAGTTTAAAAATACGCCTATTATTTTCGTAAGAACGAAATTTGAAAATGTGACATTTGAAAAGGAATAATGCAAAATGGAAAATCAATATATATTCTTAAAAACGATTAAATGTGTACGTGCGCATGTATGTATGTATACATCAAAACGTGTGCACGCGTGCAACATGCACGATGAGGTACGCAGCATGGGCAATGCGTACAATGCTTGTACAATTGCAAGGTGCAATGCACTCATTTATGCATTTGCTTTCGAAGCTTACATTTGTTTTTAAAGATTTATCTAGGGTTTTCACCATCTTCACGCTTATGTTAATATACTGTAAAAGAAGGTAAATGAAACAATTAACCCTTTTAAAATTTTGACACGGAAATGAGATTATCACAAAAGGTATACTTAATAAACCAGGACTAAACAGAATGCATGCGCATGTATAAGCATATATATATGCATTTGTTCGTGTTACATGTATGTATATTTTTTATTCTCCTTTATTTCGCCAGTTCAATTTTATTCAAATAAAAATTGTAAAAACACTGGTCAAGAAAAAATTAAAAACTAACAATTTACAGGCATCTAAAGATTATTATACATACAGTATGGAAAAAAAAAAAAAAAAAAAAAAGGTGGAAAAAAAATGTATTAAGAATTATTACTGTAGAAAAAGGGATGGGGGTTTTAAATTCTGTATCTCTGTATTTATTTGGTTTGATATATTATATATAATCCTTTTGTACTTTTGGTATTTACTTTTCTTCTTTTACTTATTCTAACTTGGATTAAAAACAAATTTTTATTTATTTATAGTAATTATGTAAAAATAAAAAGAAAAAAAAAAAGCAAACAAAATTTTGAACTTAATATAAAATTGCACGCATGTTGCCGAGCACGAAATATACTACATAAAGTTGCGAAAAAATAGATATGATTTTGTGCTTGCGTGCGCATTATAATGCGCCCTTTGACTTGACCATGGGATGCGGGAAAAATGAAAAAATTTTTGATAAAATTGTACATACAAATATATATAAAGTTGTGCTTTATACAGCATTGTGCATATTACCCCGTTTTGCGTAACTTTGGGGATATGTAAATATGTTAACCGCCATTATGCACTTCTTTTTATAATACATCAGCGCATACATCAAAAAATGGGCTGGTCATTACCGTATGGTCAAGTTTAAAAAGAATATTTGCTATGATTTCACAGATATGCATAAGAGAAACTCATATTTCTCTGTTTAATCTTACATTCTTATGTTCCAATTAATTATTTGCACGGAACTGTTAAAAAGAATTGTTTTAATTACTTTAAATGTATATATGCATATGAATATATATTTACATACAAATATATCGCAAATGTGTCACGAATAAATGTACTACCTGCTTTTATTGCCCACGAAAGCCATGATATGAAAGGGGTTAAATATGTATCACCCTGTATACATTTATGTATTGACGTATTGCTAGGTGTACCATTTTTTGCTTTTTTACAAAAAAAAAAAAAAAAAAAAACAATACCTTTTTACTGCTACATACTGAGAGCATTAAATTAAGTAAAAATATTGGGCTTTCATTAAAACTTGTGCAAATAGCTATATTCCAAATTGCCCTTTTACAAATAATTCCTACATATGCGTTACCATTACAATACTTTAAATACGTTAAAAACTTAAATACGTTAAGTGCATCAAATATCAAATACTTTAAATGCATTATCGCGTGCTGGAATACCATTTCTCAGCTTAAATTTTAAACGTAAAAAATAATGCGTTCTGTTACATATTTAATGAAACATAATATATCAAAATAACTTATTTTTTTTAAAAAAATTATTTTATTTTATTTTATTTTTATTATGCTGTATTTTGTATTATTTTGTTTTATTTTATTGCGAAATTTTTATTTGAAAAAAGTATAATTTTACCTGACAAGAGAAATTAATTGATTTCCTCACTTTTCAAAATATATACATTCAATCGCATTAGAGTTTAAGTATAAGAAAACTTACGTTTTCCCCCATTAGAATACTATATATATAAAGCACATTGAAAAATATGGTAAGAAAATTTTCCTTTTTGCAAAAATAGCATGCAAACATTTATGTACATATGCGTATATACGTGTACGTATATAGTATGCATGAATAAAGAGTTCATACCATTTTTGGAATGAGTTGTATCCGAATGTTATTTCATAAACTTGTTAACCGTCGAGTTTGAGAACGTCATGCGTTAAAATGGATGAAAAACAAGAAACTCATTATTTTTGTACGTGTGTGTTTTTTGTCACCCGACTTCACCCGTATAACTATGAAGTCAATGCAAACTAAGTAACATGTGGAAACGAACAATTTTTTTTTTTTTTTTCTTAGGGTATCGCTCTTAAAAATGCTGGTAGAGTAAAAACACATGGAAGAAAAAAGCTGGTTTCGAAAAACCCATATCTGAGGTTATTGGTGAAGTTGTATCAGTTTTTAGCCAGAAGAACAAATGCAAACTTTAACAAAATAGTTGCCAAAAGGCTTATTATGCCCAAACGTTTTAAACCACCTATGTCATTATCGAAACTACATTTGCATATGGCCAAGCATAAGGATGAAGTTGCGGTTGTTGTTGGATCCATAACGAGTAATGATAATTTAAAAAGAATAAATTACGTGCATTTTTACCTTTACATGTAAACCATTTACATGCACATATACACACGTACCACATCCATGTGCTCATCATGTACAAATCCAACGTGCACATAAAAAAATGACATAATATGCATGATGAATAAGTTTCTACGAATCACGACGGTCTTCTGACAAAATTAATGGAGATGGTAGAACGTTCTGATCATATTTATGCACATATTTTTAAATAAATATTTTCCTGTTACATTCCTCTCGCGTTAGAGTTGTTATCACTTTGAGGGGAAAATGAAAAAGAAATTAGTTCCTTGCATATCATTATTTGTCTATCATCCGTGTTCATTTTATATATTTATCATTTCATAATGTTTTCCATGTGATAACATGATGAAAAGCGTGTTTTCTTTGTTCGTTATGTACAAATGCGCCCCATTTTGATAGGAACATTTGTCATTCTAATTTTCATTTTGAATTTTTTTATACTTAGATGACACCAGGCTATTCAGTTGTAAACCAATTAAGGTATGTGCACTTCGATTTACCGAAACAGCTAGGAAAAGAATTTTAGATGCAGGAGGAGAATGCTTAACTTTCGATCAGCTAGCTTTGAAGCATCCCACGGGAAAAAGTTGTATACTTTTAAGAGGACGTACCAAAGCAAGAAAGGCCGAAAAACATTTTGGTAAAGCACCAGGTAGACCTAAATCAAAAGCGAGACCTTATGTCCGTTCAAAAGGAAGGAAATTTGAAAAAGCTAGAGGAAGAAGAAAATCTAGAGCATACAAGAAATAATCTACGTTTTAATCCATATATAAAAAAAAATATTCATTTTTCTGTGATGTGTGTGTATAATTATGTTTATGTATGCACACATATATTTACATACATACATATGTATATATATATATATATATATATATAAATTAGCTATATATTTTTTTTTTAATGCATGAACATAGCTTATTTTATGTAACATTTCAAGATTTTAAACTTTATAATTTAATTAAAAAATATTAATTATATAGCGAAAAAAAAGAAAAAAAATAGAAAAAAGTACAATTTCGTAATCCTGTAAATGGGATTATCATTTTGCGTTGCGCACATTTGTAACTACTAATTAAATACAGGGTTGAGAAAGAAACGTGCAAATGTTGCGCAGTAGTAATATAGGCATCTGACGGCGCAATATTACTTATGATGTTTTAAAATGGTATAATGCTTTTTAATGCGATATGTCGCGGCATGTTGCGGAACAGAGATGAAATGGTGTGTGACGTGATTGAATTTAGTAGAGCATTACTCGTCTTCGTAACATTTGCAGCTATGGTTTGTGTGATATGTTCTCAGTTATCAAATATGCATATATATGGTAGGCAATACGAGAAAAAAAATTCAACAAAACTATTAGGATAAAATAAATAATAATTTTTTTCGTGAAAAGAATATTGTAGGGGATAATTACAACTGCTTTTATTTCGCAAGCGCATTTATATAAAATGTAAGACATGATATGTCGTCTTTGACAAAGCAGTCTAAATAAATTGTGTAGTTTTTATCGCTCGAATTAACACACTTTCATTTTATATACCATTTTGTATTTTTTTTTTTTATATTTTCCGTTTTGGAGTAGTTGTAACGTGGTGTTTTCCATATTTAGTGTCCCTAAAATAAAATAAATACATGTATAAACAATTAAATAGGGCGCTTATATGACATTTACGTGTGTACCGTAAAGCGCAATTAACCAGATTTTTTCTAATTTGTTTGCGACACCCAGTTGTAAGTTTATGGAGCAAATATGATCAGAAAGTTAAAGAAAAGGAGTAACCCCTATCGCACAAATATGTAAATGGATATGTATATATATATGCATATACATATAGATACACATATTTGCATATGCCAATTGTTTGTTCTTTTTTGCGTAATTTTTTTTTTTTTTTTTTTATAGCTATTTAATTTCACCTCTAATGCGCAGGAACTAACCAAAAATGTTATAGATTGTTCAGAAAAAAAAAAAAAAAAATATATATATATATATATATATATGCACAATATGAACTGTTCATGTGTGTTGTATAAAGTGTGCACGTTTTTTTTTTTTTTTTAAAGGCGAACAAATCAACCGAAGTGAAATTTATTATACTGCAGAATGCTAAAAAATGAAAAAGGCATTTTCGACTAGACAACTTAAACATTACTTCGATTGTGCATGATCGATTTTTAAATATACCGTATGAGCTCCATTTTCATGAAATTAAAAAAAAATATATGCAAAATGTTCATAATGCAATAACATACCACTTTTTGTAATCATCATTTTGCCTGATCCGTTTACATTTTCCGCCACTCTTCCGCTACCGCTTTTTATCTGTAGCCGGTCCATTTCCACTTTTCCGTGTGCACGTTTTATCTGCCGCCGTTCCTCTTTCCCCTTTTCAATTTTTATTTATCCTCACCTTTATTATAAGCATTTTAAATAAATATTTGACCGTGTTTTTGCATTACTCCTTTCTTATTACCACAAAAGTGTGCAGTATATATGCAACTCTTTTTAGTTAGGAACACACGATAGGAATTGAAAACAGATGAAAAACATATACACGTGAAGACTAATAAAACTTACAAAAATGAATAAATACAGTACTTCAAAAAGTATTTTATCGGGAAAAGAAATTAGCAAAAAACTATCAAAAGACACAAATGTTACAGAAAGGAGTATTTATAACAAACCTGAGAAAGTTAATACTTTGACGAATAGTCCAAAAAATGAAATAAGCTATAATATTAATTATAGTACTTCGGGTGGGGTGCTCGCTCCAGAAAGCGTAGGCGCAAATGTAGAAAACATCGCAAACTCGAAAAGCTATGACAGCGTTTATTTTAACCATATATGGCAGAATAAACATTTTTATCCCCATAATAATTATATGCACAACGAAGTGCATAAAGAAATGGACGGCGGTGTGCGCAGTGATAATCGGTATTATCCGGAAATTCTGGATGGAAAATTAAGTAATACGAACGGCGTCACTGGTAAAGGTGATGCCTACAACTTTTATAATGGCAATCCTTGGAATGCACACTACCCCTCAAATTTGGAAAACTATGATTATTTAGAAATGGACAACTTTTCCAACCATTTTCCAAGTGTAAATTGTTTACCATATGGTGATTACTCTGGAAATAACAAACAATTATATTCTGCAGAAAATGCATTATCCCCTTTATATTCGAGATACCCAAACGTTGAAAGAACGGAAAGGAGAATACCTCCTATGAAGCCTTACCATTCAGGCTGTTACTCCAAAAGATATCCCTCTTTCTGTGGAAGGACTTCTCACTTTCCGTTCGACAATAATGAATGTAATTCTGTGTGTAGCCCATCATATGAAAGCTACGAAAATGAATATCCCTATATGGGGAGCTACAATTTTGGAAACATGCCTGCACAGATTTATTACTTATCTAGGGGGAAAGATGAAGATTCGTTCGTAAAAAAGGGGATGAATTGTGCATTGAATGGATGTAATTTAAATATGAATAAATCACACATACCAAAATATGAATACATAGTCCAAGGTCCCCAATGGTCAAACACAATTACCAATAGAAATAATAACAAATTTGATGTATTCAAAAAAATTACCCTAACTGTTGGTACTTACTTAGACGATGCCGTAAATACCATGATAGATATGTTAGAATCTTCGTATAAATCTTTAACAAAAAGGAATAGTACAAATTTGTACGATTTATACCCCTTTTATAATCCTGACCCCTATTATTCAAGGAAAGAAAGGCCAACATTGAAAACGGGAAATAATCTATTGGACAAAATTAATTCTGCCTTAGATGGTAGTACATTAGAAAAACATAAAAATCTTCCTAGAAATTTTGGCAGAATAGCCATTCCAAAGACTGAAAGAACGGGGAGCAAGGTCGTTGATGGAATAAACAACATGCTCGATAGTCTGCTAGATGAACCACTATCCTATCGGAAATACGACTATTTCAGTGATAAACATAAAAACGTAAATTCGATAAAGCAGTAGGAGTTGCAGTGTTCCAGGAAGAGATGAGAAAAGGGGGGAAGAGCATGTATCCTTTATTCATATAAAGGGGAACATCCCATGTTCTGGTATGAGGTGCGTGTTCCTATGCGCATCTGCATTTGTAGCTAATTGCAAGCATAATAATATAAACGTTTTTGCCGGCTCTCCCACGTGAGGGTACGGCGTGGAGGGATAAGACACGGTATGTAAATATACCCGCGATATCATAACAAAAGGGTAAAATATAAACGCGCCATGTGTGCGTGTGTGTAAATGTAATGTATGTATGCCTTATTTGACGTACATTCTTTCAAGAGGAGATGCAAATTCATTGCAGCCATGGGATACATCTTGTCCTATAGCCTTGTACTTAAAAAAAAACTCACTACTGCTTGTGTTTGTGTAATTTCGTTTTTTTTTTTTTTTTTTTTTTTTTTTTTTATTCAGATGAGCCTTAATGGCGCCCATAAGTATACACTTATGAACGTAGGAGGTGCTCTGTCGTGTAGTTGCACAAACCTTCCCAAGTGTTGACACATTACTCTTACTACCATTTCATTTTTTACATCCTTTTTATCAAAGCCGTTCTGTATCCAATTTTAAATAATTAATCTAACCCATTTTAAGTGCTTTCAAATATAGTGTTACACGTTAATGTTGTATTATTTTTTTCTTTTATGCAATTCATTTTATATTATCAGTGTATTATTTTCTTTTTCTTTTTGCAACTACGAATGGGAGGAAGTTTGTTTTTTCTTTAAGTACATACAGCATGTGCGTGAGAATATGAGTACATGTACTTTCGTATGTATGTATAAACGTGTATACGTGTCCTCATTTCTGCATGCATGAACTTTTCCTTACAAAGGCTGGCAATTCTTGCAAATTTATTTTTTAAAGTTCTTTGAAAATGATAACGGAAAAATTTGCTGAGCATAATATGCTCCTAAACGGAAAAAATTTTTTTTTTTTTTTTTTTTTTTTTTTTTTTTTTTTTTCTGCCAAATAATTGTTTAGCAGGACATAAATACGTAAAGGTCGAGTATTTCTTTTACAAACATTTTTGCAAAAGGTAGTAAAAGAAAGGGAACTTTTGTTCAAAGAGGGGAAAATCGAGTTGAACAAACTTTGCGAATATGTTAAACATTCCAAAAAATATTTGACAACATGAACAGGCTGCTTAGCAAAAGTTAAGGATAATTGCAAGTGAAATGTTTTAGCGAGCATCTGGCCTCATGTCTTATGCTCATAGGAATAACACATATGTATATCTGTATGGACATGCATGAGTATACACCTATACGCATGTTGTTCCATTCCAACTTCAGAAAGTGAGAAAAAAAAAAAAAAAAAAAAAAAAAAATCACCTCGTTTTTTTTTTTTTTTTTTTGTATATTTTTTAAGTATAGAAGATGATATATGGTAATCTTCTCAAAAGGAGCGAGCGTGCTTTAAGTAGAGCTTTGAACTCGAAGAATTGTCTATTTTGTTTGATACTGTTCAGAATTTTCAATTGTTTATTTGTTCGAACATCCTTTTTTCCTGATGAATATGCACAATCAGTAGAAATAGCTCATTACTGGGTTTTTGGCTATGGTCATATGCCATGGGAATGGGAACCATGTGTATCCCTAAGATCTGTTATTCATCCTTTTATGTATGCTATTCTGTATTATATTTTAAAAATAACTAAATTGGATTCCCCATTTTTTGTTGTTTATACACCTAAAATTTTTCAAGGAATATGTGCAGCATTTGGGGATTATGTGTTCATAAAATTAGTAAATCTTTGGTATGTAATATTGTATATGGGAAATAAAAAAGGGGAAAGGGATAGTCCTATTTGTACAATTTTAATTTGCTATTTTTCATGCTGGTTTCATTTCTATTGCATTTGTAGAACTTCTTCTCATTCCTTTGAATGCTTGTTCAATATATGGGGAGTTTACTTTTTGTCAAAAAATTATTACCCGCTCGTTGCACTGAGGGGAGATAGGGAGGAGGGTAGTTCGAATGAGCTCAGCACAGGAGGTGGTAGTCGTGTACGGAAGGATGTCACAAATGAGGACAATAGCACAGTGAGTGATAGCTATATATGGAGGGATGACTCAAATGAGGACAATAGCACCCAAGGTGGTAGACGTATATGGAAGGATACCTCAAAACGTACAGGGGTATATTCCCGTTTTCATATAGAAACAGTGCGTTATAATGAAAAAATTAATCCATTAAAAAGGAAAAACCTCGAGCACAGAAATGATAGCTATATCAGTAGTGGCAACAAAGGGGTGGATGACATCTTGGGCGAAGCCAAGATTAACGATTTTGCAGGAACTTCCAATGTACAAGCCTCATGTTATGGAAAAACCTATTTTGACCCAATGGCAATTGAGACATTGAGAAGAGGTTTCCACATAAAAAATTTATTACTCAGTTTATTTTGTAGTTCCATATGTGTGTTAATGAGACCAAACGCAGCTTTATTTTGGTTATGTATATATTTCCTTTATTTTATAAAAAATACGGATTCTGACAATAAATTAAAGTGTAGGGAAATATTGATAATTGGGTGTTTGTATACGATTTTATTTTTAATGATTTCAATAGTAGTAGATTCATATTATTATGGTAAAATAACCCTATCCTTTTACAATTTTTTTTTATACAATTTTGTTAGTGGAGAGAATAGTTTTTTTGGGGAACACTCTTTTCATTTTTATTTTTTGTGTGTAATACCGTCCATTTATTTAACACTAACCCCTTTTACGTACTACTATAGTTGGGTCTGTTTTTACCAAAATGTGATTAAAAGGAAGATGCATCTATTTGGTACGATACGAAGAAGGATAGACTATACAGTATATGTTGCTACATTTTTAGAAATATTGTCATTGTCATTTAGCAAACATAAAGAACACAAACTGATTATTGGGTACATCCCTTTTGTAACCATATACACAGGTAGAGCATTACACAGAATTTGGAAAAATGTAGAGAGTACACGTCATATTGTAACAAAAGAAGAAAATGATAAAGGAAAATATATGGAAAAAAAAAAAAGACAAATTTTTTTTTTTTTCCTTGTAAATTTGAGTTTTTTTCTGAATGTTATATGCATATTATTCTTTAGTGTCATACATAATAGCTCTCCAGAAAAAGTAACATCCCATTTTAGAAATTTAAAAACAAGGAATGATGAAGATGTTACAATATTAATTACCGATTGTTACGACATTCCTTTATATTCCCATATGCATAGAAAATTTAAAATAGGCTTTTTCGATTGTTCACCACATATTAAAAAAAAAGATGGAAAAATTATATACAACTGGAGAAAACGCATATATGATTCCAAATTTGGGAGTATTTTTTATGACATTTTTGATGTAAACAAAAAAGAATCGAATTCTATAGATCCATATATTATACCAAACAAATCCTTTTACTGGTTTGGTCATACACATTTTAATCCTAAAAAAGTATTTCAATTTGATTACGAAAAAATAAACTTTGCATGTATGGACTATCGTTTTTCTAAGCCACTAAATGGGGATCTACCACTCTACATAGTTACAAGTTCGGTAAACTTACAATTTTTAAACAATTTTTTAAAAAAATTTAATTATTACCTCGATACAGAACCCATTTTTTCCCACTTTGTCCTAAAAGAGGGCACCAAAATAGAAGCAGTTAATCACTACATTTTTAAAAGGATCCCTAACTCCTAAAGGGGGAAGACTGCCTATGCATGCCGTTTTGATGCACGTGACTCTTTGTTAACCATCATCATCATGCTGCAAGCACAATCCTTTAGGGGGAATTCTAAGAGAAGAAAGCAAAGGTCTTGTCTTCCCCAATAGGACCTTAACGCGTTTTTTCATGGGAATCAGTTATTCTCGCGTATATTCCACCATTTGTCCATATCCTTTTAACACATATTTCTGTTATTCCTTCTCCTTTTTTTAAACTTGGTTATATCTCCCTCATCCCATGCACACACAGGGGTATCATCTTCCAAAAAACTTTTTAGTAGCCCAAATGTTTCTATATGTTCACCCGTAAAAGGTATTACATATCGGATAAGTTGTTTAATCGAAAAGGCGACTTCCATCTCGTCATCCACTTTTTGGAAATGTAGACGGTTGTTTATATATTAAAGGAAATGTGAATACGAGAAAGTTGCTTTCTTTTTTTCACGCTTAATATAAAAAAAAAAAAAAAGAAAAAAATAAAGGTACATAAATAAAAGCATACGTACGTGAAGACATATGCATATATAACGAAATTAGACATTTTCACAGGATTAATGACGATTTCGTAGTACAATTCTTCACATTTTTATTTATGTGTACATTTTTCAAATGGAAAAGAGAAAATTTTTCATTTTGGTTGAAAAGCATAAATTATTCCGCTTATCGAGCTATTGGGGTAATACCTAACTAGTGCATACATTTTTTTTTTTTTTTTTGTCCACTTTTTTTTTTTTTTTTTTTTTTTTTATAATTACTGAGAAAATTTCAATTTGCATTTTTTACGTTAACGAATTTTATACTTGCTGTCCATTTCATAGGTAGTCCGCGTTTTTATATTTTATTTTATTTTATTTTTTTTTTTATCCTTGAAAAAAAAGAAAAAACTTCGATTAGAAGTTTAAGACACATTTTAACAGTGGACACGTTGTATGGACCCAAAAGTCGCAAATTCACAAACCAAAAAAGAAAGTAGAGGCGTAGGGTTCCCACTTCTGGGCATATAGGGAAGGGAAAATGGACATATATTCGCTATATTACTCCAAGTTAAAGAAAGACCCAGTCAACGAGCTAGGTTACTTGAGTAAATCCAGGTTAGAGAAAAAGCTACAAAGGAAAAGCGCTTTTCGATGGACGTGCATAGGTGTACACGTGCGTGCACATATGAGCGCATTGGGCATTTACGCCAATCGAGCGTTACAGCGCATTCACGGCAGAGATGAACGTCTGCAGAATGTTTTCTTTTTGTTTTCCCTCATTTTTGCAATATCTTTGCCGAATAATGATACAAAATTTTGGGTATGTACATGTAGATGTACATAAGCACCTGCTCTCCATTTCTAATAACTACGCGTATTATATTTTTTGCATTTAGCGCAAATATTCACTGTATTCACTTGTTAACGCTAATATTTCCCTTCCGTTGAGTTAACTTTTTACAGACAAGAGAACCAAATTAATGAAGAAGATCTGAGTTACAATATACAATGCAATTATAAATTGTTTTTCTTTATAGTCCAACTGCAACAAAAATTGAAAGATGTTGAAAAGGAAAATGAAAGTTAGTTTTTTTTTGTTTTTATTTACAAACGTTATATTTCCCCTTTTGCATGATCTTCCCTGTGATGACTTAATCATTTTGCCCTTCCTTTTCTTTCCATCTTCTTTTCGAATAAGTACTATTTTCCTTATCACACTTTTACAGGGCTAAAGAATCTACTAAAAACGTATAACAAAGAAACCATAACACGCGACCATGAAATGATAAAAAAGGTTTTGTTGTTTATAAGCTGCTTAATTTTTATCATTATTTTTTTTTTATTCTAAATTTTAAATGAATCATTTGTTGTACACTAAAAGTAGAAAAAAAAAAAAAAAAAAAAAAAAAAAAAGAATTTTTTTTTCATTGTATTTAATAACTCTTTTTTATTAAAACTTGTGCATAACATAAATGGTAAAAATAAGGCACAAAAAGGGTTATGTTTCCAAAATAGTTTTAATTAAAAAAGAAGTGCCAAATATAAATGGTGGCAGAAATGCCAGAGACAAATGACAAATGTGTAAACGATAGATGGGGAATCAGGTATTTCATAATATGTGCACCCCTGTGAGAGAAGTCTGCTATTTGAAATGCATAATTAAAAACAATGAAACATTTTTATGAAAATGGGAGAGATATACTCTTCTGCACAAGCTGGCGTAACACTCTCTCTACGATTACAAGTGAATTTGCAAAAGTGTGTTATGTGCCATATTTCGCCTATATACATATGTACAAACGCGTGTGCACGGAAACGTGCTTCGTAAAGACGACTCGAAAAGGAGGGAAACCGTGCCTTCTTCCCCGTCGCAAATAACATTTTCGGATCCATGCTTAGCGCTATGTATATAAAAAGATCAAATGGATAAATGGAGAGTTGCAAGGCGGCAAACCGCAAGGTGAAGAGGCCAGTACGCGCAGTAAACCTGAGCAGAAGGTGCCCCAACGCGAAGGAGCGAAAGAGGAACGGTAGTCTGCTAGACATTCACCCCAACGGGGAGATGCTCCCTTTTCGACAAGTAAGAATCAGGGTTACTGTTTACAAATTGATTTGAGTCGCTGCATATATTTATTTCATTCTCTAGCGATGCTTCTTGCGGATGTTTTTCAAACAAATTGGGAGACATGTCGCAGTATTCATTATGCGCTTCTACATTTTCAATGTTTCCTTCACAGCAATTAGAAAAAAACCCTTTTGGAGAACTTTGTTTTTTTGTGTAATGTGTAACGTATTCATTTGGAATGGGTAAATAACCTTCTGGTAAATTTAAATCGGTGTAAGTATATTCAGGAATTTTGGTATCCTTTTTTACCATTACAGGTGGTATCTGTTTTACGGTTTGTACTGGATATGGTACTATTAATGGTGGAGGGCATTCTAAGTTTACATCAAATTTAGGTACAAGTTTTTGTATGTATACAATCTTTTCAATAGGTTTCCATACATATTGTACTTCATCTACATATTTTGGTATTTCAATAATTTTGGGTACTCGTTTTTCTACTGTATCAACAATAACTTCCCTTTCGACTATTTTATCTACATATTTTATTTCTGGTACTTCCACCTCTACAATTTTTTGTTCTCCAATGTATTTTACTATAGGTCTAGGTACTTCATGTACTTCCCATTTTGGAACAAACTTATGAGTATATCCTGTGATGATAGGAATAATAATTTCTTTATCTACATATTTAACATTTGGAATTTCTACATTAGAACATTTTACCTTTATTTCTAATTTAGGTACATCATGTTTTATATTCTGATTATATACTTTAGGAATAACAAAATCTGTTACTTCTACTTGTGGAATTAAAATAATTTTATCTCTTCGTAGTATACCTTGAACTACTGATACTGGAATTATTGGTTGTGAACATTGTAGCTTTAATTTTCCATCATTTGTCCAAGACCATAATTTCTTTTCTGTCTTGCTATCCTTAGAACTGCTAGAAATGGGAAGTCCATTTTCGTCATACAATGTGCCTGTATCAGAAAATGCTTCATCATGTGGTGCATGATAAGGGGTTACCTGTCCTGGAATTTTCAATGCATGAACCCTACAAGGCAGTGCTTGTCTCTCTCTTCCCAGGCCATGCAAATCGGGAATGTACTGTGCACCTGCATATTCTGCACCTTGTGCGTTTTGTTTGTTACGATTATCTTCATACTCTTCCTCCAGGATGAGATTTTGATCCACTTCTTGCTCATTTGTTTCTACATTTTCATCCTCGTAATATTCATTTTCGCTCTCATTTCTTTCTGAGACGTTATTTTCATCCATATCTGGGTTGTAATTTGCATCCGAATTGAGATCCATTTGCAGGAATGTTTACACGTAATCACATATGTGTGGGAGAGATTATTTTTTTTTTAAGATGTTATACCACCCAACCGCGACTTACAAACTTAACAATGTCTACAAAGAAAAAAAAGTTGCTTCTTCAATTTCGACGGGGTAACATGAGCGATGCTGCCTTACCAAAATGGTTGATATGAAGATGTGAGTAAAAAACAAAATGGGGGGAGGGGGGATGTAAAACAAAATAAAGATATAACGCTTTAAAAGTGTAAAATGTCATCTAACTGAATGTTTATACGCTATTTCTACCTTTGAAGACGTAACTGACAGTTTCAATTGTGCAAGTGCGTATCTGTTGTGCTCTTTTCTTTTTCGTTTTTTCACAGAATTGTTAAAAAAGACAAAAAAAAAAAAGCATTAAAGGTGAGGCTTACGACGGCAATAAAATTTACGCAGAAAGACAATCTCGTCAGTTCATTTGCACACAAAATAGGCATAAAATAGCATAATTTTTATTCGCCTAAATTGGCATCGATATTAATATTTGCAAATTGCACTTGCGCAAATTTATTCCTACTAAGAAAATTTCAACTGTTGAAGTTTATTTTTCTAGTTGTGTGTAACAAAAAAAAAAAAAAAAAAAAAAAAGTGCCTTCAATTGTGTGCACTATTTGATCTAAATGCAAGTAATATCAAAAAAGTGTATGACAAAAATGTAAAAAAAGAAAAAGATATACATAAAAATTATTGCATGTTCATACAATTAACAACAATTTTGTAGAATTTTTATGAACACGTAAGAAAATATTTCACTACAAAAAAAAAAAAAAAAAAAAGCTATTTATAACGAAAAGGCACATTACGGTAGTAAAAAGAAAATGTTCTAAAGTAGCAAATTTTGTGATATATAATATCAAATTTTATTATAAACAAAATATGCTTAAAAATACGAGCACAAAGAAAAAAAAAAAAAAGAAAAAAAAAGGCGGAAATAATGGTGAAATGTGTTAAATAGTAAACATTTTCATAATAGGAATACGCAAATTTTGTGCATCACATTAACTGTATGTGCATATATTTCTTATTAACGGAAAAAAATTTCACAAGAACTTCGTTAATCAAAACTTGAGCCAAGTATATGACATAGACACAAAATATAAAACATGCCGTCACTCATTATTTTATTCTTTTGTGGAATGAAACAATGTTTATTACATTCCGAATAAGAAAATAAAATAACATATAAAAAGATTAAAAACAAACGTTTTTTAGTACATGAAAAATACTTGTTTGGTGCATGTAAGCAACCCATCATTAGGTTAAAGAGCCGGTGGGATATAAAAGTGTCATGAACATGAACCAGTTCAGTGATGTTATACAATTTGTAATTATATGCTAGTTCTAAGAATAACTTTTGAAAGTGATACATGTCCTACATTGCTATAACTGCTTCTTCGATACATCACGCTCGTAGGGTTATTTAAATTTCACTTAGGAACGTGATAACAAATATTTACCATGCTTTTACTTTCGCGCAAAGTTGAAGTAACGCCACCTTTGCTCCTTTTCGTTCAACTGCCACGGTTGTAACATTTAAAAATATATACATATATAAGCACGGAGAGAATGTCGTGCGCGCTGTGCACATGCACGTGCAGGGAATGTACATAAGCACACTATGCATATATGTGTATGGCACGCATGCCAATGTGAGCATAACGCAATGAGCTGTGTAAAAATGAAAAAGACAATTGTTCAAAATGGTGAGAACTTTTGGAAAGTCTTTTTGTTTTTCAAAAAAGTTTATGAACAAAATATAAAAAATTGTCACTTCTGTATTTCACTGTGTCATTATTTTATTTAATTTGGGAACTTAAATAGCGGGTTGCATTTAATTAAAAACGGAGGCAAATGCATACATCTATCTATGCATATATGTATATATGTATATACGTATATACGTATATACGCACGGCCGTACATGACATTAATTAAACGTTACACTACAGGGATCAAAATATAACGTCATCATCCCTGTGCGCAGGCGTGTAGTGGTCATGTCTTTTTACTTTGTTGTGGTTGTCATCATCTGCTGTATGTTCTGCATTTGAGTCTTTTAACTTGTCAATTTTTTTTTCCTTTATTTTTTTTAATCTGTAAAATTCCTCTCTTTCTATTTCATCCAATTCTTTTATAATGTAATTGATCCCCAAATCCAGTCTAGGTAGCACAATGTTATTTAGCGCATTCACCCTCCTGTTGGTCATTTTGATTTCTTCGTCGAGGGAAAAAAAGGCAACCTGCGAAGTGGAATAAGTGCATTACGTGGAGGAAAATGTTCCTTGCATACACGTGCAATGCTCGCACATATACAGAATGCATATGAAATAGACATCATATGGACGTGATCCATCGATTTGGGAAAATTAAACGGTGGATACGGAAATAATAAGTGCAGGTATAACTCGAAGGAGAGGATAAGCCACTGTAATATGACAAATGCCACACCGTGCTTTATGCAACTTTCCATTTTTTCTTTTTAACGAACCTGCATAGATGCCAGTTTCACTAACATATTTAGACATTGTAAATAATTTTCCCTTGTATTATTAATGACTTGTCCTCCTGCAGCAACTCCCAGGTTACCTAGTACATCTACAGTAGGATCTATATGCACTTGAAATATGGGTAGTTTAACACCAGCCACATTATTGGTCGATAACGATAGGGTTACAACAGGCCTTTTTATTCCTTCAATAATTTGTCCCTTAAAATCCCCAGCAGCCCATACTGCTTTTGCCAATGAAAAGGAGGCATTTCTCATTTCTTCGCCAACTTTCGTTTTTGTCTAATTAAAAAAATAAAAAACGTGCATTATAAATCGATAGGATAAATTAAGGTACTCACTGTAAAACATAAAAAATGGCCATATAAACACACATTTTTTTTTTTTTTTTTCTGAACACCCTCTCTTGATACCTTAACAATGTCTTTTAATACATCCCTAAAATGAATGAACAAAGCATCACTTTTCTTTTTCAACAGTGAATACCCCTGAAAGGCACTTTTCTTCTTCTGTTTCATCAACTGCAGGGTTCTGCACAGGTGAAGTCAGGAAGAAAATAAATAAGCACAAATACTAGAAAATGCGTGCAAATAAGCACAAACTGGTGCATGACAGGGACGATTAAACAACCATGTTGCGCTTCTCTTCCGCAGCGAGAATGCGATGTTATGGACATGTAAAAAGGGACATGCAAGGATGAGGTAAAAATAAGTTGTGTTAAAAATTGTAATGTTTACTCAAAAGTGACGCATCTTTTTCCCAACTTATGCAGAAAAAACGTCATGCGAAGTTAATGTTACACTTGTATGTAACAGAAACGTGGGCATAAATAGTTAAATGTAAACTATAATTTGTGCGCCAAACATTACGCAAGGTAAATGAATTGATCTCGAATGTAGATTATATGCACATGAATACATATAGGTGTGTATTCCCGAGCGCACGATATTGCTACTAGTGGGAAATGCTATATTTCCTATTTCGCTCCCTTTTTCTTTTAACATTCTAGATGGTACAGGTGTGGATTCGTCTAGGGCTCCCATTTTAAAAAGAAAGTCAAAATGTTTACGTTGTTATGTTTACAAGTGAGAAAAAGGCAAAAAATTTTTTATTTTTTACTAGATTTTATATTAAAAGAAATGGCAGATGTGTTAAAAAAAAAAAAAAAAAAAAAAAAGGGAAGGGGAGGAGATGTAAGAAATTATTGCACAATAAAAATAGCTAAAACGCATAAACAAAATTGTGTAAACAAATTTGTGTAAATTATTGGGTGAAAATGATTGTACTGCTAAGAACACTAACAAGGTTGGAAAAAAAAAAAAAAAAAAAAACTTAAAAAAAGGAATGCTCATTTATATCAAAAATGAAGTAACACAATAAAATGTGTGCGTATTTTAGCTGGTATTATAACATACAAACACATCAATAACGTTAAAGTAGTATCAGGTATTAATTGGGGGAATTCACAAAAAAAAGGCTTACATAAGAATGTGTATTCGTTTGCTCGTTGCTTTGTAAGAGGGTATATATTTGGACGTACGCGTTTATGTATGCATATATGTATGTTTATACGTAGGCATCTGCTGGTACTAAATAAAAACGAAACTGAAAGCTATTTATGGGAGATGCTTTTCGCGTAACAAGGAAACGTAAATGACCACTATCGGGGAAAAAACAAAAAAGGTACATCTTTTAAAAAAAAAATATACTTCTCATGAACAGTCGTGGAAATGTCTGCTATGGTGAACGTATCCACGTACATTATCATACACATGTACGTGGATACATACGTACATACGTGAACACACACGTATTTAATACTCAGGAGAATATGTAAATACTTCCAAACGTACTTACGTACTTAAATATGCATGCTGCACGTGTAAAATAGAAAATGTACCTTTTTACACATAAAAACATGAATAACGGGAAAAAAAAATAAAAAAGGGAGGCACGTGAAGAAAAAGCATGTACGAAAAGGTATGCCAAGAAAATGCAGCTAGTAATCCCTTTTACATTTTTTTTTCTGATTAACATTTTATAGTATAAATGCAAGCGCTTTATGTTTCTTTATATGTATACATATTTATGTTATTATATGTACATAATGTTAGGTAAAATTTCGAATAAGCATTGAACGTTTACTTTTTTTTTTTTTTTTTTTTTTTTTGGAATATGTTGACCAATATGATTCATTTTTTTTTTAACAGAAATGTGGAAATATTCATTACTACCTTCTTTTCACCCATTTTGTTTTTCTTTTTTTAAATTTCTTATCAATTAGCCATAAGGATAGCTTTTTTTTACTTCAAATTTACGAAAGAGCATGAAAAAAAAAAATTGCCCACATGTGCTTGCGCATACATGAAATTATTGTTGTACGTAAGTAAACATACACAAATGTGTTTATATATATATATATATGCGTATCTATGAATACATATACGTAATCATATGCTGGTACCCGCGTGAATGCATATTACGCATTCTTCGTGTTTTTTTTTTTTTTTTTTTTTTTTTTTTTGTTTTATGTACGGAAAACGGCTTAAACTGAATTTAATTAAAAAGAAAGAAAAAAAAGCAGGTTATATTAAACTATATTTACAAAATGTAACAACAGTGTGAGCGACAGAGTGAGCTATAAAATGACAAAATATAATCATTAAGTTTGCTTTTTTGTTTTTTACGGTTCGGTGAAGTATTAACATAACTGCTATAGTAACTGTAACTGTGAGCATTACATGTGTACGGGGTTTGTCCTGACGCGTGGTTTTTGTTTTTCCCATGTAAAGAATTGTATACGTATGTGTGCGGCACTTTACGCTGTCTATGGAACGACAGTGCGAAACGGAAAGCAAATTGACAGCATGAAGGAGACAAAAGATTTATCTGAACGTATGTGAATGAACAAGAAAATGTGATACCGTTTCCACACTGTCTTTACGTTCGTTCCTTTTTAAAAGGAATTTGTGCGATTTTGAAAAAAAGAAAAAGAATATGTGTAACTATGCAAGCCGCAGCATATATATGTACATATATATATACATATATTACAGCGAAATTGTGCCCAAATTGTTATGAAAGAGGAAATTTTTTTTTTTAATTGTTCCTTTTTCTCAATTTGCTATTTTGGCATTGTTGGCAAAATAAGACGACTCACATGAGTGGGATAATTTGTGTGTCTACCCCATTTTTTCTACTGATAAACAATTTCTATGTCAGAACTTTCGCGAATACAGCTGCGGCTATGATGTGAACTCCCTGTCGTCAGGCTGTGCACATTACGCGGAAGTAAGAAAAATGAGAAAAACAATCCAAGTGCGTGATTATACCTTAAGAACAACTGCATAGAAAGACGAGCCAAATAGGGGACACTATTTCTTTCGACTTCCTTCGCGAAGAAAAAAAGTCCTGCTGTCCTTTCAGGTACATTTTCCCCGTTACAACTTGTATACTATTCGGAAACGGTTGTAAGAATATATATGTATTCTTTTTTATTCATTTTTGAAAGTAAAGGATGATGCACGCAAGTATGCACATGTGAACATATGTATATATATATATATATATATATATGCCTTTTTTTTAAAATATATGTGGGAGGTTTGATAGAATAGAAAACTATAGAAATATTTACATATGCACATAAGGGAGAACGTTTATAAATTAATGAAGAGTTATTAATGAAAAGGGGAAAAATATGCGCATTTCAGGGTACGATAAAATATGCGTAAGTATATATATATAGCCCATCGCGGGTTGTAAGGGTACTTTAACTTCAGTAATATCGGCGTAGCGCGACGCTGCAATTTGAAAGAATGCACCCGTTATTTCTTCTTATGCCGCCTAATTTCTATTCTCCGTTGACCTCCGCTCAGAGCTTTACCATACCGTTTGATGTCTTTTTGTTCATTTCTTTTTCTTTCCTCCCTTTCCCTCCTCCTTCTGAGTCTTGACTGGGGCCTTTTTTTCTACCTTCGCAGCTTTTCCCTCTTGTTTAACTTGTTTCTCTACTTTTGCTTTGTTTGATGACGTGGTGGTAGATACAGGTGCAGTTTTTTTGTCTACAACTTTTTTCACATTTCCCGATTTAGGTTTATCGTCTTTGACCGTTTTTCCCTTTTTATTTTTTTCCTCTTTCTTCTTTGCACTTTCTTTGGAAATAGTTTTTTTCACTTTTTTTTTTTTCCCAGTTTCATCCTCTTTTTTCGACAATTCATTCTTGTATTTTTTTAAAACTTTTTTATATTCCTTAATTGCTTTTTTTTTTTCTTCTTTTCGTTTTTCCTTAGCAGCAATAAGAGATCTTTTTCTTAATAATCTTTTTTCTGTAACTAATCTCTGAATTTTGGGTTTAATAAATCTCGTTTTTCCATTTTTTATAATGGCTCTACCAATAACGTATTTTCTTACATCATCTGTTTTGTCTAAATTGAATAATTTTCTAATCTTGCTAGCTCTTTTTGGTCCTAATTTTTTACCTACTGCTTTATCGGTTAATCCTGGTATTTCATTTGTTCCTTTTTTAACAAGAGTTAAATTGAGAGCAGATAAATCTTGACCTACTATACATCCTCTAACTGACTTTCTCTTTTTCTCTCCCTTTTTTCTTGGTCTATAACATTTCATTCCTTTTTTAAATAAAAGTCTAACACGATTATTTGTTAAAACTCCTTGCATCATTGGAAATCCTTGTTTATCATTTCCACCAGTAATTCTGAATACATAACCGGTAAATTCTTCTCCTATTGAATCTCCTGGTACTACGTTACCGATTCTTCTTTCCATAAATGGTAACAATTTCTTCTCATCATCAATTTCTATGCTTTTCTGCACATTGTTCAACGGGTTCGATATGTTCAACTTCATATTTGCTGTAGGAGAAAATGGAATGGAGGTAGTAATGCGAATGTGAAATATGCGAAATATGTGAAGTGGAAAAAATGGGCCGCCCAGTAGGGCACAGGCACCATTGCACAGAAGAGGCATATGTGGTAGGGGGAATGCAGCGCATTTTGCGTTGTGTCAACACTAGGGGAATATAAGAGCAAACAAAATTTAGTAACATGTGGATGAAGAGAGGGAGAGAGAGGTGTCAGCACAAAATTAACTTAGCATGGATATTGTTTAATTAGTCGTTTCTCATTCTCAAAATATATTTATTCAGGCAACAAATGATAAACGCTGTATACACAATATTCCATGCGTCGCAACACCCCCTTCCGCTCAATATTGGTGGATTGATATTTTTATTTCTATACCAGTACAATGGGGAAATGTGCTATTAAAAGGAGCTTTTCATAAAAGGTCAAATTAATTGAGGGGAAATGCGGTAAAATAAAGTAAAATGTGGTAAAATACCGCAAAATAATGTAAAACAAAACAAAACGATATGACACGTATTGCAGTATCTTTTTTCTTTTATATGTAATTAACTTAAAGTTAATCATTTAACAAGCTTTTTCGTTTTACATAAAAATTAAGCAATAAATGTACATATATAACTTACGCTTATAAATGTATTCATCTGTGTTTTTATTTATTTTCACCTTTTTCTTCTTTACTGTTTTTATTTTTGTAAATATATATACATGTACATGTACATATATATACTATACATATATATAATAACTTACATGTGTTCATTTATCAACTTAAAATGATGAGCACTTTCCTTTTTAACAAAAATTTGCCGATTTTTTGTTGCACGTTGGTAAATGGTACGAAGAATGCGACTCGCATTAAAATGTTTGTGAAAGGACTAAGCGCGGATGGAGCGGTATGCACTTGTTCCGATGACCGATGGTACAGATATACATACGTATGCGTGCATGTTAACTTCACGTATATTATATTGCAATAGCGAAAATTGCCTGGTGCAAAGGGCAAAAGTCACCTCGTATTCGCGCTTAAATTCTCAATAAGCCATTTCGTAATATCCTAAAAGAAAAAAAAAAAATAAATAAATAAAGTGTACAGTGCTTTTCACCATTTTTGCATATAATATATATACCGTTTAGCGAATTTTTAATGAATTGCGGATATGGCGAACACCGCAAAGGACCATTTTTACCTCAACGTTTCCCACGTGTCATATTTTTTTTTTTTTTTTTTTTGCAGCATGCATATTTCTCTTCAGAAGCTGCAATTTTTTTAAAAGTACATTTTCCCCAGGTTGGTTCACGCATATACGTTAAGAAATGCACAATAATTCCCCCTTATGCCTTGCTGCATAACTAGTAATGTGAAAAAGGAAGAGTTTTAAAAATCCTTTTTGAAATTAAACGAAATATATTTAATTTACGCGTACTAATAATTAACTAAATGGGGTGATTTGCAACAATAAAAACATTCGAAATGTTTTTGCCCACCAAGTGCAAACTTGGCAAAAAAAAAAAAAAAAAAAAAAAAAGATACAAAATTACGCGTTTTTTCCATGGTTAACCGACTAATTTGCTCCTTTTCTTCTTCTTTTTTTAAACGCGAAGAGTGGGGAAAATGCCTGTTAGCACAATTTCTTATTCTTTAAGTAGTCGCAAAAATGTCCAAACAAATGCTTTTCTATTAGCAATACGTAATTATGAACACCCCCTTGATCTACCCTTCCATTTTTTTTTTTTTTTTTTTCCACATTTTTTTTGAAGTGTATATAGAAATATAAAACTAAGGGATGGAAAATCATAAGCAAGTTTGTTGCTTTTTTATAAAACTGAGATATGCTTATATTTTTGTAAAAAAAACAAAAAAAAAAAAAAATAATACAGAAACACGAATTGCACTTAACAATTTGTACAATGCGTGAAATTGAGCAGCGAATTGTATATATACTTAGCAAATTCGGTCTGTCATTTTTTAAAAAAAGAAAATGCATAAATTAGTTATTCCTTTTGTTTTATTTTATTTTTTTTCAAACGGAAGCAGCATTTTTTCCCACTATTTAAATGGTAATGTTTTCCTTCTTTCCAATATAATGTGCGTAGCAAATCGTGCAAGACAAAACGATGCGAATTGGGGGCATAAAGCTAGAAGGGTAATGAGTATAAAAAAAAAAAGAAAAAAAAAACCACCTCTCTCATCATAAGTATGTGACTGCTCCCTTCACTTTTGAAACAAAAAAAAAAAATTTAGTAGGAAAATGGTGTAATGTATAAATGTTTTCCACCCCATCGTACTTTCGTATTTGCAGAACTTGGCGCATTATATGTGAACATAATTCTTTAGAAGGAAAAGTAGGTTTCCCTTTAACGCTTAGGTGTTCATGTCCTAACCTGCTGCAAGGTCGCACATTTCATGGGCAAATATCTTGTTAAGAGAAAAATTACCACAAAATTGATACGTGTGAAACGGTTCCGTGGGTGAATTATTCTGTAAGCACCCTGTATATATACCCCTTCTTTTTAAGAAATCGAGGAGCTAGGGGTGGGAGACGTGCGTCTGCGAAGAATTCCGCATAATTCGTAAGGTACATATATGTATATACATATATATGCACATGTAAAATCATTTTATGAAAGTAATGTAAAGGAATAAAGGAGTTAAAGTGGGAACCTAAATCAGCAGAGAAACCCTACACTCCCAAAAAAAAGGGTCATTATAAAGGTGAGAAAAGCAACTTATTATTACAATTTTGGAAAATAAATGCTCCTTTCAAAAAAGTTAATTCCTTTTTTATATGAAAATTGTACGAAAAAGGAAGATCGAACATTTTTTTAAATCGCAATACCTTTATGCGTGTACACGTGCACCGAAGTTGTCTTAACACATAAAAGGGGAAAACCATTTTCCTTTTTTTTTTCTACATCCGCTTGAGAGTAAGCAATGCCAATTAGACATGCTACTTGAAAAAGTACAGACCCTCAATTTTGTGATGGTATAAGGAAGGGGATTCTCCACCAAAAAGAATTTGATAAAAACAGCACACGACAAAAAAAAAAAAAAAAAAAAAAAAAAGGGTCGCTTCTGTGTGCTCCGCGTGGTTTTTGCAATTTCAGGTGCTCATTTGCAAAATGGCCTTGTATACTTAGCAGAAATGCTTCTTTTCATTTTCCTCGGCTAACCCCTTTTTGGACATGCTTTGGTTGCACTATGCGGGTTTTTTAATGTACACATAAGTCGGCAGCTGTGTGAGTTTTTTTTTTTTTTTTTTTTTTTTTTAATAAGGTACGTCAAAATTTAGTAAAGGAGCTCATCAGACGGGGAAACATTTGTGTATGTATTTATGAAGAAGCGCTCATGAAGCAATTTACAATTATGCATTTATGCATGAGTGTATATTTCTCCTTTTCTCTCTGCTTCTCCTTCCAAGCATGCACGTATTTGCAAGTGTATAGGCGAATATTTCTCGATGACATGAAGAAGATTATATATGCATATGTAAACATATTTGTGCTAATATTCCCATTTGATTTAAAAAAAAAAAAAAAAAAAAAAAAAAAAGTCGACCCCAGGAAAGCGTAACAATGCACGCATTGCGATACTTCCAAACGGGAGGAAAAACAAAAATATAAAAAAAAAGTATATTCATTTTTTGTGAAAGAAATGTACTTCTTCACTTAAATTATTCCACTGTCTCCCCTCTCTATTGCACTTAATCTCTCACTTTTTCCCATTTTGCTATTATTCCCCCGTACGTTTTTTTTTTTTTTTTTTCCCAATTAACTCATGCACAAAAAGTCTTTTCAAAGTTTGCAGAGTGCGTATATACACAGAAAAAAGAAACCCTCTCCACTCCGGGGATAAATAAAATGAGAACGTGGGTTAACTATACATAGCGGCGTCGCACACATGCGTACCGACAGAGTAGAACCATCGTAGACGACAATTCCGAAATAATATTAAAAAAGCGTGGAAAGAACGGAAAGAGATCCGATAATCACAAATCTAGTACAAAAAAAAAAAAAAAAAAAAAAAAAAAAAAAAAGAGAAACTATAATACCACCAAGTGAGGAGTAATTCCACCCACGTACACATGTTAGAAGTGATATAAACTGACGGAAACATGAAAGGAGTGCAAAGCGTTATAGGAGCCCAGAGCAATAGTTTGCACCTTATGACATGTAGAAGGAATTATAGCAGTAAAACAAACCCTTTCGAAGTACTACGCAAAAAGTTGAACAAGAGCAGTTACAATTACTATGACTTAAATGAGTTGAATGATAACAGAATTAAGAGCCTTCCTTATTCTATTAGGATATTGTTAGAATCTGCAGTACGTAATTGTGACAATTTAAAGGTAACTAAAGAAAATGTGGAAACTATATTAGCATGGAAAGAAAATTGTAAGAAGAAGAAAGAAATTCCATTTATGCCAGCAAGGGTTTTATTACAAGATCTTACGGGTGTACCATGTTTAGTCGATTTAGCAACTATGAGAGATACAGCTGAAATGTTAGGTGGAAATGCAGATAAAATAAATCCCTTAATACCCGTAGATTTAGTTATTGATCATTCTGTTCAAGTAGATCATAGTAGAAGTCCAGATGCATTAGAATTAAATGAGAAAAAAGAATTCCAAAGAAATATAGAACGATTTCGATTTCTTAAATGGGGTATGAACTCATTTCAGAATATGTTAATTTTACCACCTGGATCTGGTATTGTACATCAAATAAATTTAGAATATCTAGCTCACTGTGTTTTTAACAATAATGGTTTATTATATCCTGACAGTCTTGTTGGTACAGATTCTCATACTACTATGATTAACGGTTTAGGTATACTAGGATGGGGTGTAGGTGGTATAGAAGCAGAAGCAACCATGTTAGGTTTACCCATTTCAATGACACTTCCTGAGGTTGTTGGTATTAAAGTTGTAGGAAAATTATCAGATCATTTGTTAAGTACAGATATAGTTTTATATATAACTTCGTTTTTAAGAAAAGAAGTTGGAGTAGTTAATAAATATGTAGAATTTTTTGGACCAAGTTTAAAAAGTTTAAAATTAGGTGATAGAGCAACTATTGCTAATATGGCCCCAGAATATGGGGCTACAGTTGGATTTTTCGGAGTTGATGATACAACATTGGAATATCTTATACAAACAGGAAGAGATAAAGAGAAAGTAAATCTTATAAGAGAGTATTTAGTAAAAAATTCCATGTTTAATAATTATTCTGATAATATTGAATATACAGATGTGTATACCTTAGATTTGTCTAAATTAAGTTTATCTCTATCTGGCCCTAAAAGACCACATGATAATGTTTTACTATCAAATCTTCACAAAGATTTTCAATTATGTTTAGAATCACCCATAGGATTTAAAGGATATGCTTTACCAGCAGAACAAAGAAATAAAGAGATATCATTTCAGTATAAGGATAAAAAGATGTATACACTTGCCCATGGTAGTGTCGTTTTAGCTGCTATAACATCATGTACTAATACGAGCAATTCATCTTCTATGATAGCTGCTGGATTATTGGCAAAAAAGGCGGTAGAGTTGGGAATCGAACCCTTACCATATATTAAAAGTTCTCTATCACCTGGATCAAAAACAGTTCAAAAATATTTGCAAGCAGGAGGATTATTACAATATTTGGAAAAACTTGGATTTTATAATGTTGGTTATGGATGTATGACATGCATAGGTAATAGTGGTCATTTAGATAAAGAAGTAGAAGATGTTATTAATGAAAATGATTTAATATGTTCTTCTGTACTTTCAGGAAATAGAAATTTTGAAGGTCGTATACATCCCTTGATTAAGGCAAATTATTTAGCTTCACCAGTATTAGTAGTTCTTCTAAGTCTTGTTGGTAAAGTCAATGTTGATGTGAACAAATATGTATTTAATGTAAATGGGAAGAATATTAAAGCATTAGATTTAATACCAAAGAAGGAAGAAATAAACACATATGAAGAAAAATATGTAAAGGCAAATATGTATACAGATATTTATAATAACATTAAATATGTAAACAAATACTGGAATGATATAAAAATTAAGAAAAACAAATTGTACGAATGGGATACAAATTCTACTTATATACATAAACCTCCTTTTTTTGAAAAAATGAAATTACATCCAGATATTATTCAAGATATTAAAGATGCTCATATGCTACTTCTTCTAGGTGATAGTATAACTACTGATCATATTTCTCCAGCAGGAATGATACATAAAACATCTCAAGCATATAAATTTTTAAAATCAAAAAATATAAAAGATGAAGATTTAAATACATATGGAGCTAGAAGAGGTAATGACGAAGTTATGATTAGAGGTACCTTTGCTAATATTAGATTAATAAACAAATTATGTCCAGATAAAGGACCAAATACTGTTTATATTCCTACTAACGAAATAATGTCTGTTTATGAAGCTGCTATGATGTATAAAAAAAATAATAAAGATGTTATAATCGTTGCGGGTAAAGAATATGGATGTGGTAGTTCAAGAGATTGGGCAGCTAAAGGATCATATCTCCTAGGAGTAAAAGCAATTTTAGCTGAATCTTTCGAAAGAATTCATAGAAGTAATTTAATAGGTATGAGTGTTCTTCCACTACAATTTTTGAATAATGAAAATTCTTCTTATTATAATATGGATGGTACAGAAACCTTTACTATTCTCTTGAATGAAGGAAATCTTAAACCACAACAACTTATAAAAGTCCAGATGCTTCAAAAGGGAAAAGTCACCTCGTTCGATGTCTTATGCAGAATAGACACAGAAATTGAGGTAAAGTATTTTAAAAATGGAGGCATACTAAAGTATGTACTCCGATCGTTGGTTAACCAGGAATTGCAGGAACCATGCACGGCGAAGGTCTCCGCGGCCCAGTAACACTCTCCTGCCACAGGTAACCGTGTAAATGGCGATTGGCACAAATAGCAGTAAATGTGTGTGTATTCCCGCGCTCAGTTCGCAAGCTTTGGTGTAATACAGTGGAGGAAACAGTAAAACCATGCATAGCATCTTTATGTATAAGAAGCATACTGAACAACATTCTCGATATTAATCGTGATATTTAATTTTTTTTTTTTTTTTTTTTTTTTTTTTTTTTTGGAACTTTTAAGTGTGGTAACCTGTGTGCT
>FLRD01000113.1:141121-339160 GCA_900088485.1 Plasmodium ovale wallikeri | reverse complement strand
TTTTTTTTTCCCTATTGCACAGCGCTCATGCTAAACAAATTGAAAGCTTTAAAAGGTTAAGCCAATACGGGCCTTATTAATATCAGCCTATTTTAACGTGGGCAATGTATGCGCGAAAAGGTACAAAAAAAAAAAAAAAAAAAAACATAAATAATAAGATAAAATGTGATGAAATGAAACATGCAAAATAAAAGAATGGACACGCTGCATAGTTGCACCTGCGAGTGACACGAGTGCCCATGTTAAATGTGCTAGGACAGCATAAAATCAAAATGGCGCACAATAGAGGGGTGATATAGCTATTCCTCGTGGGTGTGATGGAGGGGAAAGTGCGATCGAACAACTGTACACACTACAATGTTCGCTCGGTCGAGTCAGGGGGGGGTTGAGCCGACGGAGTAGGAAACAGCGTGGAAATCGCTCCTTTTGAAGAGTATATCGTATAAGTACTTGTAACTGGTAATATCCCTATCGTTGTAATTTATATGTTTTACGAAGTAGCCATGTATGTACAGGAAAAAATTTTTTTTAATGCTCTTGTCATTGTATAGGTAATATTCCTGATTATTCTCTAACTGCAGAACTTTTGAATTATGAAAAAAAAAAGGGAAAACATATTTATACAAAAATATATCTTCATTGTTTTCTATAAATGAAGTAAAATAATTTTGTTCTTTATTTTTAATTTTATAATAAATAAAAAAATGTTTAGGTCCATCCACTTCAATTATGTTATTTTTAAAATATATGTCACAATAAAACGTTAATATGTTTTTTTCATTGTACAAATCAGTTTCATTAATTTTTTTTAAATTACTACTGACGTAATAGTGTGTAAGGCTCGTTCGAATTTTGTTGTTTTTATTTTTTTTTATATTATCATATATAATCGACTCTTCTATATTTTTCTTACACCTGATAATGCAATTGGGTTTTTCTTCTTCCTTGTCACTATAAAGTGAGATTCTTTCCTTGAACATGTCATATATGCGAAATAGAAATGGTACAAAGGGGTTTGCATTTCGGCACAGGTGTTCACCATGACTTTCTCCTTGTATAAAGTTGCTTAACGGATGATGTTCGCAAAATGGGACGTCACATGCGCCCGATTGTTTCCTTTTTTCAAATTTACCCGAGTTATTGTTTCCATTTGGAAGTAGAACGTATCTCCTATATACATGGACATTCGCCATATTGCTTCCCGTTTGTTTGTATTTCCCACTGGCTGCCCATTTGTCTTCCCCTTTGGCCCTTTTTTCCCATTTGTTTATTTCCCGTAGTCCCCTCTTTGTCGGCTTTCTTTCCATCTTTTGCATGAGGGAAAACAACACAGGAAAGCAGTTCTGCACATAAATAGATAGGAGGATAACGTTCGATAAAAAATTTTCTGACAAGGTGAGACCATAGTCATTATACTTTATGTTTACAAAGCACTTTTTATAATGCGTATGAGGATGTTCTTGCGCAAAGGGGTCTTTTTGTGAACCCTTTAGCCATAGCTTAGTTTTTCCTCTTTCCACCCATGGTATGTTACGATAGAGATATTTGAATAGGGAAAAAACGGAGTGCTCAAGGTAAGTTAAAAAGGGAGGTGGATACTTTTCGTAACCGTTATATATTTCTCTGTACAGCGCGTTGTACGTATCTACATTTTCTGAACATTCCTTTTTGTAAATGTGTGTAAAAAAATCGTTGGAAGGCAAACCTTTTACGTCCTGTCTTTGATTGTTAGTATTTGGAACATCCCCCTCTCTGTTTTGCTTAATTTGGAACAGTAAAAGCGAATCGATATATTTACTAATTCCATCGAAAATGATCTTCTTATTGCAATCGTTAAGGACTTTATAATTCAGGAAGAACAAATTGAATTTGATGAGTAAAATGTTAAAAATGTTTGTATACTGCAAATTATATTTTTGCAACAAAAAAAACATTAACGAGGAATAATAAATGGATTTATTAAAAAAAAAACTGTTAAAATATAAGTAAGAAATTATATAGAAATATTTTTTTATATTTATAATGTTTAAATATTTAACACTATTTAAATAATTCTTTAACACATTTATATTTAACAATTTACGATGATATTTTTTTCTTAAAATGGTATATTCCCTGTACTGTTCATGTATATTTTTTCTCAAAAGACGGCTTAATATGTTCTTGCATGTGTGCACATGATTTAAAGTTAATTCTTCAACTGTTTCCTTTTTTTTACGTCCTTGTATCTCACCCACCAGGTGTGAATATGTTTGCAATATTATACATTTCGATATATAAACATACAGAAGACATATCTTACTGTTAACGTCATTTTCAAGACTGTTTCCTGCGTTGTTTTGTGCATTGCCGGGGTGATATCCTGTACATGTGCTATCAGAATTATTACTCATTTCGTGGTCATTCTTTGAAATGCTTACATTTGCATAAACATTGGAAAGAACGTTCAACTGTTCGACACTGAGGAAGGTGTATTTTTTGGAGAGGTGAAACAGGTAAAAGTCTAACACATATAAAAAAAAATCTGTATACAGGCTATATTTTTTTATAATTTTCTCTTTCTTTTCTTTTTGTGTACATTCTGACAAATACGTATTTGACTGCAAATGTAAAAATTTTGAAAACACAAAATTGTGTATATGCACAGTGGAATTATAAAAATATGTTCTTTTGTCATTATATTCTCTTAATTTTTTTGAACATAGTAATGTCATTAATTTTGTTAATTTTTTTCTTCCATTATGTTTATCTACATATTGAAAATATTTATATAAAAGTAAATTAGGATCATTAAAATGTTGTGTGTTCATAATTTGTTCTTCCATATAGCTATATTTCTCCCCTTCCTTCACTAAAGTCATCCAATTTAGATATACATCTATATTTACCTTTGATACATTATATAAATAAAGCTTAATTAAAAACGTGGTTGATATGCATTCACAGTTGGTAATCTCAGTTGTCACTCTTCTCCTGAATAGGCGAAGGAACTTCATTTTGTATAACTCCAAGACACGAATAAAAGGTAAGGGGATAAACACCCAAATGTGAGGTGCATGTTTGTAGTATGTGGTATTTATGAGTATGCGCTATGCGCAGTTATACATATATCTATGCGCACACATGTCTGTTTCTTATCGTATCCCATCAACTTTCATATATTCTGAGGACTGCGTAGCTGCACCAAAGCGGGCGTTTCTCTGCCCATTTATTCGCATCTCTCAAAAGAGACTTTTGAGAGGCTTATCCTTTACATTTATACTTCAAATACGTGAAAGCACACCACTTTGGAGGCATTACAGTACCGTTAAATTGGTGTCATCATATTGTTACCATTTTTGCAGTATGTACATCCAGCCAAATTATCCTCTCTGAATTTACAGCATGGCATAAGAAAAAAAAAAAAAAAAAAAAAAAAAAATTGCATTTTTGTTTAGAAAAAAAACAAAAAAAAAAAAAAAAAGTAAACCGAAAAATAAATAATGCGATATGAAAAGCACTTTTAAACGTTGCCACGGCGCGAATACCATATAGGAGTGAGGGAAAAAAACGGGAAGGCGTGACCACTTCACAGGCATAGAGGTTCATACGTATATGTACGTGTATATGAGCACGTAACCTTGTATATGTTTAGGCAACGGTGTGACGAGCCTTCGCATGCACATGTCGAAGGGTTTGCGCTTCACTTTGTAAAACGTAAAGCGATATGTAAAACATAAGCAACCTTTCCATCGAACAGGTATTGTAGATGTAAGTAGTAAGGATATTGAACACGTCGTTGACTAGTTGTAATGCATAAAACGTTTCAGCTGAAGGGGAAAGCAACAGGGCAATTACGCAGATACCCCGGTAGGCAGCTTCGCCGATAGGCAGCTTCGCCCATACGCCACTTCGCCCTTACAACGTTTCATCCATATGCAACTCCTCAGTTAATTATGGTTTCCCCTTTTTCGCGTTAAAGGAGAGAACAAGAGGGAACTTTGTAAAATCCCAAATTAAGCAACATGCCGCGCAAACTGTGCATATCTGTATGCATATAAATGAGCTTGATCATTTCATTTTTTACGTGAACTTGGAATCCGTTTCTGAGATAGGGTATATAAAATGTTCACGCTGAGAAATATTCGCCAATTTTGGAGAAGGCGCACATTTTTGCATTTTCGGAATTTCAGTGAAAGCAAAAAAATTTGTTATAATGGTCCCAAAGATACATACATCAATTCAGGCTTCGAGTTAAAAAATGAAGACACGGAAAAATTGATTAGTTTGATTAAAGAAAGTTTAAAATTAAAACTTCTGACTTGTTCATATTGTTCAGAAGATATAGCTAAACATTATTTGGAGCTAGCCATTTTAGAGCACAAAAATTTACTATTAAATGATTCTAAAAATCATTATTTGAAAAGTTACGAAATTTACAAAAGAATTCATGGAGAAATTAGTATAATATGTGCTAATATTCAAACATATATAGGAGTTGTATATAAAGATCTGGGTGACCTGAACAAATCAGAAGAATTCTTACAATTGTCGCTAGCTAATAAAAAATTAATCATTCAAGATAAAAATTATTTAATAATAGATACTCTTAATAATCTTGGTTCTTTATATCAATATAAAAAAGAATATGCTACTTCCGTGGAATATTTTGAGGAATGTTTAAGAATATTACTTTCTTCATCTCTAGAATTACATAAAAATGAACAAATAGCACTAAGTTATTATAATTTGTCATTTTCTTATATCGGCTTAAATGACCTCAGTTCAGCAATCACATGTCTAATACGATCACATGTAGTAGCTCAAAATGTTTTTGGTCCTGATCACACTTTAACAGTGCGAATTAAAAAATTGAAAGAACGCCTAGAATGTGAAATGAAATCATCTACGTGATGTTAGGGCACCCATTAAATGGGGAACCAAAAGGGTTCCAACCATAGCAAAATACATTATATTTTTAACCACAAGTTGAGTAACCCCCTCCTCTCCCCCAAATAACTGCCCTCCTTGCGAATGTCCACGTGAGCAACGCGCATACGTAAATATGTGTTTATGTGTGCATATGAGCATATACACATATATACATACGTGAGTCACATGCACGAGCGCGTGTCACGCTAACATTTTGCTTAACAGTTGCGCATTTTTGAACAAAAAAATGTGGAAAGTTGCATGATGGTCATAACAGAATAAACAGCTTGACACCCTTTTAATGTTGCAAAAATATTTTTTTAATTTTTCTTTTTATTTTGCGTAATCCAAAAAAAAAAAGGGGAAATGCAACATTACAAAATGGCATTTATCATTGAATGAGAACATATACATATATTTTGTAGATGCATATGTATATGTACGCATATGTATATGTATGTTTACAGGTGTGTATATGTTTGCATATGTGTATATATTGAATGTATATACATGCAACTGAGCGTGCATGCGCGTATGTGCAGCTGAGTAGGGATACATACGCGCGCGAACACAGTGCATAAAACGGTTTACATGAATATGGGTCGAATGCAGATTGCATGAGGCGATTAAAATGGAGAAGAAAAGGAAAAAATTACATGCAAGGATACATATACACATATGTGTATGCCTCTACGCATGTGTGTGGATGTACGTTTGTACGTGTGTGCACATGCGCTTATGTAAGCATACGGCTGGACTATACAACTTTGCTTATTCATCATAAAAACAAGGACATTAATAATTAAAAAAAATTAAAAAAATTCATGTTTCTAATGGGTAAAAATATGAAGTTGCAAAGAGTACAAAAATTACACGACAATAACGATACAAATATTTTTATGGAGCATATATATGTATATACATATACGTACACATACAAGCATGCATATGTATATATGCACATTTTAATTAATTTTGCGTATTTAATTATTTTTGCTTTTTTTAATTCATCCTTGTGTGTTTTTTTTTTTTTTTTTTTTTTTTTTTTTACCATAAAAGGAAATACGCATGGGCACGTATGTTTCCCACAGAATTAGAGTCCCACAATATTACGGTGTATTGAAAGTCACAATGTTGCAGTGTTAACACTTTATGTCTAAGTTTTTATCGGTAGAGCTATATTGTAAAATCCTTCACATTCGTAAGTTAGTCATAACTTTTTCGGTTTTTAGTCGTCCATCGCTATGCGCTATGCGGCATCAGATATTTCTTTTCCACTACTCAATCACCTTTTTTCCTTTGTCATAAGTGGCCATGCCTTCTGTGTCAACTTTATGCCCACCAGCCTACTGTCCACGTTGTGTATCCGATTTAGGCATGATGCAGATACCTTCTTTTTAAATATTCTCTTTAAATATTCTTTTTAAATATTCTTTTTAAATATTCTCTTTAAATATTCTTTTTAAATATTCTTTTTAAATATTCTTTTTAAATATTCTTTTTAAATATTCTTTTTAAATATTCTTTTTAAATATTCTTTTTAAATATTCTTCTTAAATATTCTCTTTAAATATTCTTTTTAAATATTCTCTTTATATATTCTTTTTTTTTTTTTCGTGTACACGGTAAAAGCTACGAATTCCCTACTTAGAGCATCCCTATGAATACTCTTCTGACGATTCACTATTGTCCTTGTTCATGTCCATGTATAGGGTCTCACGTATATCCCTATTTATGGTAAAGCCGCAAATCTGAGGAGTGTAAAAAGTTTTCTTCTTATCTGATTGTATATTAAAAGAGAGTGCAAAGAAGGAAGCAAAGCTGGTTCCAAAATATGCACCATCTAACTGATTAAGTAATGAAGTCTTATGAGGATAGAATGTTTCACAACATCTTGGACAATATAAAAGTGGACTTAAAAATTTTGGAACTTCCGAAATAGCTGTAGGTAATAATTTCGAATTATCACAGTATATGCTAGGACATGTACCATATATTCCTGATTTATATTTCTCTCTCATAAGGGCTAAACCTTTTGAAGTTAAAATAAAACGGCTATGTATTAATCCATATAAACAACCTGCATTCTGTTCATATAAATCTTTATTTTTATACATCTCTTCTGAATCTCTATTTATTTCATCATCTTCTTCATCATAGTCATCTTCTTCATCATCGTCGTCATCATCATCATCATCTTCGTCTAGAATAATTTTTAATAATTTCTTAAAATGGGGTACTTTATTTTGTAGCCCAATTAAATTAAATTCATCCCGTATAAAATCTTCATCTACTTCCACAAGGAAAATATTCTGTTTTAGTTGACAAAACCATTCAATCCAGGAAACCTAAATAGTGTTGCGTGAAAGTGAAATTGTGAACAAAAATGAGACACAAAATGGAGGATGTATATGTCCACACGGGACAAAGTGGCACATTATGGGGCGCAGTTTTTGCTGTGCGGGAACGCCGAATTGACGACACAGTCGCACTCATGCAAACGCACGTCACGCTTATGACATACACATGGACATACACACAGATACACACGAAAACTAGTAGCTTCTGTTAGAAACAAACCACAACAGTGAGTAAATATATATGTAATACAAAAAAATGGCCATTCGCATGTTCATTATCCTCTTCGGTATATTCACAACAAGTCAAACAATATCAGACATATACAAGTATGTGCGTGCGTATTGTGTAGATTTGGGGCAGATTTACAAACTAGCAAGATTTGCTGTTGAATCTGTTTTTTTTTTTTTTTTTTTTTTTTTTTTTTTTTTTTTTTTTTTTTTCAATTCTTATAATACTCGTTTTCGGCTTTTTCTTGTTATAATTATATATTTATTACCGTGGCCTCGTTAAAATCATCCTCGTCATACTCATCATCATCGTAGTCATCATCATCATCTTCCTCATCTTCGTCGTCATCATCTTCATCTTCCTCATCATCATCTTCCTCTTCCTCCTCTTCTTCTTCCTCCTCTTCCTCCTCTTCTTCTTCCTCCTCTTCCTCCTCTTCTTCTGCCCCTTCTACCTCGGCCCCTTCCAACTCAGCCCCTTCCAACTCAGCCCCTTCCACCGCAGCCCCTTCTACCCCATTCCTTTCTGCCTCCTTTTCTACTTCATCCCGTTCTACCTCTTCCTCTTCAACCTCCTTCTTTTCTACTTCATCCCGTTCTACCTCATCCCTTTCTGCCTCCTCGCTTTCTTCTACCTTAAAATCGTTTCTCACATGTTCATCCAAACTAGCAGCACTTAATTCTACATCTTCCTCTTGATTTTCTTCTTCTACCACACCATTTGAGCTTTCATTATTTGATATAAACTCCATACTATTTTTCTAATTATCAAACAATGGGAAGGAGTTATACTTAAAGTTAATTCAATTTATACTTACGATATTTCTAATGTTACCTTTTTTTTTTTTTTTGGAAATCGAAATATAATTTCCAATTAACCTTTATGTTTTAATATAATTAATTAGCTTCACGAATGTTTAGCGTATTCTGTACAATTGGGGGAGGGGTATGCATAGTACGTTCCTATATATGTATAAACAGTACACATACGAATATAAGGTATACTGTACATGTATAAAGGCTACGCGTATATGGTACATGCTCAATGTCACGTGCACGGCGTCGTACGTTCGCGGTGTCATAAGTGCACTGTGCTGTACATGCATTTTTACATGTACTGGTCACGCATCCATTACCTTTCTGTGCCTTACTCTCATATTTTATTTTATTTTATTATTTTTTTAATTTAATTTTATTTTATTTTTTTTTATTTAAATAAAACTGGCACAAAGTGTATAAAATGAAAAAAAAAAATTACAAATGAACTTCAAAAGGGGATACGATTATACATGAATGCTTCAAACACGTTTAAACATTACACTGTTATACTCATTTTATTTTTCCCTTATTATACAAAATGTTCGCTTAAAAAATGGGAGACGAAAATGATACTTATAACAGGCACTCAATGTTACTTACATATGCGCAATAGTACGTACCATACGTACATACATACAGCCATACAGTCATATACAGTCATACGTGCGTACAGGAACACGTACTTACGCACAAACTCGTATGCTTAATGCGATTAATTGGTTATGTACCTTTTATATACAAACAAATATCTTTACGTATTATCAAAATAGAAACTCATCCTTCCAATTTTTAGGAACAGTTAAGCGAAGGTTAAAAGCGTTTCCAGTTTAGGCTATTTTATGTATATGAGTAGTAGAACTTGTATTTGTAAGCATACCATGTATATAAGTATATATTAACCATATCATCATATGTACATGTACTCTTGGATGTGGTGTACATATGCATTAATTAAAAAAAAAAAAAAAAAAAAAAAAAAAAACCTTAGTTTTGACGAATGAGTGCGAAATAAAAGTGCTATTTTGCCTCCTTCATGTATGCACCAAATGCATCATAAAGGTAGTACTGCATTTTACAAATGTTACGGAAAAATCTTCCAATTTGCGCAAAAATTTCTATCTTCACACGAGTTAGCAAATACGTAAAAAAAAGTCAGTCCCTTCCCCTCCCTCTGGATTTTTTTACCTAATGTTTATAATATTGCTAAAAAAGTCAGGTTTTCCTTGTGTACCTATACAAATGTATATGCATTTGTTCATCGCTACATGCATAGGTGTACGAGCATAGGTGAATGCATATACATGTACGTACATTTTGAGACGCATAATTACGTTCTTATATGCATGGCACTATTTCCACCATTTATAATACCCTCCGTTTAAAAAGAAACGGTTTCATCTAAAATGCTTTTTTTAATTTTTCTACTACTACCCTCCTTAATTTTGTGTATATTTTTTATACTGTGCTTTAGGGATAACAATTTTATGCATTGTTCAGGAAATTATGTCAAGGCGGAAAAATATAAATTTACAAAACCGCCATTCCCCCTAGGTGAAATAATCAAATGTTACTGTTTTGTTGAAATACTGGGTGTGTAATTTTTTATATTGTAAGTTTTGCACAAGAATTGTACGAAATGGTAAAAAAATGTGCTAATGTAATATACTAAAAGGGAAAATAAAAAAGGAATTACTTAAGAAATGTCCTGGGAACATTGCGGGAAAGAGGAAACAAAAGCAAAAAAAAAAAAAAAAAAAAAAAAAAAATCAAAACACAAAACGTAAAAAAGCAAAGCGCAAAATAGGCATTTTGTGAAAAAATTAACTTATGTACAAAAATCCCACCGAATTGAGTAGGTGCTTAGTAAGGTTTATAATTTATAACCCTACTTCAGATAACAACTTTTGTAACGTACCTTTAAGGATATATGGGTAAAGAGGAGGTAGAAATATGTGTACATACACGGACATTAAGTGAAAAAAAATAATAAACCAAAACGATGTGCTATAAAAGACACAAAAAAAAAAAAAGTGTAAATTGAATAACATGAACGAAAAAATTAAGCCATTTACGTGTGTGAACATATGTATGTATTCATTCAAATATTTGCAAAAACAACAGACAAATAGAAACTTAAAGAAAATTTTACCAAACACTTAATAAAACCAAAAAAACACAAAAAAGGGAGAGAAAGTAAAAAAAAAAAATAAATAAAATAAAATAAAATAAAATAAAGTAAAATAAAGACAATGAGAAATGACAAAAAATGAGAAAAAAAAAAAAAAAACAGGAACAGTTTGCAAAATTGTTTTCATATTGTTCATGCGTATATACGCTACATTGTAGAGGCCAACGTTCTTTTTTTTTTTTTTTTTTTTTTAAATGACAAAGAAAAATAACAAAGGCAAAAGAAAGAAAACAAAAAAAAAAAAAAAAAAAAAAAGGAATTTATTACTTCCAACACAGATATAGCCACTTTTCAGGATGTGCTTGGCATTAGCGCTTAAAAAAAATATGCCCCGATATCATACTATATTTTTTTCTATTTTCCAAATGGTGGTGTGTGCTTAACATACGAGCAGAATATCATCCTTATTGAAGTATTTTGTTTAAATCTATCGACAGTTCACGAATTAACTGATTTAATTGTGATATAAGTTTATCATAAATTGGGGTCATAAAATTAATTAATTCGGTTACTTTCACATCCTGATTTTTCATTCTGTTATATTTTAAAAACTCCTTTCTTAACTCATCAGAAATATTGCTATCATTCTTAACCGTTTCCAATGTTTCTTTTTTTACGTTTCCCCTTCCAAACTTTAAAAGTATATGATAATTATTAATCGTATTTAACTGTACCAAATTTTTTAATTTATTCAAAATTAAATCACACACTTTTTTAAATGCTTCCCGTTCAAGGACCCTTTTTGATTCTGACGAATTGTAGATGAAGCTTCTGTTATCTGCACATAAAAAAAAAAAAAAGGAAAAAGGAAAAAGAAAAGGAAATATAGTGTCATTATGTACATATTAAGCATGTATCATTCATCAAGTTCGTGGGGGGACACGCTAAACGTTATGCGCTACATTTTGGTGAACTCTTCCCTAAATGTATTTGTTTCAATGTAGAACTGGTAAGTACGAATAGTAAGGGTTTTAAACATTCTGTTCCATTAGCAGAATATATGTATCTCCTCACGTTTATGGGCATATATGCACACATATATACATGAACACATGTTCACATGTGCATGTAAATTTGTTACTTTCCACAAATTGGCGTGTAATCCCACCTAAAATGTTGAGTTTTTCTTCAGCAGAGAAGCTGTATTTTGACACACTGGCGAAAAAGAAAAAAGAGGGATACATAGGCATATGAGTTTTGAACGTTATACTGTTCAGGTTCACAATTTTGTAGAGGATTATATAGTCAAGTGGATCTTCGCCACTAAAGGCTCTTCCCCCATTGTAGGGGTACATGTAAAAATTAATGCATATGTTTAAAAAAAAGAGGTAAAGCAAACTTTCTTTTTATCCTGTTAAAAATACCTTTTGGCAATATCATCTGACACTTCCTCGAATGAAGCCTCCACATCGAGAAATAAATTTTTTATAGTATCTTTAGTAGTATTTATATCATTACTGAAGTCTTCCAAAATTTTTTCAAGATCTTCCACAAACTTAAAAATAAAAAAAAAAGTAAAATGAAGTCTTTTTTTTTTTTTTTTTTTTTTTTTTTCTCTCTTCCCTTTTCTATTGTAATATATATGCACATTTTTAAATGTTTTACCTGAACTTTCAAATGGTTATCATCTTTATCTTTCTTTATATACTCATTTAGAGAAATGCTATTTGTTGTTGATAAAGTGTTGTCTGTAAAAAAAAAAAAAAAAAAAAATTAATTATACCACAGTGATTAAAAAGATGAAATATGCATAGAACCCTTTTCCTTTTTACACACTATCTACGTCTTATGACGTGTCTCCATGGAATATTTTTTTTTTATTAAATGCAAGTTACAGGAGTGTTTGTTTTAATTTGCCCGTTGGCTCGTTTACAATTATATTTGTGTATTCTCATTTGCACACGCACACGTTCACAGTCCACTCGTGCACATGTATACGTGTTCACGTTTTTACTTAATTCAAGAGACAAAGCACACTTTAATAAGGTTAAAAGGAGAAAACACAAAATTGGTAATTCCATTTTTTATAATGTGAAGCTATATTTAACGAAAGTGCAGTTGTGTAGGTCCTAATGCCAAACCGTGACCCTTTTCAATATGTTTATCTTCACACGTAAAATGTAAAATTACGTATTGTTCAGTGTAATGAAGTTTTGTCAATTAAAAGTGAACAAAAAATAAAAAAGAAAATGTTTTTGTCATATTAAAAATTACATTGGAAGTAATTACGATATAAACGTTTCGTTATTTTTTTTACTTAAAAAGGAATATCGCATTTTGTTGAAATGTCTTATTGGAAGTGTCCGTTTTTGCAGCAAAGCAAATACATATCGCGCAGAACTGATTTATACTCCAGAAACGTATGAAGTTTTTTGTTGTATCCGATGTCAGAAGTAATAAACCAACCAATCAGGAATGTCTTAATTAAGCATGCAAAATTGAAGAAAAAAAAAAAAAAGAGAGAACCAACTTAAAAGCTCTATGAATATTTTTGTTCATACACACTTGAGCATGCAGAAATATTTTTTTGGCTAGTCAGAAATAACCGCATGAAGATTAACATTCGTTCATATTTTTAATGAGTCCTATAAAATGCAATTCTGCCAATAGGCGAAAGGAGGCAATTAAATATAATCCATGTTTGTATATACATAAATATAAGTTTTTTCTACATAGACATGTATATAATGCTTTAAAAATTGAAAAGTATATATATTTGGGAGTCAGGAATGTACTGAAAAAAAAAAAAAATTTTACGCATGCTGCGTGAAAAATTGAAAATGCACAAAAAGGGCGAAAAATAAAGCTATGCATGAAAGTTGAAGAAAAAAAAAAATTTGAATAAAGTTTCCTGCATGTTCATAATTTTTATTGCATATTTTAAGACAAAATAGAAGCGAAAAGAAATAATGCCCAAGAAAATCAGCAAATTTTCCTCATTTTCCTTTTATAAATATCATTCATCGTTCAGACTGAAAGTATCAATTTTGACATGGGACAACTGAAGGATATATAACCAAAAAATGTTAAAAAAAAAAATGCAGTTGTATTTACCATTTTTTCTTAAGGTTACCTTGTTCACGAAAAATGTGAAATGCACAGGTATACATATAAATGATGGCAACATTCTTATACATAAATTTTGGCCATAGGGTAAAATTTTTTCTTCCATAATTTTTTTTTATCTCGTTTTTTTGACATTATGAAGAAAAAACTCGTAGTTGATATAATTTTAGACTACTATAGTAAAAGCGGTTAAATTTCACAACTGACCAGGTACATATATGTTTGTTCAGCTTGACTTTAACAAAAGATAAAAGAAATTCTTTTTGTACTTTTTCAAATTGTATTAACGATCAAAAATGTAAGAATTTATTAAAATTTTTAGTGTATATAGGGTCATACACAATTTGACGAAAAATGTAATAACAACATCTACATACTCTAAATAGATCTTTACGTATAAAGAATAAAATAGGATGATAAAGAAAGCTAAGAGATATTCAATAAGAATATGTTATCTTACGAAATAGCAATATATTTATATATGTTATGAAGTTCTAGTTTATTACACTAAAGAGTTACGTTTCTAGTGAACGGTTAAAATAGAGAACGCGGGATTTTTTTTTTTTTCTTCTTAATTTGCCTGTGTATATGTATATTTACATGTACATATATACCCTTATATACATGTACCACCGTTGTGATGTTAAAAACTTAGCAGTTTCAATAAGAAAAATTCGTAATGCGAAAAAAGAAAAAGATATTAAAAATATGCGTTATATCCCATTTGAGAAAAACAAGCGACCTGTATATTTTAGAACAAAGTTGTAAAAATGCGGAGGGTTTTTTTTTCTGTAAGCGCCATTCCCGAAAAAATTGAACTTAAGTGTCCTTCAAAAAAAATTTTTCCTTTAAAAATATAAAAATGACTTGATGTAAGTTATTTCAAATTTTCATACTGGAATAAATAAATGTTGCACTTTTTATGTTACCTTTATGACACTTTTTTACGCTATTCCTATATGCTATTTTTATGCCATTTTTATACCATTGTTATACCATTTTTATGCCATTTTTATACCATTTTTATGCCATTTTTATGCCATTTTTTTTGCCATTTTTACGTTATTTTTATATCTTTTTGTGTGTTATGTTTTGTGCGCTGCATTTTACATGCTATGATTCATATGTATATATATTTTTTTTTTTTTTTTTTGGTTGTACATTTTTCTTCTTAAAGTATATAGCTTTTTTTAATTTTTTTTTTTTTTTTTACAACTGAAGAGTGTGCAAATTAAAAAAAAAAAAAAAATATATGTACATATCTATTACATGTTAATGCAAAACATATAAAGAAAAAAAAAAAAAAAAAAAGCTTAAGATATTAAAATAAAAAAAGAAAAAAACATTTTAAAAAAAGTACCTGACCCCACACAAAAATTATCACATTAATTTATTTAGTACTCAGGTTATTTTATTACATTTTTTACATGCACAAATATTCGTTTTTTTTTTTTTTTTTCTTTTGATTTTAAATATTTTTATATGAACGCTTTTATGTTGGCTTTTACTTTTTTTTTTTTTTTTTGTTTTATTTCATTTTTTGTTAAAAATGTTATTTTAAGTTATGACAAAAAATTATATATTTTTCTGCAGCCTTTGTTCTTGTTGTTGTTTTTGTTTTAGTTCCTGATCGTGCTTTTTTTGTTTTGTTTTTTTTTTTTTTGTTTGTTTTGGTTCTAATTTGATCACATATATCCACTTTAAAAACTTACATTTTTAATCCCTTTTTTTTTCCTTTTTTTAATTTAGTCCTAGAATCTGTACGTTGTTTTGTTTAAAAATCTTTTGTGGTTTATTTTCATTTTTATTTTATATTTTCTTTTAATATATTTGTTTATATGCGAAAAAATGGCTGTTACAAATGAAGAAATGAAAACTGCAGGTAAAATCGTTAGGAGGGTTTCGAATATTGAAGCCTTTGACAAAACTGGAACAGTTTTTAAGGTAATATTATTGTACACATTATTTAGGCACCGTTTTCTTTATGCCCACTGGCATATTTTAAATTTTTGCATTTAAAATTTTTTTTTTTCTTTTTTTTCCCACAGGGATATCAAATATGGACTGACATATCCCCGACGATAGAGGAAGATCCAAACATTATGTTTGTCAAATGTGTTGTGCAACAGGGATCTAAAAAGGAAAAATTAACTGTTGTTCAAATTGATCCACCAGGATCGGGAACGGTAAGCAAATAATAATGAGAAGAAGAGGAAGAGAATTACAAAAAAAAAAAAAAAAAAAAAATGCAAAAATTAACGCACACACTAAAGAGTTAAGACTGATTATAATATCGTATAATTAAAACAATAATGGTTACACTGTTGGTAATTTTTTTTTTTTTTTTTTTTTTTTTTTTTTCCCTTTTCCCCGTAGCCCTACGAAATTGATGCGAATCATGCATGGAATTGCAATTCGCAAGTAGATCCTATGTCATTTGGTGATATTGGTTTACTAAATCATACAAACATTCCTTGCGTACTTGATTTTTTGAAGCATAGATATTTCAAAAATCAGATATATACTACTGCTGTCCCCCTGATTGTTGCAATAAACCCGTATAAAGATTTAGGAAACACAACGAATGAATGGATTCGTAAGTATCGTGATACGGCTGATTACACTAGATTACCACCACATGTTTTTTCATGCGCAAGGGAAGCTCTCTCAAATCTACATGGCGTTAACAAGAGTCAAACTATTATCGTTTCGGGTGAATCTGGTGCAGGAAAAACAGAAGCAACAAAACAAATTATGAGATATTTTGCTTCATCAAAAAGTGGAAATATGGATTTACGCATACAGACAGCAATTATGGCAGCTAACCCAGTTCTTGAAGCTTTTGGTAATGCAAAAACGATAAGAAATAACAACTCTTCACGTTTTGGTCGTTTTATGCAACTGGTTATTTCTCACGAAGGAGGTATAAGAAATGGTTCTGTAGTTGCATTTTTGCTAGAAAAATCAAGAATTATAACACAGGATGATAATGAACGATCCTATCACATCTTTTATCAGTTTTTAAAGGGTGCAAGTAGTAACATGAAATCCAAATTTGGATTGAAAGATATTAAGAGTTACAAAATGCTGAACCCTAATTCGACCGATGTACCCGGTGTAGATGATGTAAAAGATTTTGAAGAAGTTATGGAATCACTAAGAAATATGCAATTAAGAGATGAACAAATTGAAGTGATATTTTCAATAGTAGCTGGTATTTTAACACTGGGAAATGTTAGATTAGTGGAAAAAGCAGAGGCTGGTTTGTCCGACGCAGCAGCTATTCATAATGAAGATGAGGCTGTATTTAACAAAGCATGTGAATTAATGTTCCTAGATGCAGAATTGGTAAAGAGAGAAATATTAATTAAAGTTACCATAGCGGGTGGAAATAAAATTGAAGGTAGATGGAACAAAAATGATGCAGAAGTGTTGAAATCGTCTTTATGCAAAGCAATGTATGAAAAATTATTTCTATGGATTATCAAGAATCTGAACACTAGAATTGAACCAGAGGGGGGATTCAAGGTGTTTATGGGTATGTTAGATATTTTCGGTTTTGAGGTATTTAAAAATAATTCGCTTGAACAACTGTTCATTAATATTACCAATGAAATGCTTCAGAAAAATTTTATTGATATTGTTTTTGAAAGAGAATCTAAATTATATCTAGACGAAGGAATATCCACTTCTGAATTAAATTACACAAGTAACAAACCCGTAATTGATCTACTTTGTGAAAGGGGAAAATCAGTGTTGTCCTATTTAGAAGATCAATGTTTAGCACCAGGGGGATCAGACGAAAAATTTGTAAGCGCCTGTGTTGCAAATTTAAAGAATAATGAAAAGTTCACACCAGCAAAAGTAGCCTCGAACAAAAATTTCGTCATTCAACACACCATTGGACCAATCCAATACTGTGCAGATAACTTTTTGCTTAAAAATAAGGACGTTTTGAGAGGAGAACTTGTGGAAGTAATTATGAGTTCTGAGAACGAAATTGTGAGAGGATTGTTTGAAGGTCAAGTGATCGAGAAGGGTAAAATGGCTAAAGGATCGTTGATAGGTTCTCAATTTCTAAACCAGTTAACATCTTTAATGACATTAATTAACAGCACGGAACCACATTTCATTCGTTGTATTAAACCAAATGAAAATAAGAAGCCTTTGGAATGGTGTGAACCAAAAATTTTGATTCAACTTCACGCCTTATCTATTTTAGAAGCACTTGTTCTACGACAGTTAGGATACTCATACAGAAGAACGTTCGAAGATTTTTTATATCAATACAAATTTGTGGATATTGGCATTGCTGAGGATACCTCTCTCGATACTAAAACAAAATGTATGAAATTGTTGAAGTGTTCGGGACTCTCTGATAATATGCTTAAAATAGGAAAAACGATGGTATTTCTGAAGCAAGAGGGTGCTAAGATGCTATCTAAAATCCAAAGAGAAAAGCTTGTTGAATGGGAAAAATGTGTAAATGTAATTGAGGCTGCAATTATTAAACACAAGTACAAACAAAAGGTCAACGAAAATCTTCCATCGCTCGTGAGAGTTCAAGCTCATATAAGAAAGAGGTTACTCGCTTAAGCAGCTGCGCCCGTAAAAAGGAGCACTTATATGGGTTTTAATAACCAAAACCACCACCACACCCACTACCCACACACACGCAGGTTTGCACAAATGCTTTTTATAACACCATGCGAGTGTGGAGGCACATGTAGAATTGCATTATATTGGCATGAACATACACACGAGTGCGCATGTGCAATAGGTATATGCTGTATACCTTCCGTTTGTGCAATTTTAATACGCCTTTCCGCTTTCGTTTTTTCTTTTTTTTTTTTTTTTTTATTGCACATGCGTGTGAAATATTTTTCCTTTTTCGTCTACCTACTTGACGTGCCTCTCTTCCCCTTTGCTTTTTTTCGGGGAAATTTTTTATTTTTTCGATTATTTTTTTCCATACCTTCTTACACGCACGGAATCGCGTGTATGCATATACATATATATATATATATATATATATATATATATATATATGCTCCTACCCTGTTGGACATGTATATTTATTTTTACAAACATGTACATGGAATAAGTTTACATTCATATATATACTACCTGGGTGTATGCATAGAGATGTGTGATAAATGAAAAATTTTGTTGATTAAATTTATTGTTTGTTCAAAAAAAAAAAAAAAAAAAATTAATGTGCATTTTTCCCGCACTTTGACTTAAAATGTTCTCAGACTGCATGCGTACATATGTAATATGTGTAAATATGGTATGCGTAAATAATACACTTAAATAGTATTCATATATAGCAAGCGTGTACAACAGGGGTATATACAACATGCATATATTATATCTAGCGTTTTTCATTTTTTCTTGTGTGAGACTGTCTTGTAAATAAAAACATAAAAAAATATTTCGAGAGCAACAGACGTATATCTTTTGGTAAAAAAAAGAACGTTCTGGAAATTAATATACATGGTTTTGCAACTTTTGCAGTTGTAAGCACACGATCTGAAAACTCAAGAGGTAACAACAAATTTTGGGGAAAAAAGAGTAAATTCGGGAAGTACAAAAAAAAATAAATATATATATATTATATATTAACGGGCTTCGTACTGCATAACTATAAAGGGGAAAAAAAAAAAAAAAAAGAATGAGGTGAACAAAATGAGGTGAATATAGTGTGGAAGCTACGGTGACCAACACAAAGCGTTCACGCATTTTTCGAAGGCAAAGTATTTTTACTCACCTCTTCTGCTTCTTTTCTTGAAGAAAATCTTGGATCCACAATTTTTGCATCTCAGAGAAGCGTTGGGTGGTATTACTGTATCAATTCCACATTCTGATTGAAAATGAGAGGGAAATGAATAAGAGAAAATGTAAGAGAAGTGTAAGTGTGCTTTCTCGGTTGGTACAATACTATGCATGCTTACGACATGTGTGCATCGATGTGAATGGTTCTACGCGATGAACATATGGATATGACGCGTATAAGAGCAGAACATACGGAACTCATTTATATTTTTTTTTATAAGGATTGTACCTCCGCAAACGTAAATAACGGGCTCACTTGATATGTCTTCGTCGTCTTCTCTTATATACATTGTTTAGTTTTAATTTTTATTCAAGGGTTCTTATTTTATGAAAGGGATGATATATGAACTGATAGAAGTTCCTAAGCTTATTCACTTTTTAACCTTCTCCAATTTAAATAAGTTTAATAAAGAAGATAAATCATACGGTTTATCAACTTTTTTTTTTTACTCGTTTGTTAAAAATATATTATTTCTTTGTAATATAGTGTTAAGAAAAATATGGGAAAAAAAAAAAAAAAAAAAAAGATGGGTTCCGTTACTTTTCCTTCCAAATCTTCTTTTTTTTTTTTATATATAAAAAGAAAATGAAAAAATATATATATATATATTTTTTTTTTCTGTTAAAATTTAAAAAGTTATTCTTCCGTAGCTGTAATGATATCTTAAATTTTAAAATTGGTTGATGCGTTTTTTTCTCATATTTTAAAAATACAGAAATGTACTATCTCTGTATAAGCGATTTATATATATGTAATAAAATAGCAGTTGCATTGGTTAATATTTAGAAGTCCACGTAAAAATAATTTTTCATAACATCATAAATATATGATGATGTATACGTATGTATGTACAAATAAAACGTATAATGTTGTCGATAGGTACAAAAAAAAAAAAAAAAAAAAATACGTAACGATGTATTGGCTTTTGTAAAAATACAGGAAAATCTTCCATAGGACACATCGAGCTGAATTTCAGAAAACATTGAGGTGGTATATGAGTGCAAATAGGGTGAGGCAATGTTACCGTGGGAATATGAGCAACAAAAGGTGGAAGTTGTTCTTCTGTGCTTTTTTTTTATTTTTTTTTATTTTCTTATCATTTGAAATTATTCTTATTGCATAAGCAAAGAAAATACGAAAAAGTCTACCTGTCATTTTTCGAATGTATTTTTTACAAATCCGTGCTTCGCAAAAAAAAAAAAAAAAGCGTAGATGATTTTACCAAAGTGCACATCCTTTACAGCGGATTTTTAAACGTCATAAAATATGAAAAAAAAGATTGAACAAAATGTGACAAACTGTTTTGTATAAACTTTTTTTTTTTTTTTTTTTTTTTTTTAATTCGTTAATACATAAAGGGTGTAGTAGCCACATTCACTGCGGCAAAAATGAAATAAGCGCCTTTGTAACCTCCTATTTATTTATGCGCCCAATTTGTTATATTCTACGACACGCGCATTTTGGCATCGCTGCGAGCTTGCGTGGAGTGCTCTCTCCTGTATTTATTTCGCGACAACATTTGTTTTACAGTAGAGCTTACTTTGTAGTAGAGCTTACTTTGCAGTAGAGCTTACTTTGCAGTAGAGCTTACTTTGTAGTAGAGCTTACTTTGCAGTAGAGCTTGCTTTGCAGTAGAGCTTACTTTGCAGTAGGGCTTGCTTTGCAGTAGAGCTTACTTTGCAGTAGGGCTCGCTTTGCAGTAGAGCGTACTTTGAAGCAACGCTTTTTTTTTTTTTTTTCATATTTCCCCCCCATTTGCTTAAATCCCAACCCGTAAACGTTCTACTGAGGTTGTACAAAAAAATTTACTAGGTTTGACAGGTCTAAAAAGGGCTCCCTCACTCCCCCGCTAGCATTTAACCCACAATTTGCGCGCAGAGCACACACGGCACTGTTCAAATTTTGACGGCGCGAAAAAGGAAGGCATAATTCGTCGAAGTTTTTTCCCCACGTATATTTCGCCCATACGGTTAGCCACAACAGGAAGAGTAAAAAAAAGGAGTGACGCAGTGAAGCGGTGAAGATCTGCGCGCGATGACGAAAACGAATGAGAAGTCTTCGGACAGTGACTTGGGGGAAAAGATGGAAGATATTAAGAAAATAGTAATTGAAGAGGTAAGGAGGAATCTGGTTTATAATAAACCAGTGGGTCCTATAATGAGCTCAAAGGATATCTTAACGCTGAGTCAGGAACAAGAATCGAAATTTAGTAAAGAAGTTCATGAGTTAGGTTTACATGTTAATAGCATACATCACAATTCAACCCCAGCATTTTTATACGAAATGGCATTAAAGTACGAAACAAATTCGTATATTACAAGTACAGGTGCATTATGTTGTATATCAGGAGAAAAAACAGGAAGATCTCCTTCTGATAAGAGAATTGTTAAGGAAAGTAGTTCAGAGAATGATATATGGTGGGGAAAGGTAAATATCCCAATTAAGGAAAAATCATACGAAATTAATAAAGGTAGAGCAATTGATTACTTAAATTTACAGCCGAATTTATATGTAATAGATGCATATGCAGGATGGGATGAAAAATGTCGAATAAAAATTCGAGTAATAACATCAAGGGCATATCATGCATTGTACATGTTAAATATGCTTATACCTCCAAAAGAGATAGAAGAAATACAAAATTTTGTACCAGATTTTATTATCTACAATGCAGGTGATTTTCCATCTAATCGATTAACAGAAGGTATGTCTAGTAAGACATCTGTCATTATAAATTTTGGTGCCATGAATATGGTTATATTAGGTACACAATATGCAGGTGAAATGAAAAAAGGTATATTAACCTTATTTATGTATAAAATGCCAAAAGAAGGTAAATTACCATTACATTCATCTTGTAATGTAGGAAAAAATAATGATGTTACATTATTTTTTGGTTTGTCGGGTACTGGTAAAACTACATTATCTGCAGATGCAAATAGATTCCTTATCGGTGATGATGAACATGTATGGACAGATGATGGTATATTTAATATAGAAGGAGGTTGTTATGCTAAATGTAAAGGATTAACAAAAAAACAAGAACCGGAAATTTATAAGGCTATTAAATTTGGTGCTATATTAGAAAATGTAATAATGGACCCTATAACAAGAATTGTAGATTATAATAATTGTACCATTACAGAAAATACAAGATGTGCATATCCTTTATCATATATTGAAAATGCTAAAGTACCTGCATACATACATAATCATCCACAGAATATCATTTTATTAACATGTGATGCATTTGGAGTTATACCACCTTTATCAAAATTAAATGTGTATCAGATGATGTATCATTTTGTTAGTGGCTATACAAGTAAAATGGCAGGAACAGAAGAAAATATTTTAAAACCAACTGCTACTTTTTCTTCATGTTATGCAGCTCCATTTTTAGCTTTACATCCAATGGTATATGCAAATATGTTAGCTGAAAAATATCAAAAACATAAGGCAAATGTATGGCTTTTAAATACAGGATGGATTTATGGTTCTTATGGATCAAAAAATGGGGAACGCATACCACTAAAATATACTCGTATGCTAGTTGATTATATACATAACAATAAATTAAAGGAAGTGAAATTTAAGAAAACACCTATATTCCTTTTTGATATACCTGAACATTTAGATGGAATTCCTAATCAGATTCTAGATCCTCTAGAAGGATGGAAAGACAAAGAAGAATACATGAACAACCTTCGAAATTTGGCTAATGAATTTATTAACAATTTTCAGCTCTATTCGGACAAAGCTGGGCCGGAGATTCTATCAGGTGGACCAACACTTTGACTTGCAAGGACGCAAGAACGGGCTGACAACCGGCTCTCCGTTCGCCACGAGCATCATCACAGTCGCAGTCGCAGTCGCAGTCACAGTCGCAGTCGCAGCCACAGTCGCAGCCACAGTCGCAGCCACAGTCGCAGACACCATCACTATCGAGGCCCAAGTCTTTGCCTCATCGAATGCCCCCACGTTGTGCATAGTTAACCAAAAAAGTTTTTCTTCCCATTTAACGAATTCCTTAACCCCCTTCCCCTTAACATATAACTACTCTACGCTTCAAGCTGGCAGGTGCATATGTACCCTTAGCCAATTTGAGGAGAAATGTTATTTCTCCATGTAATTTTAGTTTGTCATCGCATAAGTATGCTAATTTATAGCTCATATCACATTACCTTCTCGCCACATTCGTGAATCTCGAGAATACAGGGTTAACTGAACCTCGTTACAGTTATGAACATTACATTTGCATATGACACACCGTTTTGAGACTTTAAGCTACGTGCAAAAAAAAAAAAAAAAAAAAAAAAAAAAACATAATAGATAGTTAAATGAACACAAAATGTATAAAACCCGAAGCATTATTCGCTCTTGCGAGAAAAATGCACATTTGCCATATTCGAATGAACGGGGAGAGGAAAAAAAAAAAAAAAATTGCCAACGAGAAGAGGCGTGCATATATACATCGTCAGACAATTATCCCACTCTGCACTATTCGGTTTCTATCCATATAGTATGCACATATCAGCCTGAATTGGCTTTACGTAGTGTGCTTCTCATAAATGCTATTTTCTTCATAAATATAAGGATTATTAAAAGCTGTGCAAGTTACGCAAACGGATTGACTGCATCTTCCGAGTTAACCAAGCACAGACACGGATGCAAGATGCAAACGAATTTGGAAAAATTTACATTTGGGAAAATAGCGAAAAAAATAAAACGCACAATGAATGGGGTGAAGCACGGCGCATATCAAAAAAAAAAAAAAAAAGGTGCAAAAAAAAAAAAAAAAAAAAAATCATGGATTCTTCGCTTCTCCCCCTCCCCAATCCCTACAGGACGGGAATGCACCTATAGGAGTTTCCAAACTGCGATAATAATATGGTACAGAAACAATAAAAATAAAAATTAAAAAAAAATATACACAAATTGTACGAAAAAAAAAAAAAAAAAAAAAAAAAAAAAAAAAGGAGCTTTCGCAAATGATACACAAACATATGTCTCTAGTCAGATTAAGCGGATGGAAAGGAAAAAGAAGATGTACATCCATTTTGTTAACATGCTAAAAGGGGAAGACCTATCTACTCCCTCTTCGAAGAACTTCCATTCTGGGTTAGAATGAAAAAAACGGGAAAAAAAAAAAAAAAAAAAAAAAAAGAGTTTTCACTTTGTCCTTTCTGCAAAAATTGACAAATGGTGTAGAAATAATAGACAATGATGATGATTGCTAAGTGTGATATGTCGCGAAGAGGATAATTCTCCTACCCTGTTGCATCTTCTTCCTGTTGGGAGGTTTTTATTTTAAGCCATCTTTGTCTGTGTTCGATAGCTAATTTTCTAGCTTGCATAAAACCAAACGTTTTAACTAAAAATTTTTTATCTCTTCTTTTTCTATTAAGTGAACAATTAACAACCCAAGCATGAGCATAAGAATCATAATGAACTCCAACAATTTTGGGAAAGTTTTTAGCAATATCTGAGCAATCTTTAAAAAAAGTCTTTTTATATTTCCAATTAGTAACTTCCTCAAGAGTATTAACATAATTTTTAAAGGAATAAATATCAGCATATTTTGTTTCAATCTGATTAATATTATTAACAAAAGAATCAGATAGCCATTGACAATTTAACATCATAAATATTCCTATATGTTCTTCTTTTTCATTTATTTTTTTAAAAAATATATTTTTTTTTTCTTCTTTATTATTAAACAATTCATCATATCTCCTTTTCAAAAAATTGTCTTGTAAATTATTGTCAAAAAATATATCTATATTTTTTTTCCACATATTTTTGCAAAATTGTCCTTGTCTAAACATTTCACTACATCCTCTTACACTTCCTATGTCACTACTTTGAAAATGGCTTACCTTTTTAAAAATGTTTCCGCTACTAGAGGGGTTATCCCTTTCTTCCCCGCGTTTGCAATACTCCCCGCGTTTGCAATACTCCCCGCGTTTGCATTCTTCCCCGCGTTTGCATTCTTCCCCGCGTTTGCAATCCTCCCCGCGTTTGCATTCTTCCCCGCGTTTGCATTCTTCCCCGCGTTTGCAATCCTCCCCGCGTTCGCATTCCTCCCCGCGTTCGCATTCCTCCCCGTGTGTTTCCACATCTCCTTCCACCTCAACATCCAAACTGCTGTGCGCATAATCGTAAATGCCTCTCTCCACATTTCGCATCGGTTCGTGAGTCACCTCATCGCCTTCACCCTGTTCATCCTCTTCGCTCTCCGTGTCCTTGGTGTGTTTTCCTAACACGTTACAATTCGCATTCCCCACACGCTTTCCCTTTCTCCGCTCTTCGTCAGAGAAGTAAAGGGGGATGTCTTTCTTCTCACGGTTACCTCCTCCCTTACTGTCCGCGCAAAATTCGTTTTCCCCGCAGCGGCCTTCTGTATAAGCGGCATCCGTGTAAGCGGTCTCTGTGTAAGCGGCATCCGTGTAAGCGGCATCCGTGGAGCAGGCCTCTGTATAAGCGGCCTCTGCGTAGCCGTCCTGCACCTCACCCGCTTCGAACATGTCCGACCTTATGCATTCACTGGGAAACATACGACAGAAATCTCGGTTGAGGTGGTCTTGCGTGGTAGAAAGTCGTCTGTATATAACATTCCTCTTAAGTACATAATTTGAAGGAGCAAAAAAGTAAAAAAGCTCATCTAAAGACATTATATTTTCAGAAGCATAGTCTAAAAGGTTATAACTTTTACATTCAATATCACTTTCTAAAATTACATCGATAACACCTGAAATGTTTATTGGTCTGAATTTGTACTTGTGTAATAAGCAGTAGTAACATTCCATACATTTTTTTTTTGCGACATCAAAAGAATATTTCCTAACGGAAAATGAAACTATCACTTCCCTATTATTCTTGTTTAAAAAAAGAACTACCCATAAAAAATAGCCGGATAAATAGACAATACCATTTGGAATTTTTAACAATTTCGATTTTTTTGAAAAATAATTTCTTGTAGCTGTTAAGAGATTAATAGGTTCTATGCCTCTTAACGTTTTGTCTCGTACTTCTAAAGGAAGATAATTTACAGCATTCTGTCTATCATCAGATGTTAAATATATAGTCTTCATTTCGTTAAAATATATTATTTTCCCATAACATATTAAAAACTCTTCATATTTCTTAAAGTAATCAATGTAATCTCCTACTGTTCTGTGGACACTTAATGTATTCACTGCTTCTGTTTTCTTTCTAAAAACAACATTTTTTAAAAAGGTATGCATTTTAGTTAAATGAAAAACAAAACTATTTCTGAACATTATTGATAAAGCTTTGGATTCAGCAAAACCGTAATCTTTAACAGGAAAAAATTTTTTTTTCTTTTTATCATCCACATCAACATAGGTAAAACACCATGCCTTTTTATATTTTACAAAATTAATTCCTTTCACTTTACACATCATCTGCTTATCCTTCTCCGATGTTCCACTTTCGGTATTACCTTCTCTTTTCTGCGCACCTTTCAATATGCAAAATATTTTGTAGCTGAACAGGTAGAGAAAATGTAACGGGAAGATCATACATGTCCACGCCGTGTTAAGTTTCCTCTCGAAGATGAGTCCCAGTTCGTGCAGACTCTCCCCTCGACTTCCTCTGCGCTTACAGCGGTTGCTGTTGTTACTCCTGCGGCAGTTGCTTTGGTTTCCACACTGATCGCCACTCATAGCACCACTCCGACCGCCACTCATATCGCCACTCCGATTGCGGGATCGCTTTCCGCTTATCTTGCCACCTCTCCTCTTCGAGCCTTCCATTTTTGCAAGGTGCGCTTTGTAGAAAGCCTCTATCTTGTTTCTAAAGTAGGCATGGTAAATCTCCTCCAGGGTGTCCAATTCGAGGAGAACCCACTCTGTGTTAATTTTTAGAAACTGCAGAAACACACCTTTTTCTTCCTCCTTGGTACCAGCGCACTTATTCAAGTACTTCAACAGCGTATCTCTGTACATAAAATAGCCTCGGTCATTTGCACCCTTACTTTCCATGAGGAAGTTCCTCCTTTCACTCGCCTCTTCAGAATCGTTGATATTTATGCACTGAACACTGCTTCCTCTGTCCCTACTTCCAATCGCAAGTGCAGGAAGGTCCTTTTCACCTCCTGATTCTCCACCTGTGTGTTTCCCGGTAGTCAAACTCACCACATCTGGTTTTTCCACCACATCTAATTCATTTTCCTCCGCCATGGACAAGCACTCATTCGTTAAGAACCTCTCTCGTGCTTTTCCACCTATCTCATTAACGATGTGTATATTGCCGTTATTTCTGCTTTCATAACTTGGATATTTGTCTACACCATTCTTTCCCTTATTTCCTTCTAACAAATGAGCAGTTTCTTTTAAGTAATTATCAATAAATAGGTTGTTCTCATTTGTATATTCATCCATCCCGAAAGTGCAATTGTCCTTATAATACTCATCGTCATTAAGAGTGTTTCTTTTTTTTGTACAATCAATGGGATAATAGTCATCTGTTTTATCTCGTGACACATCCTCCTCCTTGGTAAAACTAGAATCACGATAATCATCCCCATTGATAAATAAATTACTTTCCGTTATTATATTCTCCATAGTTTCTAATTCGTTTCTTTTTCTTTTCTTTGTACTTCTACATTGCATTACGGACAAATTATTTTTGTTCGAGTATTTTATGTCTTTGCAAGTATCATGTTCAGCTCCATAATTTAATGAAGTTGGCACATTCGACTTCACATTGTCTTTTTTCCCACTCCTATCGCAAGTTGCAATTTCGTCATAGCTTTTTCCATACATCTTTTTATTTTCAAAGGTATATAAATTTTCTTGTACGGGCATCTCTTCATCAAGGTGACACTTTGTTGATGTGGTAGGTTCTCCCTGTTCCTCTCTTATATTTTGGTCTTTCCCCCCATATATTTTTTCTTCACACTCCATTTTACTCATATAATTGCTAGTCGATACACTCGTATTTACCATTTTTCTCTCGTCATTTTGTCTATATCCTTCCTTCTGCAATTTAGAAATTCTACTGTTACACACGTACATTTCGTCCCCCTTCTGATATGATCGTTTTCTGGTACCGGCACAGTCACTACTCGTGATGTGCATATTATTCTGTCCATGCAATTTCCTCAGTGCACGTTCTCCTCCGCAGGTATGCTTTTCCCCTTGACCTTCCTTTTCTTCTGCGTAGTGGGGATCATCGCAAATTTCGCCAATTACATTGCAGATGCTGGATTTGATGTTGCCAATTTGGGTATGGCCAATTCGAGTGCTGTCGTTCGTGCTAGCTATCTCGCCTGCTTCTTTTTCCTTGCTATCCTGTTTATGCTTAAAATTGGTTCTTTCCGTTGTTCTTCTGCTTCGCTTCTTGGCCATGGGGGTGGTTTCCCCATTCTCATACTCCTCGCAGTTGAAATCGTCACCAGTGCTTCTTTCGCTTCCGCTACCTTCTCCGGTACATCCTCTGCATTCTCTGTTTTTGTTAGTTCCGTTCCCAATTTGCTGCATATGATGATTCTCACCTGGTTCATTAAGTTTCTTCTTTTTTCTCCTATAGCAATCTTCATTGTGCAAATATCCCCCTTTACTCTCTTGGTTAAAAATATTTAAATAGGCATTTGCATAAAATATATCCCTACTATCGTTATGTGTGTAACCTGTTCCTTCTCTCTTTTTATCGTCATTTACATCTGATTCACTGTCTAAATCATCATTTATGATGACACTAAATTCTTCCTTAGCCTTTAAAGAAAAGGCATACGCATGCGAATCTGGGTTTAGGTTCCTTAATCTCCATTCAATGCATTTCTTTTTTGCTAATAAATTTCCATATTTTGCGGAAGAGTAAAATTTTTTACGTCTGTATCCATCTTTATATACAAATGTAGACCACCCATTTTTCGTATTGTCGTAACATACTCCTCTATATTTTTTCCCAATCAATTTGTCTGTTATTTCTAGCAGCTTCTTCAGCCTGGCCTTGTTTACATCGTTCCAGGATTTCCCTTCCTCCCCGTCGCCTACCCCGTCTGCCTTGTCTGCTTCGTTTGCCTCGTCTGCCACGTCTGCCACGTCTGCCACGTCTGCCACGTCTGCCTCGTCTTCCACGTCTTCCACGTCTTCCACGTCTGCCTCGTCTTCCACGTCTTCCACGTCTGCATCTTCCCCGTTTTCCTCTTCCCCGACTTCTCCATCTACGTCGTTATTTTCGAATACATTAGCTACGCTGCTGTGTACATGTTCACTCTCGCCAACCTGTAATTCTGACGGTACATCTTCCGGATTATCCTCAAGATCTTTACCTTCACAGTTCATATTCTCACTTACGAAGGAAACATTCTCTTCTCCCGAAAAATGGCGCCCACTTTCGCTTTTCATTGAGTTTTCCCATGTCTCTCCACTAGCTGTGTTACTCTGTGCGAAAACTTCGTCTCCACTGTCGTGGTCCCCGTTGCTGCCTTCGTCGATGTTTTCATCCTTGTCTGTGTTCACCATTGTGGGATGATTTCCGCTTCCCATAGGCATGTCCTTAAAACGGCCATCCATCTCCTCTCCGAAGCTACTAGGTGCAACTAAGGTATCATCAAATAGCAAACGTGTTTTCACCTCATCACCAACCATACGCCTATTTCCTGCTGTTATATGGCCATGAGAGTCTGCAATAGACATTAACCCGTCTTCTTCCACCTCGCCGCTAAACATAGCGCTATTCGTGGAAGGGAATTGCAGGTAGTTGCGATGGCAATTCGGGTCGCGGTTCGGTTTACAATTTTGGAACTCATTACTGTCCCCACCGTAACACAACAAAGACGGAACACCGTTATGGGTATAATAATTTACATCGTTGTTCACTTCTTCAGTGTTTAATGGGGGAGAAACACCAACAGTATTACTACCTTCTCCGTTGCAAAGAACCACATCACGGTGATCGGACTTTTCGTAAATGGAGGAATTCCTCGCGAAATCGCTCATCATACGATTATTTCGCAAGATGCCTGTGTTGCAAAGAGAGTTGTCACTGCTACTGAGTATGTGACCACTCATCCTAGGAGATTCTCCATCTGCCACTACCGCATTATTATGATCATCGTATTCTTCCTGTAGATTCTGCGGAGGACTATTTAAGACTCCACTAATGGTGCTATAACTGTTTATCTCGTCGTTATGAAAAGTAGGACTAAAATTGACGTTGCACTGGTTTGATTGATTTATTCTATATTTCATGAGATCATCAATGAGAACGTTATCTTTATGGAAAAATGCCATATCACAATTAAGTTGATTTGGAAGATAAACATTTGATTCTTTTCCTAGAACTAATGATTTATTTCCATTTTCCTTACCTTCATTTTGTACACAAATATCGTTTTCGTAATACATTTTGCTATGCACTTCTTCATTTTGAGCGTACACATAGGAGTTATTTTTACTTTTATTTAATGAATCTACTTGGTTAATTGTAAGTCCATCTACTGCATAGTTTTGAACCATGTCATGTATCCCTTGGTTGCATTCATGCATCTGCTGTACGTCCGAGAAATGCTCTTCAACTGTATATTCTCTGCACTTATCGTACGGGTCACTTCTTCCATCCTGTATATCCCCCAGGGCGACATTTACTTTTCCATGGTGGTTTTCCTTACCACCACTGCCTCTTCCACCACTGCCACTTCCACTACTGCCACTTCCACCACTGCCACTTCCACCACTACCACTTCCACCACTGCTACTTCCACCACTGCTGTTGCCATCGCAGATATCACCATTGATGCTGTTTCTTCCCATATGGATGTTTTCCGTTTGGACAGAATTTAAAGCATAATTTTTGTAAGCAAAATTATCACCTTCATTGGCACAGTAACCAAAGGAAAAGCCTCCTTTTTCTTCCAATTCTGATGATTCCCTTTCTTCATACACTGGAACTTTGTTTACATTTGTTGAAACATGGTTCATATCATGACTGTCTTTATTATAGTTCAATTTGGTGGGTACAATAAACCCATTATCGTCAACAAAATTGGAAAAATCGCACATTACCATGTTGTTATCATTGTTATGATGGACCAACATATTTTCTCCTGTACTTACATCATAAAAAACATCTTCATTTTGTATATTCTTTTTTTTATTTTGTGAAAAATTTCTTTGTAAAAAAAATTGATTCCTTTTATTTGAATCAATGTCGTTTTTGTCATTTTCTGGGGATGCTGCTAATATGATGTTTCTCTCTTCCCCGACGTTGTTTTGGCTGTTTGGTGTGAATCCCTCGTAGGGGCTACTTCTGGCATAGCTTAGGCTTAGGTGTGAAAGATTGTCTCCCCTTTGGGGGTTGTCTTGCGAAATATCTTGAGGGTTGTTTTGTAGAATGCTCTCGGCACCACTTCGGACGTCTGTATTTCCTTGTGGAAGCAGTGAACTTTGCATGGGCCATCTTGTTGAGTCCATTCCTTCGACCGCATTACTGCAAATATCATCTCTTCCATTCGAGATGCAAGCAAAATGGTTAACCGTGTTCAGATTAGAGTTTTTCCTTCCATTTTGTGGATACCTGTTTATGTATCCCTTTTCATCCCATTCAGTATCTCCCCCATATTCCTTGTTTGGTAACAACTGGCGACGGTAACGTGATTCCTCTTCAACTGTTCTATCTAAATTACTAACTTCGTTGTAATTTTCCCATTTCCATGTATCTTCATTAAACAAACCATGTGTACAATCATTGTCATACTGGTATAAATTTTTATACAGTTTATTGGACAGGAATATTAATTTTCTAAAAATATCATCTGTGTAATTTACGTCGCATACGACCCTGTTCAGTCTCTCCTTTGAGCGAAGGTTGTTATTACCCCTTTGACAATCTAACAAAAAACAGCACTCTCTATTGTAATTATGCTTTTCCAGGGTTTTATGATGACTGGGAAAAGGGTTATAGCTCTGTGCACTGCTGCTACTGCCACCGCTACTGCTGCTACTACTAGTGTTGCTGTGGTTTCTGCCCGTTCTGCTATTATGACTGCTTATCCCAGTGCATTTCGCGCTTGTGGATGGCAAATCGTTCGCCTTCCTATCAGCGCAAGACACGATGTTGTCGTCACTTTTTGCGTCGGCTAGTTGTAATAAATGACTCAACTCCCTTCTACTTGATGTTGACATGCACTCATCATATCTGCTACATCTATTTAGGTGCATTATTTCGTTGTATACTTCCATCAGTTCGCACTTTATTTTTTCCAGCAGCTTCCGTGGATTATCCTCACACAGGGGGCTTCTCAAACTACAAAGGCCCTCGAAAGGGCGGCTCCTATCACTTCCACTAGAACCGACGAGGTTGTCACTACAGCTTCTACTTCTATTGTCGCTAAGGATTCTACTGACATTTCCTTTTCCGTTCACATTATCGTATGCAACTATTTGGCTGTTTACACCTGCGTCATTGACGTTCACACCTGCGTCATTGACGTTCACACCTGTGTCATTGACGTTCATACCTGTGTCATTGACGTTCACACCTGGGGCGATATCCCTTTTTGTGTCATCTCTTCGTTTCTTACTTATGCCCGATCCCTCTTCTTTAGTCCCTTTTCCAGGAAAATCTCCCTTTGCAAAGTCCTTCTCATTAGTGCCCGTGTCAACAGTCTCAATTGAGCACCTTTTATCGTAAATATGTTCAGTTTCATCATCATGGGTATAACTTGCTAATTCTTCTTCGATGTTACACATTTTGTGTTCTCTAGATGTATCAATCAATTTTGTTATGTTATTAACGGTATTCATTATGTTTTCCAGTTTTTTGTTTATTTTGAAAAGGAATTTGTTTGAAACAGGGTTACTCTTGGGTGTCCCATCCATCGGGTGCAATTCCCCCATCGGGTGCAATTCCCCCATCGGGTGCAACTCTCCCATCGGGTGCAACTCTCCCATCGGGTGCAACTCTCCCATCGGGTGCAACTCTCCCATCGGGTGCAACTCCCCCATCGGGTGCAACTCTCCCATCGGGTGCAACTCCCCCATCGGGTGCAACTCTCCCATCGGGTGCAACTCTCCCATCGGGTGCAACTCTCCCATCGGATGCAACTCCCCCATCGGGTGCAACTCCCCCATCGGGTGCAACTCCCCCATCGGTTGCGATTGATCCCCGTGATAGTGTCTGTCCAAGACATCAATCCCTACGAGTGAACCAATTACCTCGTCATCAACACAGGGTAAGTTTCGATTTTTAAAATGGTTGAGTACACACTTATTATAATTATTTGAAGAGTCGCAACATCTATGGAGAGAATAAGGGTGTTCTTTTCCTCTCTCTTTATTGTCATTAACGTAATCATTTAACGAATCGGTGCCATTTCTTTTACAAAACTTATTCTTTTTGGGGTAATTCATCATGTCATTATTTATTTGTAGTAATAAGGTAGAAAAGTTGTATATTACTTTCTGATATATTATGTATAATGTTAAGTGTAATTTATGTATCTGAGAGGCACTTTTTTTTCCCATGTACATCCAAATTTCTAGTGGTGGAAATATGGGAGGTTCTGGTAAAAGCGAGCGCAATAATTCTCTTACATATGAATGTCTCTGATTAGTATATGGCGTATTATACATTTTTTTATCTTCTGTATTTGTTTTTGAGAATATGTCCTTGGCCAATATAATTATTAAATGTCTATTGCTTATTAATTTGTTGTGAAGCAAACGTAATGAACTGATATAATACTCCAAATAAGAAAAATAATTTTTTATTTTTGGTAATTTTTTTAAAATTCTATTTTGCATATTCTTCCAATTTAGTAACATTAATTTTTTACTTCCTTCCCCTTCTTCTCCTTCTCGCGTTGTACTATCATCACCGTGAAATGGAGATGTGTTCTCATTTTTGTAACAGGTATTTATATTAGTTAGCAGTGATTGCACATAAAAATTACACATGATTTTTTTTTCAAAAAAATCGTCCTCTTCTTTGCTTATATTGCTTGGTTCTTCCAGCAAACTGAGTTCACATGAGTCGCCAATCTTCTGGGTTTGCCCAACATCGGCATTGTTATGCAGTTTCCCATTCTCCGCGTGGTTACGCGGTTGCTCTTCCTCTACATTGCAAAGATGTTCTTCGTTCGTTCGATTTTCACTCATGTGGGAAATGATATTCACAGGTTCACCCTTCATTTCTCCGTTTATGGAATTTCCTGAAAAATTATTTACCGAGTATACACTTTCCCCCAACTGTCCAGTCACATTTGTATCATGATAAATAGTACCATTCGTTTGGATGTTAGCATTACCTTGCTGATTATCACAAAAGGAGTAGACAAATTCTGGCATACCCATGTTATTATCTCCACTATGTATATCCAAACCGTTACATGAAAAATCGTTATTTGGCGAAAAGTGTAAATTCTGTACGTAAGTATAATTCCCATCATGTTCATTTACAAACAAATTTGTAACGGGTCTATTTTTTTCACTTCTACACATAGGCAATATTTTATTTGCCTGTAAATTCGTATAATCTAACTGATGGTTGTTCATATCTCTTCTTTTTTCGTTAACAAATGTGCCCGAAAAATTATTTTTTGTACAATTTTGCTCATCAAAATTTGATATACCATTTGTTTGTACCATTCCAGGTGTCAAATTTACATTCTCGCTCATATGTACATCATTAGTATTGTCCATATCATGAATTACGTGTGAATAATCGTTATAATATGAACCATTGTATGTGGCATTTGTCAAATTTCCATTTTCAATTGAAGGTGAAAAATTATTCTGTAGCATATGTGCATCTGCATATGTTACATTATTTGGGGAATGTATGTCATTAGAATATACTGAGTTGTTATATGCAAACAAGTTTTGCTGGCTTTGTAAATATGGCTCATTGTCCTTTCCGTATGGCTCATTGTCCTTTCCGTATGGCTCATTGTCCTTTCCGTATGGCTCATTGTCCTTTCCGTATGGTTCATTGTCCTTTCCGTATGGTTCATTTTTCTGAAACATTTCCTCCTTTTCATTAATTATATAATTATTTCCAATGTTCACAGAATTTGCAATTTCACAGTTCGACCTTGCAATATTTCCTACCTTTTCCCCTGTGTTTTGATCTTCCTTTTCTAACGGATCGCACATCTTACATATATAATCAGAATTATTTCCATGATCTTCATTAATTATTTTAAAGTCACAATCTTTCATATAACTTTGGCCATAATTAACATAATACTGCCTAGGTACAGATACAGGGCCATTGTTCATGTACAGTTCATGCCCATAATTATTCCCAACCTCAAAGTTCTTTCCGTTGCTCAAAACGGGGGATACACTGTGACTGAAATAGATATCGTTCGTAAAATGATCCTTGTTATTCCCATTACAAGCGTCAATTTGGCTGGAATTGGGAAACATATACGATCCACATACACCCGACGTGGTAGATACTTCCGACTCAGCAGCGTTATTATAATGAAACATAGTATCATTATTTTTTGTTAAAATAAATTTACTGCTTGCATCAGTACATTTCATATTGGAAGCGCAGTCTGTATTCCCCGTATAATTCATTAGGTTCATTTTTCCCATTGTGTTTGTGTATCCATGTCTCAAGCTATTTCTGACAAGCTCGGTGGGCATTCCTTGTGGTGGTGAATAACCCCCTTGATTTTCACCATTGGTGTCGTAATCAAAATTGATATTGCCATTGCTATCATTACCTCCTTCATTTTTCTCGTTAACGGCAAACGCGTTTCCGACATCCAAACTATGCTGATTGATGTTATTATTGGAAAGTACTCTAACAAAACTAGACTGGTTAAACATTTCGTTGTTTCGTTTTATACAGCCTTCCTGTATCATATCCTGGTTGATGTTTCCACCAGAAACGTTGTTGTTGAAAGGGATAGAGTCATTATAACATGCATTTACATGATGATATGAGCGCCTACCTCGGTTCATATTGGAGAGATTCATTAAGTGTGAATTCCACGTTTCTTCCTTTTGTGGAAATATCTTTTCATAATCTCCATTATAACAATTATGATCATTTGTAGTAAAGGTATTCCTATTTTTAATATTTATATTAGGGTCAATAATAATATGATCATTTTTATAGTTGTTTTCATATAGACTATTATTCAATGAGCTCATATCATTTTCTATGTTTTCATTACATTGATTTAACAGATAGTAGTCATTTTTTGATGAGCTTCTTAAAAATATATCATTTGAATTTCTATCACTTGATACGGGGCCTAAAAAATTATAGTTTGTTCGATCCATGTTATTCTCAAAATTTACATAATTACAACCATCAAATGTGGAAGATGATTGAAAAACGTCGTTTCTTACATCTTCATTTGTTCTTGTGTATGTATTTACATCATTATATTTTTCTAGTGTATTATTCTCTTCATTTAATTTATTTTCCTGTAATTTTTTTAAGTATCCCATTTTTATGACTTGTATGTCTGTCCGTTTGTTTTTTTTTTTTTTTTTTTTTTTTTCCCAATATATCAAAAAAAAAAAAAAAAAAAAAGGGGGGAAAAAAAAAAAAAAAGAAGTGGTTTCTCTTTCAATTTATAAAATTTTCATATTGTATATATTCACAATATGATAAATATAAACAAAAATGTTATTTATTTTTTGCTTAATTCTTCCATACGTACATTTGTACATTTGTACATTTGTAACGTGCATATGTATTATACGCCATACATATGGGTTGATACTACGTAAAACTTTTTCCTTCAAACGTTTTTGATGTGAATATTCTGGGACAATAACATAGAATGGGCTTTACAAATTTCGATTTTTCAAAAATATATTTTCGTGAAGTATTATTTTTTTGGAGCTTCCTCGTTACCTTCCGTCAATATTTTGGCAGTCTCTGCAGGATTTGCGGTTTTGTAGTTTTTATAATTTTTGCTTTTCTTGCTTTAATTACCTTTTTTATAACTTATGTAATTTTTGTAAATGCTTTTTTTTTATTTTTTTTTTGAGACCTTTTCGTAATTTTTTTGTACTTTCGTTCGTTATGTACGTTATGTACGTTTTGTTTGTTATGGTACGTTTTGCGCGTTTTGTACGTTTTGCACGCTATGTACGTTTTGCAAACTTTCTACGGTTCTTTTTTTTTTTTTATAGGCTCTTCAGAAGTGGCGCATTCGATCACAGTATGCTTTTACTTACTTATTTACCCTTTTTTCATGTTATCACATGCATATTATATACGTACGTGTATAAAAATGTTTTGGCCCCTTTTTCGCCTATATATAGGGTCACACATAACGATGTGGTCGTTTTTTGCCCGTTAAAAGGTGAATTTAAAAATGCGACGTTATAATATGTGACGCTAATATGCAACGATTTTAAGGCGTTTTAAAATTTCTCCCTTTTCATAAAAATTATGGGTCTCTCCACACTTTGCACTTGGATTGAATTGATACGGTTCATATGCAGGAAAAATGTGCTGCATAAAATGCGTGGAAAAGGGGAGTATCCTTGCAATGAGAACTGACACTATGGTAAGGGGAGTCCACATGTCACAAGGACATCCTCTTTTTGCAAACATGTAGCAAGCGAACATATAAAGATGGAGAAACGCCAAAAAGGGGAAAAAAACCAATAGAAAATTTGGAAATGTATATAATTTTAAAAGAACTACAAATTAAACATTTTTGTGAATTGGTAAACAGTCATTAAGATGAAACATCCATGTCGGTTTATACAACCATGCGTGCGTGTTTATACCTTTTACATTTTTTATGCGAAACGGTTCATTTTTTATTTTTTATAATTCTGCTTTTATCATAAAAAAAAAAAAAAAAAAAAAATATCGATAGTGCAAAAATTAGCCAAGTGTCCATTTAAGTAGGAAGAACTTACAAAGGGTGATAAGAAAAGTAATGTGAACTATGTGGGCCCAATTTTTTTGTGTAAAAAAGAACTTCTACAAGCTGAGAGGGAAAGTCCTCTCTGTGGAGGCACATGATCGGAAATGTAAGTAATCCATGTGGTTTCCCCAAATTTGTTCATCCTTATTAATTATTGTGCATGCACAGCTTGGAAAAATTATAAGCGCCGGATTTAATCCTTTCACAAGCTTGCGACATGTAAGCTTATTCCTATGCAAAAAAAAAAAAAAAGGAATTGTAACGCAGCGAATAAGAAAGTTCCTTTTTTGTATTTTGTTTTATTCTATATATTTACTTTTTTTTTTTACATTCTTTTTATATTTAATTTTTTTTTTTTTTTTTTTTTTTATCTAAAATATGTGTCATTTTTTCCTTGTCCGGAATAGGGGAGCGTATTGTAAAAAGAGGAATATTTATTTCGTAGTAGCATTAACAAAATCTCTATTTTCTTTTTCCCAATTCGTCCATATGCACCCACACATTAAATTTTGTAATGCATGAATTAGGATGGTACCTTTGCAATGGTGTTTTTGTTATTTACCTTTTTTTTTTTTTTTTTTTTTTTTTTGCATGCCACATTTTTTGTGTAGATTTTCATCGGTGAGGTGTGCAAAATTAGGAGAGAATACGATATTAAGCTCTTCACATTTTCGGGAATCTTTCAATTTCAACATGGCACGGAAACTCACCTTTGCATTTGCACGCACAAACATGCTAACGCATTTGTGCATATGCTCAAACATTCGTTCATGCGGGAAGTGGTAATTTTTGAATGAAAAAACGTGAGTTGAAGTACGGTTCAAGCATAAAAAATGCTTCTTTTTGCATGTAAGCGTCCATGCGCATAATTATATATATATATATATATATATATAGGGAGGTTGCTTAAATGGCGCCTCTGCGTAAAAGATTACCAATCGTAGGTTAACTTCAATACGAATAATGAAAAAGATGTTGTTTCTACGTAGGACAAAATGTTATGTTTTTTATGTCATTTTTTTAAGTTTTCTTTTGCAAACAATTACACGGATCAGTTTTATTTTAGGTTGCCACGTTTAATATGCATGTAAAAAATTAACCGTAAATATAAAAAAGGAAAGAAAAAAAAAAAAAAAAAAAGGCATACAACTTTACACCACAAGTTTATGGGACCATTGAGTGATCTAATGTTTTTTTTTTTTTTTTTTTTTTTTCACAAAAATTGTATATAACGAAAGTATTTAAATTAAAATGGAAATTGAAATTAAAAGCTTTATATTTGAAGAAAAAAAAAAAAAAAAAAATTTATGAAAGACACTTTTCTGCCGTAACATAAAAACACACTTTACCATTGCCATATGTAAACAAACAAAACAAAAAAACGAACGAAAGGGGCAAAAGGTGCGAAAAGAGCGAAAAGAGCAAAAGGTGCGAAAAGGGCAAAAGGCGCGAAAAGAGCGAAAGGTGCTAAAAGAACAATTTTTCCCTATTTGGCATAATAACGTTTTTATTTTACACCTTTAAACATCATTTTATTTCTCACACCTTTGGAACTTTCACTGTTCATTGCTCAAATTTGTTCCTTCGAATTTTTTTTTTTATAAGTTTTGCTGCAGTTGCACTAACATCCCTTATATAGAACTATCCGTGGGTACACCTATTGGTTTTCCTCTTTATATTCATAAAAATGAGCAACGAGTCTGTTGACAAGAAATATCTGGAGAGCTACCAGTACTCGGATGAAAGTAACTCGTTCGAACTGCATACCGTATGTCTGTGTTCCCACCTCCCACCGTACCAACATAAGCATAGAGGCCCATTTTTCTATATAAATATGCGTTCCATTTTTTTGTTTCTTTCCTCGCGCAGGCATAAAATATTATGAATTCATTTTTGGAGAGTAAAAGGGAAAAAAGGAAAACAAAAATGAGCACAATAGTGTGCACAACAATGTGCACCTAAATGAAAACAAAAATATATGCAAAAAAGCAACGTTTGCAACGTTTGCAACGTGTGCATGTCAGCATTTACCCATGGACTTTGCATCAGTGCATGGTTCACCTATCCTGTTTTTCCACGTTTTTCCTGTCATTGCAGAGATTACATATCATCGGGTGGATTAACCGCAACCATAAAAATTTTGAGCGACATACAGTTGGACGAAAATTCTAGAGTCCTAGGTAAGACTTCGCGGGATCTTTTCGCCGCGTCACCGCTTCATCACTTCACCGCTGCACCGCTTTTACCGCGTCATTCGCCTTTCCCCATTTTGCCCCATTTCGCAGACATCGGATCAGGACTGGGAGGTGGATGCAAGTATATAAATGAAAAGTACGGGTCGTACGTGTATGGGGTAGATATTTGCGAGAAAACCGTGTCCATAGCCAAAATGAGGAATAAGGAAAAGACAAAAATAGAGTTTGATTCATGCGATATTTTAAAAAAGGAATTTGAAGAGAACAGTTTTGATATGATATATAGTAGAGATTCTATTTTGCATCTAACTGTTCCGGACAAAAAAAGATTATTTGAAAAATGTTATTTATGGTTAAAACCAAATGGGGTATTATTAATAACCGATTATTGTGCTGACACGAAGGATAATTGGGATACAGAATTTAAGGAATATATCACATTGAGAAAATATGATTTAACAACTATAGATGAATATGGAAATTTAATTAGCTCGTGTAACTTCAAAGATGTACAAGCAACAGATATCAGTGACTACTGGCTAGAATTACTTGAAATGGAACTTCACAGACTTAATGAAAAAAAAGAACAATTCCTTAGTGAGTATTCGCTAAAAGATTATAACACGTTGAAAGATGGATGGGTTAGGAAAATCAGGGACACAAAAAGGAACCTACAGAAGTGGGGACTTTTCAAAGCACACAAGAAATAAGTTCCAGTGGTTACAAAAAAAAAAAAAAAAAAAAAGAACTGATAGACTAAGAAAAGAAACGTGAGAAAAAAGGGAATATCTCTTAGGTTTCTTCTTCTCCTTGGAATGAAAAAGGATAATACTTCTTCGTTTTTTCTTGAAAAAATAAAAATCGCTATCTTTAGCTTATAAAACGCTTCTCTTTTTACCATGAAAAGAGCATAAATATGTTTGTGCTCGTAGTATGTGTGCCCTTTTTTTTTTTTTTTTAAAGTCGTGTGCGTACGTGTGTGTGTGTGTTTGTGTATATATATATATATATATATATATATATATATGTACGTGGGCACATAAATGTACTCGTGTATGCGTGTATCACTATTGAATACATGTATGGCTCGTAATAGGCTTGTGGTTATGGGAGGAGCCAGCCTCGTTGGCACCCCATAAGCGTGTTCCTGTGGACGTAAAAAGTGTGTAACGGTGTATTTGCGTAACATATTGCTTACCTATCATGTTGTCTTGCTATTCCGTTTCTCGTCTATGCTCGTGCATAGCCAAGTGATAACACTCTGAATGGAAAAGCCGTAGTGAGGACATTCAACTGCCATCATGTGAATAGTTCACGCGGTTAAGCGGCATAACCCCGTTTCCCACCCCTTTTATGCATTTTACGAAGAAAAGTATGCATATAATTGAAGAACTCGAAAAAATACAAAAAAAAAAAAAAAAAAAACTTGCGAACTTATTAAACTTTAGGGAAACAAAATGCAAAGTTAGCATAAATGACTTACACTTCAGCAGAAACGAAAAAGTTGCGCAATTTTAAGTTTAGCGCAAATGGGCAAAAAGAGTGAGTTTCACTCGGTCACGGTCACGGGCACGTTGCGTGCATTCAATGTATACATACCACGCGAGTAAAATGTAGCGGGTGTATATTAACAGAAATAGACCTAACTTGAGCGAATACAAAATGGAAGAACGCATAGAGGGAACATTCAAAAAGCGTCTTCACCATCTTGCGACGCAAGCATATAAACAATTGGGGAGTTCTGGAATGTTTTAAATTAATATTAAAAAAAAAAATAAAAATAAAAAATAATTACGCAGTGTTGTGTTAAGACAACATAAAAATAAAAATTACTTTATGAAATTATTTTTTTTTTTTTTTTTTTTTTTACTTATATGAAGATAATTTTATATGTAATAAATAAAAAAAAAAAAAAAAAAAAAAAAAAAAAGTAACAAATAAGTTTTATCTTAATTTATGGAGAATGAAAAAAGGAAAAAAGAAAAAAAGGAAAAAAGGAAAAAAAGAAAAAAGGAAAAAAGGAAAAAAAGAAAAAAGGAAAAAAAGAAAAAAAGAAAAAAGGAAAAAAGGAAAAAAGGAAAAAAAGAAAAAAAGAAAAAAAGAAAAAAGGAAAAAAGGAAAAAAGGAAAAAAAAGAAATACATATGTACATACATATATATATATATATATATATATATATATACATATATATACATCCAAACATGCATCATTCCCCATAAATTACGATGCAAAAATATTATTTAATTTTTGTTTGCGCATGGCATAAATGCGTTCGCAGACAATCCATGAAATAGCCCATATCCATCAACGTCTTGTGGGAAAAAAATAAAGCAAAACGATGTGCACGTGCACATGGTACAAACAGTGGGTTTTTTTTTTTTTTTTTTTTTTTCTCCCCCCATTCACCCCACACCTCTTTCCTTTTTTTAAACAATTACTTGGAACGCACAAGGTTATGAGGTCAGGTTGTGTAAGTAATGACATCCGAAGGTAATATTTCGCTGAATTGCCCATTCAATATTCAAAGTGCAAAATCCATTTTTAAGAAAATTACCAATGAACATATCATAACATACTAAAGTGAGGATGATCTTTCGAACAGTTAATAACATTACCCACTACTTTATAATCTAACTTTTGTCCTAAGAAATTCATTTCGCTTTGTTTCTTATTTGAGCGAGATGAGTCTTCTTCATCTATATATTCAGAAGACGTTAAATATTCATTGTCTGAATTATAATGCAAATCGTTAAAATCATGTGTTTTGTTAGAGAAATGCATAGTACGTTTTGTTTCACTATTATTCGAAGAAACATTTTCTTGAGAAGAGTTTTCTTTTGTTGTATTTGTACAATTATCTTTTTTATTTTTATAATCATAACCATTTTTTTTTGAACTTAACATTTTTATTGGTGTTTCATAATCATAATTATTATAAAATTCGATGGTACTTTCGCTTCCATAACCTGGTTTTGTAAATTGTTTTAATTTATAGATTGGTGATGAATTCATAATATCTCCACACAACATATGGTCATAATTATTTTCTTTATGATCATTTTCTCTTTTAGCTTTTTTCATATATAATTGTACTTCTTTACCATTTTCCTTTAAACTATTATCTCGTAAAGTACATAATGGTGTCTTATCTGTTGTGTTAAAATATTTTACATCACTATCATCACATGATGAATATATGGTATTGTAATTATTACTTACAACATCATTACATGTATAATCATTTTCTGGGTATATTTCATTACTATAAAATAAACTATATGCTTTTCTTTTCTTTTTTTTATTAACAAGGTCAGGTGGATGTTCCGTCATTATAGTATTTATAAGATTACTATTAATATTATTAAAATCGACAACTTTTATAAGTTCATTTGGGTATGATTGGTCTTCAATATCATTCCAATTTTTGTACAACTCGGGATTTTCCGACTGCTTAATCCAGGCTTTGATGTAATTGTCTTCTTTAAATTCATCTTGCAAATTAGTATTCATCTTCTTTTTTTTTTTTTTTTTTTCCCCTTTATATTTCTTAAGTTAGGATTACTTCCCACGTGTTGTGTGTTTCTTATTTTTCCTTCTAATTGTACTTTCTATTGATTAAATAGAGCTAAATGAAGTGGATCTATGGTGATGGAAGAAAGACGATGCAAAGGGGAGTTCTACACAGCAAATATTAAGCATACATATACACGGGTTATTGCGTGGTCAAGTGTGTATGTGAATATACTTATATATACTTAGATATACAATATGTGTACGCCTTTATGCAACCATGCATTTGCATATTCGCATATGTTTCCACAAGGTGCTACTATGATCAGCCGTATGAACTCACAGAATAGTATACGCAAGCAAAGCATAAATGTGGATGACGATACCTTTATTAACGTTGATGTTTGACACTGACGTTGGCATTTATATGTATATATGTACATGTATACGTATATGCAATGATCAAGTTTGCAGGAAAGGATCTACGTGTGAGAATATGGGAGCGTATATATCTGCACAAGAAGTCACGTGAATGTTCCTTTATTGCATATGCGCTATTGTAATTCCTTCAAAACTGTTTTTTTATATTAAATTTAAAATTATGCTTACAGCATATAAAAGTAGTGAACAATAGGTGCATATGCAAGTACGAGACCAAAAGCACAATAATGCTCGGGTTTATCTTGGAAATGTACAATATGTAATTAAATGCATATGTACGCACGCACATATCTTCATAGGTATACATAAATGCCCATTCCATTCATAAGTATATACCCACTTGCGTATGGTGGATGTGAAATGTACAGTTACAATGCACTTTTGGTCAGTAACATGTATATTTTGCTTGCTTATTTTCAAAAAACAATAAAAATGAATTTAATGAATGGGTTAATAAATGTAAAAAGAGGAAGATGGTTTTCAGTAAATGCTTTGCATATCCTTCTTTTATATTGCTCAGTAAGGGAAGAAATTTAGGGATAAATTCGAAAATAAAGCATAAAAAAAAAAAAAAAAAAAAAAAGGAGAACGAAATGATGGCTGAAGCAACATCTAACAATTTGGACAAGTTTAAATAACAATTTAAAAAAAAACAACAAATATGTATAAGGTTTTCAATTATTACATGTACACATTTCTGCTTTTCAAAAAAGCATCTTAAAAAAAAAAAAATGGGGAAAAAAAAAAAAAAAAACACTTTATTCATGTATTTTAAAAGGGTGCAATTAAATAAAACGTAAATACATCAATTTTTATTATTTATATTTCAAAAAAAAAAAAAAAAAAGAAAAGAAAAAACGATCACAATAAAATGTAACAGTTGGTAAACCATTTGATTTTTCTTCTCTTTTGTGTCCTCTTCGATTTTTCTATTTTGCATATTTGCAGCTAAGCAGCATTTCGGGTTTTTCAAATTTTCAATTTTCTTTATTTTAGTATTTACATTCAATGACAATAACAATTAGATATGCATACGCATTTTTTAATGTGGTGCAACTATTTTTGTTACTTAAATACAGCTGCAAAAACGCATACGCATATGTATATACATGTACACATGTGCACATGAATATATAAATATGCATACACACATACGCACGTATCTATGCATTCGCTTACATGCAGATTCCTGCATTTACGCACACATATATCTATGCATCCACATGTACCCCTTCATATGGACGATTATACAAACGTATGTATGCACGATGGCACACACGTACGTATGCACGATGATACACACGTACGTATGCACGGTGATACACAAGTACGTATGAACGGTGATACACACGTACATATGCACGATGATACACAAGTACGTATGCACGATGATACACACGTACGTATGCACGATGATACACACGTACGTATGCACGGCGATACACACGTACGTATGCACGGCGATACACACTTATGTATGCACGATGATACACATGTACATATGCACGTATGCACGCGTGTGGCCACGGGTGTATGTTTGCAATTATGTATACTTAATACTGTTTCATCGTATATCCTTATATTATGTGTGATGGGGGCAATTTGCGTACACTCATTCGTTCACTGATATCATCAGAATTTTTGTGCAAATACATACACTTACTCACGTAAGGGTGTATGTACGTCCGTATGGATGAGCGAATGTATGGGCGTATGTATGGGCGTATGCATGGGCGTATGTATTGGCGTATGTATTGGCGTATGTATGGGCGTATGTATGGGCGTATGTATTGGCGTATGTATTGGCGTATGTATTGGCGTATGTATTGGCGTATGTATTGGCGTATGTATTGGCGTATGTATGGGCGTATGTACTGGCGTATATATGTTCGTGTGGGTGTCGAATATGCGTTGTATGTGCGATTTATGTTCGTTCTTACGTTAGTATGAACATATATATATATGCGTACATGCAGTACAGTACAGTACAATGTAAAGGTATATGTACATAATATGCATACACATACACGTAATAATAATGTACTTGTTAGTTGCAGTCACTATCTAGATAATATGACTCGTTGAAGGTTAAAAAAAAGAAGTAATCATTTCAAAATTTTAAAAATAGTAACATATCACAATTAAACAAAAAAAAAAAAAAAAAATAATAATAATAATAAAAAAAATAAAATAAAAATGATCATATAAAAAGAATAAAATAATTAAAAACTCTTTTCAATTATTTTATATGAATATAAAGTAGGGTGGTGCCTAAATGTAATTTAAAAAAAAAAAAAAAAAAATGATAAACTATATATATACATGTACGCAATTATGATTATATATATATGCATATACATGTATGTGTGAATTATTCGTAAAATGCTGGATACTGTTCATTGGACAAACAAGGATGCTATTTTGAAAAAACTACACAACTAAAATGAGGAACGCAGGGCCAGGCAAAGAAAGAAAGAAAGAAGTGGCAGAAAATGCAAAAACGCAAAAACGCATGGGGAAAAAATGCAAAGAGTCAAACATGCAAATACGTAAAAAAAAACATACATAGGAATGTATACACATAAGGATGTATACATATGGGCCAGCATACACATGGGATATCATATATACCCAGGGTTGTACACTGAAAGTTTTATGGCAAATGAATTTGGTAAAGTTGAATTATATGTTAAGTCTTATATAACAACAATTTGGTAGTGTTTTCTTTTTATTTTTGCTTTATGTTTATTCGTCAGTCGACGGTACGCATACATTAATAGTTCGCATTTCACAGCATGGAGCAGGATACTCTTTCTTTCTTTTTTCTTTTTTCTTTCTTTTTTCTTTTTTCTTTTTTCTTTCTTTCTTTCTTTCTTTCTTTTTTCTTTCTTTCTTCCTTTTCATTTACAACATGTGTTACTTGTTAATGAAGAGCATGTACGTAAGGCTGTAACTACTTAAAAAGGGTTGGCTAAAACGTTATTTTGTAAGCATTATTGCTGTCATTACTGTTATACACTTTCTCGATATGGTACTTTCCTTATTTTTAATGCAAGGATAAACTCTTTATATGAAATTAAGTAAACAGAAATATGGCTAAGAGTATTCTGTTCTTATTCGAGGTCAAATGTACTTAAAATGGGATGTACATATATATGTATATGTATATATTTTAATATATGCATATATTCATGTACTCAAGGATGTAGGGATGCATATATATATTTATATATATTTATTTTATTTTTTTTTTTTTTTTTTTGTACATGTAAATTATGTACATTAACGTAAGATGCGAACAAAAACTTATTTTTGACATATCAAAATTACTAAAACAATGTTTATTATTTTTTGTGTTCATCCTTTTTGCAATTTTTTAATAGTGTTCTTAAAAATTGATACATATACATATGCATATACATATGCATATACATATACATATATATATACATATATATTTTTTTTTTTTTTTTTTAAATGCATGTGTGCATTTTAATTCATTGTTTTGGGTTAACAGCAAATGGGAAAAGAATTAATGTACTGTTGCTTACGTTCACATGTACATGTACATGCATTTATATATGCAAAGCAAAAGGAGCATGGGTGAAATATAATAATCCCCGGGTCGGGGGCATATACGAGATTAGATCATTTTCACCGTATACCCATGATAGGGGCATGAAAACGTATCCATTGTGCACATCCTCATGCACATCCTCATGCACATCCTCATGCACATCCTCATGCACATCCTCATGCACATCCTCATGCACATCCTCATGCACATCCTCATGCACATCCTCATGCACATCCTCATGCTCATCCTCATGCTCATCCTCATGCACATCCTCATGCTCATCCTCGTGCACATCTTCGTGCACATGAAATAATAGGCTTACTTATATGAAAACTAATGAACAAAAAATTGAACATGCGTGGGTGAAAATGAGCGAGTACATCATAATGTACACGTATGCATAATTGCATACATATTATATACACAGGAGAGCTACAAAATAGTAAGGGCGTTTTTTGCCACAATGTTAGGTGACTTGTAGGGTGCTATGATCTCTTCTGTTTCGGAGGCACAAAAATGTTATTTCTTCTCCTTCGGAAAAGCTTTCCGTTTATTATAAAACAGGGGGAAAAAAAAAAAGAAAAAAAAAAAAAAAGAAAAACGAAAGAAAAGAAGCCGTGTTTTTTTTTTGTACTTACATAACCGAAAAAAAAAATTAAGTGGCACCCCACCATTTTTTTAAAACTTCCCATTTTGTTCCCTAAATTTTTTAATTATGTATATGCACGCTTTCTCTTTTAAGAGCACCAAAAAAAAAAAAAAAAATAAAATAATAAAATAAAATATGAAATAAAAATAAGCCCATCTGTTGTATCCTTTAATGCAGCTTTAAATAGCAACAATATGTTCCAGGTTGCTTACGAAATCTCCATAAGGTGCTCTAGTTTTATGCAAACTTGTATCAATGTACGATAACCCAAGTTAAGTATCTATGCGGTATTGTGATTTCCCCATACTTGCTTTCCTCTTTCGTGTCGAATTTAACTAAGGTAAAAACATGAACATGGGCCAAACTTGAGAAAGTTCATGAACATCATGTCACATCTCATTTGGTTTAGTAGTCATAAAAAATACGACGAATGTAAACTAACCGAATTAGTATCCCTATTGGATGCATACGGGTATAAAGATGTTGATTACCTGCATAAACTTTTATTAGAAGAAAATAAAAAAAAATATAGTGGAAAAGCTTTTGTAAAGATAAATGTATCAGAAGAAGAGGAAATATGGCAACATGTTACATCTAGGAGCATTTTAGTAAAGGGTGTGATTCAAATTTGGAGTGAAGGTAGTTCGTATGATGAAGTATTAAAAAATTTAATGACAAAAAAATACTTATTCGAAGAAACATTAGATAATAAAAAATGGTGCTTTTATTTTAATGCATTTGGAAAAGTAATAAACCAAGAGGAGAAAATAAAAAAAATGAATTTTTTTAAATCCCTCCTTGATAAATATAATAGTGTGGATTTACTCAACCCAGATGTGCAACTAGGACTGTTAGAAGAATATGATCAAACAGACAAGGGAACGTTGAAAACGGTCTATTTCGGAAAGTGTGTGGCGCTCAGAAAGTATAACAAGTCTCTCATTTTTGGCGGGAACACCGGGGATGTAGGAATGGATACAGAAGTGGACGCAATCGAGGACGTAGGTGGCAACGAAGGAGGAAATGCTACTTCGACCGTTAGCTGTGCAGCCGAATGGAGGAGGAGGGCTGAGAACCCAAAGGTAGCATGGTGGACACATTACGCTTTGAATAGGAGACCAATTCTGGGTCCAACTACTACTGATAACGAACTGGCATTCATTATGTGTAACATTGCAAAGATTAAGAGTGGTCATATAGTATTAGACCCCTTCGTAGGTTCAGGGGGGTTGCTAATTACCGCCTCTATTTTTAATGCCATATGTATAGGTAATGATATCGACATTAGGCTATTAAAAGGATATAAGTTGTCTTACCTAAATCCGCATATGAAACACAAGAACAATAAGAAAAGTATTTTCGAAAATTTTGTATACTACAACTTAAACATGCCCGAAATACTGGTGTCTGACAATTCGAGGCCCGTGTGGAATTTTTTCCATAGGCCATGGGTAGATGCAATCGTTACAGATCCCCCATACGGACACAGGGCTACCGTTCGGATGTGCGTGAAGAGCCCCAAAAGGGTCCCAGGCAAGTCTATAAAGGGCGGAAGTGGAGACAACAGTGCCGCTGGAAGTAGAGGCGAAAGTGATGTGCAGACCGGGGAAGAGGGTGAGGATTGCGGTGAGATCGTTGAAGCCTCGAACGATTGTGATGAGGACGAATCGAAAAAAGTAAAGTGCTTAATGAATACAAAAACGGTTGCCTATAGCTGCTCATCCGCTGTAAAAGATTTGCTAAATATAGCTTCACACGTACTCGTTGATAATGGTATGTTAGTTTTTTTGCTTCCTATTCAAACAGAAACATTAGAGGAAGATATAGCATTATTAAATCATGAGGATTTTACCCTAATTTCGTACGACTTCCAATCGTTTACCCCAACCACAGGAAGGTTTATTGTTTCCATGAAAAGGAAATGCAGACAGAGCGCTTCCTCAAATTAATGCTATTGATGCATTATAAGAAGTAAGATGACAGGGGAAATAGACTAACGCCATCTGGGAAAAGCTCGTGCCCAGTGACATTTTCACATGCGCATATGCATAGTATTATGTTTGCTGGCCTTTGTGCGACCTATATGGTACACATATGCCTAATTTTTTTTTTTTTTTTTTTTTGCGTACTTATATGCCTACTTATATGAGCTCCTTATATGCCAACCGTGTATGCCTACTTATATGCCTGTACTTGGTATTAATAAACTAACATTTTGCGTGTTAATAACAACTTTGCGACGTGTAATATGCACATACTTTGGTACTTTTTTTTTTTTTTTTTTTTTTCTTTCGATTTTTAAGTTTTGTAAAATTAAACCAATTCCGTGTGCTTTAATAATGCTGAACTTTGTGCCATTTTTTAAGCACTTTTTACCGTAAGGTTTTAAAGATATTTTTTTTTCAGTTTATTTAAAAAAAAAAAACTGTCCGCTATTTTTGGTGTAACTTCTTACAAAAGAGCTGAACACGTCACTAAGATTTAATATACAAATGGAACTAGGAAGGAAAGAAATACCATATATATTGTCACAGTTCATTTTTCGCAAAACATTTCTATTACCGCAACCCACGTTTCACACTTATTCACTGCGTTGTAGTAGTACAACAGTGCAGTGATAGTGGCAGAATCCTTACGCAGAGAAAATCCTCCCATGCAACATTTCAATGCCCCCTTTAATTCTTTCTCTTTGGGGGGTTACTTAAATGTTCGCTTGATGGAAGACATGTGGTGAAAGGCGTAGCCTTAATGATCTTTTGTAGGCTTCGAGCGAAAGCTCTTAATTTGTGATTAGCAGGCTTGTTCCCGTATATAACAGTATACATTACACGTGGGGGAAATGAAAAAAGAAAATCTTTTAAAAGGTAGGGAGAAAAAATATATATACATATATATATATATATATATATATATATATATATGTATATATATCGACACAGTTCCTACTTATATATTCTTTCCTTATATTTCTTTTTTTTCTTTATTGTACTTACAAACAAAAAAAAAAAAAAAAAAAAGTGCCCAACAGCGTTTTTGATGTAAAGAATGGGAAAAAATAATAACAGTATGCTATCATTCACCATGAGGTGTGCAACTGGGATGGAGAAAGCCTGTCATTTGTGCTACATAAAATGGAAGCGCGTAAATGAATAGGAATAAACATGTGCATGTATAATACATACATATATATATATATATATATATATATATATATATATATATATATATGTACATATGTTCACTTGTGCTTTGTGCACATTTATATACGTACAAATATGTTAGCACTTTTCCCCTCCTTTGCCATACAGCGCAAAACGCACTTACATAGATACGCGAGCTGTACTAACTGCATGAATAATGTATCCCTGCGGGGTGAGGAAACTAATTGAGTGATATTAGCATAACATTTAAACATATACTAAAAAGTGATAAGCAAAAAAAAAAAAAAAAAAAAAAAAAAATTGGAACATGCGCATTTGGTCTGTACCATGCATATGCACATACATGCCACTTATACATTGGTCGAAATAATTTGGCAATAACTTGTTTTCAGTACGCAATTTGGTAACATAAATAGGGAGATGAAAAGCATTGTATGCGGATTCTGTTGAACTTCGTAATGAAGCTAAATTAACTTGGCTAAGCAACGTGTGCTTTCAGGAGGAAGAGGGCGAAATGTGCTGTATACATTTGCAAGGAGGGGGGAGGATTATGTTCTCATCGTACGCATGTGCACGCACACATACACACACAGAAACAATGGCATAACGGAAAGGCATAAAGGCACGGCATAAAGGCAAGGCATAAAGGCAAGGCACAACGGAAAGGCACAACGGTATGGCACAACAACAAGGCGCGACGATACGGCACAACATGCTGATGCACAACAAATAGTTGACTTCAATTTTGAAAACAACGTCGTTTATTCTCGTCTAATAGGAAGGGCTAGGGGCAGGTGTAGTGGCGTAATGTACGCAGCCGTTAATCCGGGATAGATAATTTCTGCCAACCGGTACATTTTTCCCAGAGGTGCGTCTCATCACAGCTGAGTCTCACCACAGTTACGTCTCATCACAGCTGCGACAAGCTGATGGAGCCAGGGGTGAGGAAGTACTTCTTCATCCTATCAGTGAGTTCAAAAGTTACGTTGTGCTTTTTCCATAATTCATTTATCCTGGATTCTTTGTTATTTTTTAATTCCTCGTATTTTTTAACGATTTCGTTAATTTTAAGGGAGAGAGGTTCCAAAAAACTGAAAAGACTTTTCTTCGTTTTAACAGATAAATTTGTTTTATTTTTGTTCATAATACTAGGTTTTATATTAATATCAGGTACATATTTTGGTAAGAATTGAATAAGTTCAGTAATATTGGTTTCATTCATTTTAAAGTTTTTATTGCTCTTATATTTCTCAGCAATTTTTTTGGAAAATGTGTTCAATTCAATTACTGTATATGTACCTTCTACTATAAAAGTATCATGAATGATTTCAGCAATCCATTTAGCATTTTCTAATTTTTTTTTTTCGATTAATAATAATTCATGTTCTTTGTCAAATTCATTTTTAATTATTTTAAGAATGTTTTTTTTGTTTGCTTCTTCTCTTATAAATTTCATGTTACTTGTTTCTTTTTTTTTTGGTGAATTATCTATACGATTATAATTACATGGAGATGAAAAAGAATTATTTGTCATAATAATATAATTACTTGTTCTTCTTTTATTTTTACCTAAAGGTGTTCTTGTTTTTTCTTTTTCTATATCTTTTAGAAATGATTCATTATGTTTTAATTCAATAGTTGCACATTTTATAGGACTATCTTGTATAACTATAAAATCATCTGCATTACTTTCTTGTGGTGTTTGAGCTAATTGTGCAAGCATTTTATTTTCTTCCAAAATAACAGTTGGAAATATAATATCATTAAAATTAAAATTAGAATGCCATTTTTTAAGTTCAGAATATTTAGCACAATAAAAATCAGGATTTATTTTTTTTAATAATTCATTATGTTTTATATTAGCCCAACTTATAATAATTCTTTTAAGCATTTCTAGTTTATCTGCTGATGTATATTTATATATATTTTCACAATTTTCTGTATGTTCTCTTATTTGTATATCTTCTATTTTTTTTCCAGTAATATATTCAGTATATATTTCTTGGTTAGATTCGTAAATATCTTTTGTTATCACAACTTTATTTAACTGAATTAAATTAGGAGCAATCCATGCCAACTGTTTAAGCGAATCTTCACTGAAACAACGACATGGATTTAAGTTAATAACTTCTTGTTTTATTAACTTATAAAATATTGGTTCATTTTTTTGATTACGTCTTGAAATAACTACCAATAGATATTGATATATGTTTAATAACAAAATTGGAGTTTTTATGACATTTTTGTTAAATATAATGTCTAATTCTTTTGAATATGGTTCATACAATGGTACTAGGGGGTTTTGTTTTTGTTTGGACATTTCTTCCATTGATTTTGGTTCATTTGTTATATTTTCCTTTTCTGTATTTATAATTGGATTTATTTCATAATCAATCAATTCTTTTTTTTCTTTCTTCTTACAATTCTCCTCTTCTTCCTCGTTTGTATATATTTTTCCCTTTTTTCCGTATTTACCACTTATATATTTATCTCCTATATTTGGGCTATTACTAGCACTAGGGCTAACGCTTGGACTAACACTGTTACTAACACTCGGGCTGATGCTATGACTGACGCTGACACTGACGCTGCGACTGATGCTGTTACTTATACTGTGATTAATACTGTTATGATTACCCGATCTGGTTATACACTCATTCTTTCCTTTATCTCCACCCACTAACACATTTAGTATCTTCTTAGTACTAAGTTTTGTACTTCCATCTCCCTTCCTCTTTTTGCATTTGGGAGAATCCTTACTGTTGGTAAAAAATGGACTACTCATTTTGCTTATAGATGGAGCTACTTCTTTCTTATTAGGCCATGAATTATTTTCGTAACCTGAGTTAAAACACTCAATATATTTTCTATCACTATTATCCATCCTGTTGGACAACTTGTTATTGTTAAATTCGTGTTCACTAATAATACAAGCTTTATGCTTAAAAAGACATCTAAAATCTTCGTATGTCATGTGAGGATTATTTTCTCCTGATAATGGGAACTTACTAGGTGTAACGGTAGGAGCTACATATTTAGGAGGATTCACGTAATTATTTATAGTTATACATTTATTACCTATTAAACTTTCATCAGGATGCAACATGTCCATTTCACATGGCGTCTTGTACTTCTTCAGGGTGGACGGGTTGTCTATTCCCGAATAGTACAGCCCCACGTTGCTCTTTTTCGGGGTTTGCCATGCGATATTAACAAAGGGGCACGCGTCTTCCTTCTCCATGCTGTGTTCGTCGCTGCATTCGTCGCCGCATTCGTCGCCGCATTCGTCACCACATTCGTCGCCACATTCATCGCCGTGGTTGCTACTTCCGATTCCTTCGGCGCCTCCGCTCTCCTCGGGGGGGTCCATCCGCTCATTCGTGCTCACACTATCGCTGTTTCCTGGGGGAAATCCCCTTTGCCCGTTTTGGTCATTCTGATCATTTTCGACGCTGTCTCCATTTTCTCCACCCTGCCCATATTCGTCATTGTCGACACTTCCAATATTTTCTACCGTTTCGGCATTTTCAATGTTCTCCGCCTCGCTATCCTTATGGGATTCCACGTAATCACGACTCTTTTTTGCATTCCCCTTTCTCGCGTGTTTAGTCATAGATCTATTAGAACTGGAATCATCAGCACTGCTATACTCGTCGTTCTTTGCGTTTATCTCCTTTCTCTTTTCCTCATTTTCTGAATTGTTCATAACAAAATTTTTCACACCCATGCCTTTTTTTGTCCTATCAAACACACGAGGAGTCATAATATCTTCATCAATAATTCCTTCCTCCATCTCCATGTCTATGTCTATGTCAGCTTTGATTTCCTTTAAATTTGGTGATGCCATCGATGTGTTAATTTCAGGTGTAGTGTTACAAACTTTACTTCCTACTTCTATATGCTTCTTTATTTTCTCTATAAGATTGCTCATTCTCTGTCCCGATGCGTTGATTGTCAAACGTTCACTATCTGCTATCACGTAGACACGTGGGTGATGTGTGCGTGTGCAGATGCAAATTCTTTCACTCGTTATATGCGCGGGTGTATATTTACATACATACATGTACACTTCATATGCCCAAATGCATAGGCATATCTGTGCTCTCCTTTTGCATTAATTAAACACGTACTGTCTACAAAAAAAGGACAAAATAAAATTCCCTCTTAATAGCTTTCTAACGATTTGTCTTGAGCGGGGCTTTTACGCGCACACTTGCATAGAATTAGTACGTGAAGTTAGTAAACACAATAGACATACATCTCTAATAATGTTCAACAATGGCACATGAATTACAAATTGTTTTAAAAAGAAAAAAAAAAAAGAAAAAAAAAAAAAAAAAGAGGGGAGGGTGATGAAATCAAAAAAAATTTGATGTGTAAACCCTTTTTAATTGTTTTAAAAAAGGTTAAAATAAAAAAGCTGTACTTTTTTCACAACTATATAGATGTAAATGGGGTGGATATGTAATGACTGTAATTTTGTGAATTATTTATTCTTTTAATTTTTTTTTTTTTTTTTTTCTTTTATTTTCTTATCTTATGGTTAATGATTTTATTACTTCAAAATGAACAACAATTAACATTCCTTGTTTTTCCCTAAGGAATATAGTAAAAGTTGAACTCTTTCCCTTGTCCCTACGGTCGTAATGATGGGCATACACATGAACGTGCGTCCTTGTCTGTATATATATATACGCATGCACGTGGATATTGTGAGCGCGTAAGTATCCACGAATCCATGTATGCGTGTATATATATGCGCGAATATTACAAGCGCACTATATACACATATGTTCATATAATATTTGGGAGAATGATAAATGCATTAATCTCATCGAACTAACTTACATTCGAATATTAACGTACGTATGTACGTCCTCGTGCATATGGTAAGTATGCATGCGTATGTATAAGCATTTATAACTGCGAGTAAAAAATATGCTTACCAAAAAAAAAAAAAAAAAAAAAAAAAAAGCGCACATATATATATCTTTACGTTTGCGCGTACCTTTGCGCTTACGTTTTCATTTATGTTCGCGTTTACGTTTTGCGCTTAGGTTTACTTTCGCTTTTTCGTATATGTATGCAAATGTACATTTACACGGATGTAAATGCAATACTTATGTGTAAAATGTTACATTGTAACGAGCTTAAAAGAGGACTTCGCAAAAAGGAGCTCGCACTTTACTGCTTTTCAAATATTATTAAGTTAAATTACATAATAAATGTATTTGTTTGCAGAAATGTATGGGCTTTAATTTTTGATATATTTTCACAATACTAGGCAATACCGAAAATGCTATTAAAATGTTTTTTTTTAATAACGCGAAAATGTACATTTCGTGCAAAATTGCTTGAAATTTTTTTTCCTTTTTTCTTTTTCTTTTTCTTTTTCCTTTTTTTTGTTTTTCCTTTTTTTCTTTTTCATTTATTTTTTTATCGTATTATTTTTTCACATTCCCTTTAGTGTAACCGTTTTGAAAAAAAAATAATTCCCTTTTTTTTTCCCTCCCGAAAAATGACATAAGCATTTTATTCCGTTAGTGCCATAGTGCCATTTGCTTATTCCCATCAGTACATTCTTATAATTACCATTTTACCTTTCGCAAATTGCTATTATCCTCATATTTTCGTTTGAATAATTTCACGCTCGAACGGGGATATATACAAGAAAAAAAAAAAAAAAAAAAAAAGGAAAAAAAAAAAAAATTGTTCCGGGGACTAATGAAAATAATAAAAAAAATGTGTAAGGATGAATTCGCGGATTTTTTAAGTGCATATATACATATACGTATATGCATATAAATACATGTATACCAATATATGTACGGAAACATAAACGTACAATGTATACATATTTGTATTCATTTAAAGAATGAGAGTATGCGTTTTACTAATTTGGGAGTACCTCGGATGCTTATTGGGTGACATACACTTTTTTAAGTAGAGCGCAAAACGAAAAGCCGCTTACCCGTGACATGTAAACGGCACTCACAAAAAAAGTGAGACCTTGCTTAATTTTACACCGCGTCCTTGGTGTTAAGCATATTATAATAATAGAAAAAAATGAAACCAATAAAAGTAGTACAAAAAGGAAATAAAGGGAACTTGACAAATATGTGCTTCTTAAAAAGTATTCTAACTACGACATTGTAAGGTCGTTTATGTGTTAATCGTTATTAAAAAAAAATATATGCATATATATCCATCAGGTGCAGTCACAGCAATTGTTAAAATAATATTTCCTAACTCGTTCGTTCGTTCGCTTATTCCCTTTGGTCGTTCCGTCCTTTTGCAATTTTTACAATTTTTTCAATTTTTTCAATTTTTACAATTTTTGCAATTTTTTCAATTTTTGCAATTTTTGCAATTTTTGCAATTTTTACAATTTTTACAATTTTTTGCAATTCTTTACATTTTTTACCATTTCCTACCATTTTATCACCAAGTTCAGCACCGCATTGCCTTCACGGCAACAAAAAAAAAGAAACCAGGAAGATAGAAGTAGTTGGTGTCATTTACAAGAATTGTGAATATGCAGATAGAGCGAATAAATTAGAAACATAATAAAATACCTCCTGTTTTTTTTCTATTTAAAACGCTTAAAATTATCATTGCTTTTTCGAAAGTACCGCCAAATATTGTAAAAGCATTGGTAAAGTAAGGTTACTACCGTTTAATGTGGTTACATCCATACGACAAAAAAAAAGGGTATGTTATTTACTCATGTGCATTTTTGTACGAACATATGTATATATTTGTTTAAATTGCATTTTGCCAAACCTTGCTAATTGCAAAAAAAAAAAAGAAAATAGTTCTCCATACGTTCGTGTGTACATAAATATAAGCACGTAAGTATACATATGTAACCGTTCATGAAAGCATGTGTTTTCCTTCCCCTTTTTTGTATTGTTACCCATTTTCATTTTTTTTTTTTTTTTTTTTTTTGTACACATTCTCTTTTTTTTTCTCAATTTGAAAAGGCTTAAAAATGCCTTAGCACATTTGAATATTTTTGCAAACGCTGAAATATTTTGTCTTCTTTTTTTCAGTATTAACAAAAAAAAAAAAAAAAAAAAAATTATAGTAGTAAAAAAAATTACATAAATAAATCATTTTCAATTTTGCCAAGCAAAAAAGGAAGAGATGCTTGATATTCAGCTATTATGTTTTTCATTAAATTTGAATTAAGAGTTCCCATTCACAGTCCTCAGTGCAATTACATACTCCTATGTGTACGTGTACATGTGCATACGTGCATATGTACGCGGCTACGTAATTACGCATGCGCAAATGCTGTGATAAAATAACGGCTTATTCCGTCGCACGTTTTGATGAATACATATGTTACGTATATATGCAGAAATAGGTAAATAAATACATAGGTACATGTTTAAGTGTGTATACGTTCTCTTATGTATATGTTCTTATGTATAGGTATGCATGTGTGGAACGACAGCACATGCAAAAAAAAAAAAAAAAAAAAAAAAAAAAAAAATTAAAATAAAAAAACAGCTTTATTTATTTGCCTTACGTTTTAATGCGTAACTTTTCGTTAGACACTTTTTCATATGAAGCAAAATTTGGTGCCATATGGAAAATACTTCTTCGTACTTATTTTTGTTTGCTTTACAATTTTATTTGATAATCATTCATTTGGCATGTATATACGGATACTACGCGTGTGTGTGTGTGTGTGTATACTAGTAGGTATACTATAATATGTCATAATATACTACACTATACTGTGCCACATCACACTATGCCACACCGTACTGTGCCACACCATACTGTGCCATAACATACTATGCCATAACATACTATGCCATATCATACTATGCTTGCTCGCATACATATACACACACTTGTATGTACCTTTTTTGTGATTTTTTTTTTTTAAACATTAAATGAATATTTTTATTTTAAATGAATAATTCAAATTATATAAAAAATGAAACCAAGTTATACAAAGAGTCTGCGGACGTATCGAGCTATACATACGATAGCGATGTCATTGAAATTGTAAATGTTAATGATAATGAGCGTGGGGGTTTCAGTGTAACAGGATCTAACAATTTTGAAAGGGTTTCGGACAAAAGAACCAACTACAACATGTCGAGGGAGTCAAGCAGTGACAGTAAGTCGAACAACATTAGACCACACTAGCGTGTACATATATTACCAACCTTGCGTACGCGAACCATTTTATGCACACCAACTCCGTGTGTGTGCATTATACTCCAGCCAATTTTGTGTGTTCCCATTAACCTCCTTTCCTTCTTCTCCTCATGCAGTTGAAATAATCGAAGACATAAACTATTATAACTACGAGAAAGTAAAAGAAGCGAAGATAAGAGAATTCGAACAATCTAATAGGAGAGCAGAATTTGTGAGAAATGAAGGAGTATATTTTGAGTATTACCTAGGTTGTATAGATACAGATTCAATAATTTTGTCTAGCGAAATATGTGAAGTTAGAAATGATAGAGATGTAACAATAAGTTACGAAATAACTCCAAAATCAACGAAGAGATCATATTCACCAATGTATAACTTAAAAATAAATAACCATTATGTAATTTCAAATGACTATATAAAAATAATAGGTAGAAATATTCCAACAAATACTAATAAAGTAAAAAAAAAAAAAGTTTTAAAAAATAAAGGAAATTCAACATCAGGTAATGAAGATTATTCTGAGTTACATTATGATTGTAATAAAGTTATATCAGCAGATAAAAAATACATAGAGTATGATAAAAATAAAGCTGAAGTTTTAAAAGATATTAATGAAGGTTATTCATGTATAAGAATTAAACATAATAATAGAGATATCTCTAAATTAAAAAGTCACTTGTCAAAAATATTAAGTGTCCTTTTAGTTCTTAATGCTATTAGGATAGAAATAAAATTGGAAAAAGTTTCCTTATGTGATTTAAAATTTGGAGGTAGTTTAAAAACCTTTATTCATGTTATTTTATATCCTGATTCTTTTAAAATAGATTCACATAAATTTCATGAATATAATTCGTTAATTAAATATAGTGTTGATCATTTGTTTAAAGAATTAAAAATTACTCCCTTACGTTTTGCAAAATGTGTGGATATGGATTCTTTCGAAAATTCCAACATTAAAATTAGTAAGGAATATTTATCTCCACTCCAGAATAGTGTACATAAAATAGACACCTTCAGTTGTGGAAAAAAGGACAAATCTATGAATAATAGCTGGGAAGGTCCTTCTGGTTTCAGTACACCCCACAAAGCCCTAGGGGTTAGCAGTACTCCCAAAAAGGCACTCCTAGGTAAGTCTTTCCCTCTCCACATAATTTTAGAAACACATCCGTATATTCCATTATGCATGTTCCTATTGCAATGGGTACACTTCTATACGACAGCATGACCAACTCCCCACTTTTTTTTTTTTTTTTTTTTTTTTTTTTCATTTTCATTGATCGTGTAGGATCATCTAGCATGAGTAGAACAAAAGAAGAAGAAGAAATTGTAGACACTCTGAGCGAAAACGAAGTAGAAGATAAGAACGAAGAGGCAACAAACTTAGTTTTTTTGGAGGAAGAAAAATATAGAGGTGGTTACCTACTTGAGGACTTTGAAGAAATTCACCCGAATGATTTTTATTTTAAACCCACGTTAAAAACGTATCAAGCAGAAGGGGTATGGTGGATGTACACAAGAGAAAATCCCCCAGAGTACTCAAAGGAAAAGGATAACAAAAATGTGAATATAAAGGAAATTATCATAGATGATTATAACAAAAGTAGTGGTCTTCTCGATAGTTCGGTCAATAGGAGGATACAAGTCCGGGCAATCATAAACGATCGACTGCTCCCCAGTTCTAACGAAGTCAGGTGTTATGTTGTGCCCACAGAAAGTGGTACCAATGGGGGAAAAAACGCTATGAACATGTGCAAGTTGGAACAATCGAACAAGTATGTGAAGATGGAGGATGAAGGACAACGTGTGGACGGCATAGACAGTAGGCTTCTCACAGACTCCTGTAGCGGTAACGGCACTGCGCTAAGCGATGAGGACGACCAGGACAATCGAGAAGACCTGGACGACATCCGAAACAAAGTGCCTCTAAACCCCATTTGGGAAGAACACGCCTTTATACCAAAGATAAGGATTTATGAAAAGGGGATACAGGTATGTGTATTGAAATATTTTTACGTGAACAAACTTACCGGGTGTTTCTCTCTGACATATCCACAATACGTTCCAGCTTTTAGAGGAGGTATTTTGGCAGACGAAATGGGGTTAGGGAAAACTATACAGAGTATAGGACTTATAGCACATGATATTTACCAAAATAAGTTACACATAAAAAATAATGATGTAGAAAATAAAAATAATTTTACGTATTTAATTGAAAATACTATAAAGGGTTTCAATTATAAGAAAGGGGGAACTTTAATAATTGCACCTTTGGCTTTAATATATCAGTGGAAACAAGAAATAGAGAGGCATACAAAAGAAGGGTTTATAAGCTCGTATATATATTATGGCAATTCAAAAGATATAACCGGTGAGGAATTGTCGAAGCATTCAGTCGTTCTCACTACCTATGCAACGCTAGTTGCTGAGTATAAGAACACGCTAAATAAGAAAGGCACTATCAAGGGAAGTAATCACAGTGGTAGTAACGTCGACGAGGAAAACGACACGTGCAAGAGGGAGAAGAAACACCAATCAGGAGAGAACGAAATAGGAGGAGAAAAAAACGTTTTGGGAAATAAAAAAAAAATGAACAATTTTTTTATGAAAACTGTTCTGAGCAAGGAAAAGACAGGGTGTGATAGTAATTCAGTAAAGAGAGGTAAAACAGTAGGAGGGGGAAATGCATCTGGAATGAACGCAGAAGGGGGGAACATGCGAGGAGGGAATGCACAGAGGAACAAATACCTTGTGAGTAAGAAGGAATGCCCACTTTACAAAATAACGTGGAGAAGAATAATAATTGACGAAGCACATGTTATTAAGAATAAGAATGCAATTCAATCAATTGCTGTGTGGAAGTTAATGGGAGAAAGAAAATGGTGTTTAACAGGTACACCAATACAGAATTCTTTGTATGATATATTTCCCCTGTTCCGTTTTTTAGGTATAAAACCATATGGAACTATTGAATGGTGGAATAAAGAAATTGTAGATTATGTTAACAAAAATAAATTAAATATTGCACTGGATGTTGTTAGAAAAATATCATCACCGATTTTGTTAAGAAGAACAAAAAAATCGAAAACAAAAGATGGTGATAATATTATTTATTTACCTAAGAAAAATATACATCTAATGAAATTAGAATTTACATTAGAAGAAGAAGATTTTTATAGAGCAATTTTTTATAGAAGTAAAACAAAATTTGATACATATATGCATGATGGTAATGTACTAAGTCATTACTCTCATGTATTACAATTACTTTTAAGATTGAGGCAATGTTGTTCACACCCATTACTTTTATTTTCAAAACCATTTTTTGAAGAATGGAATAAGGAAGATATAATAAATGACGTTTTTCAAAAGAAAAAAGAATCTTCTAAAATAAAAAATAATAACTCGGTAGTAGAAACTGACACAAATATGGACAAGACAAATATGGACAAGACAAATATGGATGAGACAAATATATGTTACGAAAAAGATGTAAGGAATAAAATAATGGGAAATAATTTAATATATAACTTTTTAATAGGTTCTACTAATTCGAAAAGGTTAGATGATGATTATATAAACGAATTCGAAATTTTAAAAAATGGAAATGTTATGCAATGTATTATATGTTTAGAAGATGCTGTATACCCATTAATAAGCAAATGTTTACATATAATGTGTAAAAAATGTGCAGATGATTATTTTCATTTAACTCAAATTGCTGACAAAAAATGTCCTGAATGTAATAATTATATAAGTTTAAAATCGTTAAAAACTTTACAGGAAAATAAATCACCACTTGATGAGTTATTAAAAAAAATGAAAAAAGAAAATTTTGTTTATTCAACCAAATTAAAAACCTTATTTTATCATATACAAAATGATATGATAAATGAATTACATATTGTTGTTTTTTCTCAGTGGATTGGATTTTTAAAAATAATACAAAAATTATTAACTTTACATAATATTCCTAACAGAATTTATGATGGTTCATTATCTTATGAACAAAGAAAAAATATTCTTCATTGGTTTAATATACAAAAAGGGAAAATATATCAACCAGGAATAGGTTTTATTAAACCTTCTTATGATATACCTATGGAAAATATAGCTGGAAAAGTTTTGTTATGTTCACTAAAAGCAGGAGGTGTTGGACTTAATTTAACTGTATCTTCCAAAGTGTATCTCATGGACTTGTGGTGGAATCCTGCCATTGAAGATCAGGCATTTGAAAGAGTTCACAGAATTGGCCAATTACACGATGTCAACATTTACAAGTTCGTTTTGGAAAAAACTGTGGAAGAGAGAATTTTGCAAATACACCAGAGCAAACAGTATACTGCAAATCAGGTACTTGCCCAGGTTGGGAATAAAATAAACACGGAGGTGAACTTCGCACCGCAAAAATTGGGCATGGAGGACTTTATTCTCATGTTCAAGGATTGGAGTGCGGAGGAGTAGCGGGTGTGCTGTGGCGACGCTGTGCTACCGACTGGAAGAGTATCCCTGTACACTCATTTCTCATTTTGCACAAGGGAGAAGCAAAAGACGCGGAAATAATCAGTGTCCGAAGCACACGCGTGTGGATTTCCCCGAAAGAGCATTTTCCAGAGAAGGTGCACTTCCCGCAACGCAGTTATCCATCCTGCGTGTCGACGTTTCAAGGGGCGAATGAATCCCAAAAGTTCCCATATCACGCAGGAGACTGTCTCTAATTCTGTCATTCTCTCATTCGTTCATTCACTCCTTCATTCACTCCTTCATTCATTCGTTTTTTAAGTTCTCAATTTTGCGCTCTTCAATTTTGAGATTTTGAAGTTGCGACTTTTTTTTTTTTTTTTGATATTTCACCCGTTTGCACTTTGGCAAAACGTGTTAAACGTTTATAATTGTTAATCGCTTTTACTCCTTTTACTCCTTTTTTTAATTTTCTTAATTTTTTTAATTTTCTTAATTTTTTTAATTTTCTTAATTTTCTTAATTTTTTTAATTTAATCCCTTTTCATTTTTAATTCATGCCCGTCCCTTAACCGCCTACTTTTGCCTTTTTGAATTTTGGCTTTTAATTTTTTCGAATGGAACACGTGCACTTTTTGAGCCCTTCTCGACGCTTCCGCTTACAGAAGTTGGGAAGATAACTCAGCGCATGTACGTAACCTTTATAATTTCTCTTTTAAAGAACGAATGAAGGGAAAGCTGCCAAAGGGCCTAAAAAAGGGCTGAACTGACAAGGGTGTCCACGAAATCGAGAAAAAAATTAAATGTGATAGAAAAGTGGAGAAATGGCGATACGTTTGAAAAGGTGCGAGAATATTGTCTGTATAGTGAGAGAGAACTACGTGAGAATGTACCATGCGTGTCGTTCTATTTTTCCATTTTCGCCATTGATCAACGTTAAGGGCATCCACTTTTTTTAGTACAGCTTAATTTCAGGAAGAATTTCTTTTTTTTTTTTTTTTTTTTTTGCTCCATAAGATGCCATTGTGCCGCTTCTGTTGACGCTTCTGTTGACGCTTCTGTTGAGCCTCCCTTGTGTACACTGAAGTGAATGTATGTATGATAATTGCTTCCATACACATGGACATGCGTACCTACCATCACCCCCCGTATATGTGCTGGTATACGTGTTTTCATCATACCCACCACAGAAATACGTGAGCCCTCCAACAACCATTTTCTTCCATAAATGCGAGGGCTACTAAGGAGAAAGGCATACTTTAGTGCAGTTTTGCTTCTAATATGTACAAGGGTTGGACTCGTTTTAAATATCAGAAAGGGCAATTATGCATACAGAGAAGTAGCTCCTTTTAGCAAGAAAATACATAGAAAACCGTTATACATTGTTAAATATGAAACGAATGATAAAAAGCTCAAAGTAAAGGTTAGTAAGTTGTATGAAACGAAAAAGGATAGACCAGAAAGGAAATTAGACTGTTATGAATTGAACATAAGAAATGATAAAAAATTTCCAAAATATGCAAAAAAACCTGTAAGTCCTATGTCCAATTTATTTTATTTTTCTCCATTTAAAAATATTATAAGTAGTTTTCCAGCAGTAAATTATAATATAAAAAATAAATTGAGAGAAGAAGGTTTTCAATTTCAAAATGAAAGAAGCGACACTAATATGTTTCCATCACTTGATGATATAATTAAAAATGGTGATCCATCTACAAATATACACTTTTACAGAAGAAAAAAATTAAAAAGCTTGTTATATAGAGATCCTTTAAAATTTACTAAAACGAGAAAAGTCGTAGAAAAGTATAACAGAAAAGCGCCACCTGATAAACAAATAAATTATGACTTGTTCAGGTGCGATATATTCCACGTGCACTCTGACGGAACAATAATGAATATTGAGGTAAGCGCCTTGGGAATGTGAAAAATGAGAAATGGGCACGTGTATGCGCCCGTGCATGCGCCTATGTATGCGCATGTGTATGCATGTCCTTATTGGAAGGTGCGGGCCCACCGTGTGCATGTATTTGGCGAACGCGGAAAACGTTTGCAAAAAGCCCGATTGCACACCGAGATGTGGACGCCGTTTTGAAAATTCCCTTATAGGAAAATCGGCCACCATACGAAGAAAAATTGGAAGAGAGCGAAAAGAATAAGGAGCCCAGATTTCTGATAACGACCGCGGTAAACGAAATGAACGTAGTTATTCGCCAATGTGCGTTAGTGCTCGTTTGTATGCCTCTGCACAGTGCGTACCAGTGCGGTTCCCTCTCCTCTGCACCCTCCATTTTTATCGCTCTTGCTTAGACATCCTGCGAGATGTGTGCAATAAAATTTGTTTTCCCCTTTCGTTACTCAAATGTTCTCTTTTCTCTCCTCTCTACAAAAAATTATTTACAGCCTGGACATGCCAAGCAGTACAACTTGAAGGTATACCTTTCGTGCACAATGTCAGACGGAAGTTCTGGTGCACGTGATGCCAAGGAATTTAATTAGCATCCATGTTGCCCATACCCCGTACCTCTTCCATGTTTTTCTGTTCATACCAGGTTGGAGACAAATTCCCCGCTGTCAACGAAGATCATAAGAGGATGCTATATGATAATCACTTTGCAAAGCCCAAGAAGATTAGGGATCCTTTAATCCTACCCGGCGGAAGAAGAATACCTTGAAATGAGATCCTTCCATTCGTACATCTTATAGAATGAAGTAGTATAAACATATAAAGAAAGGTTACACTGTGCAATTTAGTACACATGTTTTCCTAGCAAAGGGTGTGCTCAGCCTATGTGCCTGTGCCTCTTTAGTGACCACTTCCATTTGTGAACAATTTTTCTTCTCCATTACTGCATGTCGCCATTTCCCCAAATACGCTACTATCTTGTGTGTAAGCTCAACATAGTAACTAATTTTTTCCAAAAAAAAGAAAGAAAAAAAAAAAAAAAACACCTTTTTGGTAATAGGACCAAGCATAGGTGGATGGAGATCCAGAATTACGATGGAAACAGCCTAAAATTGTGTATAGCTATATATAGTATATAGTACCTTTTCAAAAAATGTATACACAGCTTTGAATGTGCCATTCCTTTGAATTATCTTATCTTGAGGAAAACGTGCAGGACAGGAATCAGGGAACACATCTGGTTAAGGCAAACGGAAGGTGTACATTTTTGTGTTGAGGTAAATTGAAAAAGAAGGTTCCATCATAGGATACGCATGGGGAAATTTCACAAAAATTAAGTTCCTTTTGTGGGTTAGGTATTATATTAAAATTATTTTTTAAAAGCCATGATATGTGTAAATTACTTAAACTTTTTTGTACCTTCTGTATTCCATCCCCATTCATATTGCTTTTTAGTGGATTAAATTCTATATCTCTAGGCACTTCATAAGATAGTATATTTTTTGCATATTTGAAAATGTCAAAGATGAAATATTCGTAGCAGTATACATGTGCTTTGGTTTGTATATTCCTCCTTATATCAGATGTAGTAAAATCGTAATATGTCTTATTTCTAAATATGTTGTGTATATTCATCTTATTATATATTTTGTTATTAACTATATGTTGTAAAAAATTGATTGAAAACATATGGTGACATATATTTCCATATATAAATAACTCAGGGTTTTTAAAAATATAATCATTTAATTCTGTATATTCACAAACAGAAAATGTATTTTTTTGATAAGAGGTTCCTCTTTTTGTTTTCTCCTTTAGACAGAAAATTCCCATCGATTCATCCTTTTTTTTTCTAACTGCTTTATTTACAACATCGCAATTATAGAAGGAACAAAAACCAGTTAGTACGGGGTCTGCTATTTTATTTAATATATTGTCAATACTGACAATTTGAACATATTTTATTTTTTTTTTAAGCATATCCTGTACTATACAATGTTTATCGAGTGCCTTGAAAATGGCTCCATTGCCACCAGGATTTGTTAGGAAGCGATTGGGAGTTGCAAAAAGTATGTTAAAATGGACATCCGTGGTGTAATTATTGCACTGCTTAAAGAGTTTTATATTCTCTTTTTTTAAACCAAAAAAGTTATTTTCCTCCAAATATTTCTTCGTTTTATCGTGCGTATAATCGGATGTCATGATGTAAATGTAAATGATAACGGCCCCCTGTGCACCCTTCACATGTTTACAATTTTCGTTCTCGCATTTGGCCTCGCTTTCCTCTACTTTTAGATATCTCGAAAAATCCGTTTTACCAGTCGGCGGATGTCCTATTATTCCATTTTGATTCATGCAAACAGGATCTTTCTCAGTATCATGCGTGTTCATGAAGAAACTCTCACTGTCTCCTCTTTTTCCTCGATTTGACACCATGTCCAAATGGTCACTCCCCTCGACGATATCCACAACAGAACAATATTCCTCTAAAAATTTTACCTGCTCGAAATAAAATTGGAAAAACGTTTTATGCAACAGTGGTGTTATTTCGAGTAATCCCTTTGCCTTATTCAAACCGAGCCTTGATCCTAAACCTCCAGCCAAAAATAATACGGCCACTTCCCTCCTCTTAATAGTTCTTAACCCTATACATTTCAACTCGTTAATTGCTTTTTCGTTTTCGTACAAATTGGTAAATATACTTCCATTCGCCGGTTTTTCACAGTCATATATGCTGTTCTTCATATGGACAATTGGGGGTGCATGTAAGGTATATTCTCCTTTCTTTTTATTCCCTCTTTCCCCATTTTTGTTCTTAAGTTTATTTAATTTTTGCAAAAAGGAACTTAAATCGTTTATATTTACATTGTTAGGATTATCCAGGGCGAATTTTTCCAAATAACTGTGCAACTTTAGCTGACCATGCTCCTTCAGGAGCTTTAAAACACCTTCCATGTTTTGTATCAAAATGGGGACAATCCGCTCAACGTGGAAAATATGGTCATAAATAGAGACGCTCTTATGGTGATCCCCTTTCACGGACAGTCCTACTGAAACACATGAGCATGTAAAAATGCACATATATGTATCTGCGTAACTCACCACGTGCACTAGAAGATTTCATCTTTCCTGGCGACGCACCGAAAAAATAAAGTTAATTGCAAAGTTAACCCACGCACTATGTGCAAAAAGGGCAAGCAACTGATATACAGTAAGCAGGAAACTGAAGGTAAATAGTTTTGTTCGAATTAGAGACACCGTTTTTCCATTTTACTTGCATATGCTGAAGAAGAAGGCGTTACTCCGGAACATGCACATGCACATGCACCTTAAGCTTTATGGCTAGAAAAAAAAAAAAATTACATTTTTTCACCTGTGAAATACTACGTTTCGTATACCTTTTTACTGGTTAGCGTTTATTCTTATTAACTAAAATTATCACCTACTTTTATTTTGCCTCCCATTTTTATTTTACACTGCCATGCGGTTGTACTTTCCCCACCCCCCGCTTATTTCCCATGCTGTTTCGCATATATTGTGAATCAACAACCTAAAAAATTCAAGGGGGTGAGGGTTGTGTAAAAAAAAAATGAACGTTAACTGCGAAAACGGTGTGCACAACACTGGGTGGCTGAAGCTGCAGCTAGTATTATCCAAAGATCATGCAAACGCATGTGGCATATTTGTAAAAAATTAAACAAAGATTTTTCCAAAATAAAAAAAATTACGTATTCATCAATCTGGGCAAAGGTTTGGTCAACGACGGTAAAAAAAAAAAAAAAAAAAAAAGTGGGGAAAATGCAAAAAGGATAAAACAAATAAATGGACATGTACGTATGCACATATGAAAATACGTAACATGTCTATATACTTCCTCCCCCCATCTCTCCTATCCCTAATACATATGCTTTAAAACGAATGTTTTAAACTTACAAATCAGTTGAATAAAATTCAGGAAAAGCATGAAATAGCGAATGGGGAGGGAAGAAATGGAATTAAAAAAAAGTTAATTAACAATTAGGTATTGCAAAACGGGGATAAAATATAGGCATTGAAGAAATGTATTTAAAAAAAAAAAAAAAAAAAGGAGGATAAACATAAATAAAAAAATAAAATTTACGCAGGTTATATAATATTACTGGTGAGGTAATTCATGCTACGTGAGAATATTTACACATTTGCTTCGTCCATGTGGTTTCTACGCACAGATGGATATTGATACGGCCAATCGATGCACATTTTCTGCAAACCTTTTCTGCGCGGGGTTTAATTGACGCCAATGAGTATGCATGGAGGGAAGGGGGAGTATAAGGTGCCCCATTTTTCTCTACGGAAGTACACTGCACGTGTGCGCACATACACATAGACATGCACGTACGCTGGAACACCCGCGTGTGCACGTACACGTACACGTACACACGCGACTGCTACCGCTACTGCGACTGCAAATGGCTGCGTGCTTACCGCTAAATATTGGCTATGAGCACAGAGTGGCCAAATCGGGGAACCAGTAAGGATGGTCCTATCTGCCACTCGTTCGTATCTGGAGAAAAAAAGTGACAGGAGTTTAAGACATCTCCATTTTCCCCACCTGTAATTATGTACGAATCGGACAAAGTAGCGGATCCAAAATTCATTTTTTTCTCAGGAACTCCATTAAGAAATTGCCATCTTTTGTTAAATGGCTGATACTGTTCCACAGAGTCCAAAATGTTGTGTTCATTATCAATACCTCCCACAACGTATATTTGATTTAGATAATTAAAAGCTGCACCAGAACTTCTAGCTTCTAAAAGTGCATAAGGGAATTGTTCCCATTTATTCATTTTTTCATCATATACTTCTATTGAATTTAATCTCTCTCCATTTGTTCCACCAATAACATAAATTTTATTATCAAATGCGACACACATAGAAGAAGATCTTGGGGTATTAAGAGGAGCAACTTCTACCCATGCCTTCATTCTATGATCATACGCCTCAACATTTGGTATAATTGATGATCCATCATAACCACCAATACAGTAAATTCTTCCATTCGAAGTAACACCACAGTTATTTCTTCTAGGTATATTTAGGTTACTAGAAACGAACCATGTATCTCTCAAACGGTCATATACTTCCGTTTCAAATAAAGCTTTATAATCATAATTATTCCCACCAAATACATACAAAAAATTGTTTAAAACAGCGCTACCAAAATAAGCCTTTTTCGTTGACATAGGTGTACACATACGCCAACATTGTTGACTTATGTCTAATAATTCCATAGAGTTTAAGTATTCAACTCCATCAAAACCACCTATACAAAAAACCAGTGGAAATGGTAAAAATTTAATACCATAAAATTCGGCTTCTTTTAATAAAGCTTCACTTTCACTTAAATCTTTAGGTATAGGTACAGTTAATGGGTTTCTTAAAAAATTTAAAATAATTCTAAATAGTTCACTATCACGATCTAAAAATATCCTTCCTTGTTTATCTCTAGTTACGTGATATCTACCACTTAATAATTTTTCAATGAAAGAATCTTTTTGTTGTGTTAGTGTATGTCTTGAAGTTTCAAAAATAGCACCTCCAACATTTATATCAATCATTGTTTCTGTTGCTATATTTGCATCTACAATTTTTTTTTTATCATTTTCAAAATTTTTATATTCTTGAAAATATTTTTCTTTTTCTAAATAGAGAACTAATTTTATTTTATCTATTTCTTGTAAAAATCGTAATCTTTCTTCATCGAATCTTTTTCTATGTTCTTCTTTTTCTTTTTTTATTTGTTTATATCCATTTGATATATCTATATCTAATTTTTTTCTTTCATCATATAATTTTTGTTCTTCTATAGCTTTTCTATTTTCTATTTCTTTGTATAGTCTTATTCTTTCCATTTCTAATTCCTTCTTATCCTTAAACAATTTATCTTTTTCTCTTATAAAATTCATCTGCGTCTTTTTTAACCAATTTATAAAAGTTATTCGTAAATCTCCAACCATGTTTTCAAAATCACTAGAATCACTTAACTCCGTTTCGATTATTTTCTTCTCATATGTATCATTTATATTATTTGCATTAGTATATTTCTTCAAATTATTTAATGCATTATTCTCTTCATTAGTATTCAAAGGATTTTGAGAATCCATGAAAGAATCCTTTCTGTTATTATTTCTCAACGGCACGTTGGTACCATTACCATGACTGTTGCTGTTACTATTATTAAGGTTATTGCTAACATCAGTTAAATTTAAGTCTTTATTTTTGGACATAAATAGAGAGTCACTCTTGTTTAATAGTTTATTTAAATATTTATTACTGATGTTTTCTTTCGATAAGTTGTTAAAGTTTTTGGAAAAATTACTTGGTAAGAAATCTTTTTTTGAGTCAAAATTCGAATCCAATACGCTTAAATCGATGGATTCTAACAAACTGTCTTTCATATTTGCAAAACTACTATTATTCAAAAGGAAACTATTATTTTCTATTTTTTCATTTTTATCACTTGTCAAATTCATGAATGAACTCGACTCGTTTTCGTCACTACTGCTCATACTTTTCTCATCGCTATTACTGTTTTCCCCCGACTCTCTTTCATACGTCACTGAAAAATTGGAAATACTATTAGACTTCATTTTTTCGCCTTCCATTTTTTTTTTTTTTTTTTATTTTTCCTTACGCTCTTTCTGTTGGTGCCGCTTTCATCTGCTACTCCGTTCTGTTCGATGAGTTATTCTCTTACCTTGTCTGTATTGCCAAATTTTTACTAAAAGATTTCCATAAATTGCATATGCCACTCCCCTCACCAAAATGAATAAATAAGTGTACATATATTATATATATATATATGTTATATAAAAATGGCGAAGAATAATCGTAAAAACGATATAACCGCACAATTTCTGGCGTGTACGTATACAAGTATGCAGGTTCATTTATTCAAAACGGTTTACAACTCCCTTCTAGCTGTGCAAATGTGTACATAGAAGACACGGAAAAACATGCAGGCATATGCACATATGTATTTATATATATACATATATATATACATATATGCACTTAGATAAAACGTATATATTATTTCTCGAAAAACCGAAAAGATAAGCAAAAATGGAACAAATCAGCTTTTGCGATATCATCATCGAGCTATCGCAATATAGCAAAATGGGAACAAAATGTTTAAAACAATGACTTTAAAATTAGATATGCGACGTTAACAGAAGTATAAGCATACATGGATGTATTGCCAAAAAATATATAAAGATTTTTTCTCATATTCTTCGTTCATCAAATGTATGTAACTATCGGGGTAAAAACATATATCTACAATAAAATTTACAATATCATACAAAAAAAAAAAAAAAGCTTTTCTTATTTTTTACATGCAGGGGATGAAATAATGGAAAACGTGGCAGTAATGGCAAAAAACAGTGTTCATATATATGCATATATACATGTGCGCTCATGTACATAAACATTTAATGATTTTAAAATAAAAAGAAATTTAGAAAAAAACAAATATTTCCAAAACAATAAAAGTGTACATTGGTTATAATGAAAATTTATTTTTCTAAATTTTACTACGTACGTAAAAAAAAAAAAAAAAAAACAGTGCATATTATTTTTAATATATTATCGCAGAATTTAAAAAAAATTAACGCAAAAATAGAAATATATGCGTAATATATACATATATATATATATATATGCGCATGAACTGTGTCGCGCATGTATTGAGCCTGTTAAAACGGTACGGGCCGATGCTGCTATCGCGTTTATTCTCATTACTCGCATACGTATGGAATGAATATGCGCGTTTGGATGCATTTAACGCACTGTACGAACACGGGCGTACATGCGCAAGGATGCATGGGGGGCGTGTATACTGTATATGTGTAGACAAAAATCATGCACTGCCATTTTTTACAATGCGCAATAAATAGCATATACAATTCTGAAAAATAATTTTTTTCAGACATGCATTGTAAATATTTCCTGTTTGCTTAATTCGTCTTAACATAAGTTTTTTTTATAAAATAAAATTTTTTTAAAATTCTCTCCTAGTAATTTATTACACAGTATAACGAATAAACAAAAGTTTATATCAAATCAAAACTTTTATGTTCCATATTCCATCATTATACTTTAATCACATTTTTCTTCTCATATCCCGAAAAACATAACTCCAATTTTGAAAAAAGCGTAAAGGAAAAAAAAAATAATAAAGGGCATATATATGGGAATATGTATTATCCCTAAAACGACTAAAAAATTTAACGAAAATTATTGTGGCAACGGTTTTCTGTACAATGCTTTTTGTTTACAGTTCCTTGCCGCCTTTGCACATTCCCTCCTTTGCCACATTTTGGTTTACATTATGTGCCAATCATCATTTCCTATGTGTTCCAAAACACCCCCCAAACGTTATTTCACACATTTATCATTATGCCTTGCTTGTTCAGAATTTGTTGCATTTTCGCATTTTATCTCCCACCACCTTTTCTGGGAAAAACATGAATTGTTCAGGAACATATGGACAAAAAGAAAAAGAAAAAAAAAGGGCTAGAGAAGAACGCCAAGTAATAAACATAAATATGGCAATATGTTAACATGTTCATATGTACATGTGCACATAAATTAACAAATACTCTTTAACAAGCTATTTATGTAACAGTAATCACAGGTCATTTTTACCTATTATTAATATATCAAAAAAAAAAGTAATTCATGTACAGTTCTGTAAAAATTAGCACAAAAGAGAGAAAAATATGTAAGTACAAAGAAACAAACATTGAAAGTGTATCCTAACTCATGAAGGATTCGTGAAAAGCGTACGATTGTACTTGACTGTATGCTGAAAAGTTGAGCTTCTTTGTCCGCCCATTGGTTGCAGTTCCAAAACTCTTTAAATGTAACATTACATCCTTTTTATGAAATTATGATCTGTTCAGAATTATATGAACAAACATAACAACATTGGAAAAAAAAAAAAAAAAAAAAAAGTGCACACACAAACTGATATGTAAATTGCAAAACATTTTTAATATGTGCAAACTGTACTGCTATTCTTTCATTCGAAATTGTGAATTTTTTTTTTTTTTTTTTTTTTTTGACATCATTGCCTTTTTGAAGTACCTTTTAAAAAGAAAAGGCACTTCTCCACATAGTGCATCTGTCGTTGGTTATAAAAAGAAACCGCAGAAGGGTATCACCAAGTGGTAAATGAAAAAACGAAAACATAAAATTTTCTCAATGCATGCTATAAACTTATCAAATCGAACAACAAAACGCGCGCGTACGCACATGTGCACATATGTATACAAATCTACAGTAGCATATACATTTATATATGCATGCAGGGAAAATGTTTTTTCCTACCCAAGTTCCAAAATCGAGCAACACGAAGTAGGGACAAAAGTGGAGAAAATATTTTAAAGAATTCATATGTCCCGTGCTGGATAACATTTTCTCACAGCAAGCATATTGAATTTCAAAACATTACTGATTTGTAATACGGTCAATACGTATATATATACGCATATATAAATAGGCATCTACCCAGGCGGTAGTTTCCTATATGTTGCAGAACGATCGAGACTACTCCAAAATTATCTTTTGGATCCAGCATGGTAAGCGACTGCATACAAAAAAAAAAAAAAATCATTTAGTATTGGTTTTTTTATGTTTCTAAGTTTTCTATAGAGTCAGAAGGATATATATGTATTGTGCATGGACGAACGTGAATTGTGAAGTATACTCAACAATTACACATCGAAGTTTTAACTTTGTAAAATTGTAGAATTTAAAATAACATATCAGTGAGCGTAATTTTACTTAAAAAAAGGGATATATAAATAAATGTAACAAAAAAATGGAAAAAATTAAAATGGGCTTAAAAATGTTAGGAATTAGAAAATAAAAAATATAACCTACTAAAAAAAATAATAATAATGATAAAAAAAATGCAAGAAAAAAAAAAAAAAAAAAAAAAAAGAGGTAGCTAAATTGAAATAACTGAGCGAATCCATATATAAATAAAATAAATTAAAACAGTTATTAAACTAAACTAAAAATTTTGGGAAAGGAAACGCATTTGGTGCGGTGCTCCCAAGGGGAAAATAAAGGGTAAGACGATGTAGTAAACTGAAGTGGTATGAAAAAAAAAAAAAAAAAAAATTGATCCATTTTGATGCCTTTTTTTTAACGTGGGGTGCGTAAAAAAATGTTTACAAATAAGAGAAGGAAATAGCGCAAACTGATAGGCACATAAAACCAAGCGAGAGGACTACTTGATGCGTGTTTTTGTTGTTCGGCCTAAGCTGTACACTCCGCCGTCTCGATACTATGTATATATTCATGAATGAAACAAGTGAGCCAAGATATGTTCCCGCGATTTTCCCGCTACCCATTAACTGTCATATGGCAGCACGTTTTGCAATATGGCTACGTGTTAAAAAACCCCATTCCGTTCTTGTGTCTAATTTGCGGTTTTCAAGTAATAAGGCGACTTGTGCATTAGAAATGAGAGAAGAAGTGAAAAGGCGTGAAGGGAGACTTCCTTCGATTCACATTTAACCAATTTGGAAATGTATAAATATTTTTTTTTATGTACATGGTGTTTTCTTGCATTGTTTTTTTTCTGTTCTATTTTATGTACTTTGTTACATTTTTCACTCACTTTGTTACATTTTTCATTCACTTTGTTACATTCTTCACTCACTTTGTTACATTCTTTACTCACTTTATTAGCATCCTTCAATTGATAGTGATATGTGTGCTTCTTCCGTTTCGATTCATCTCGTATCCCTACCTCCTCATGCGGTATTAATAAGTCTTCATTTCTGGGAGGTGTGTTTGCGGGATTACAATTTCGAGGGTCATTCGAAAAATATTTCTCCCTTTTGTGATAATGCTTCCTGCGACACTGTGATTCTTCTTCCGTTCTGTCCTTTTTACTGGTATCTACACGTTTTAACCCTTTCACGTCATTCTTTACACTGTTCTTCCTTTTATTAAAGCAGCCAACGTTCTTCTCTTCTTCTTTGGAGTTTCCATCATTTTGGTCATAAGACATATGCTCTTTTTTGAACTCTTTTTCGAAATATTTTTCATATGTATTTTTTCTCAATATTTGTTTAATTTTGTAGTTAGCATCATGCTTTCTGCTTAGAGTGAAATTCTTAATTTTGCTTCTACCATGAGTCTTGTTCACCTTATACACTGATCTGTAAAGTATTCTAATGTAGTATGATGGTTTAAAATCGGAGAATTGTCTATAATGCTGTGGGTTAAATAAGTTTTGTAACTTCCACTTTGTTTTTATTTTTCTCCTCGTCTCGTTCTGTCCCTCTCCTCCTTGCCCGTCCCCTTGGTCATTTCTTCTTTTCCTTCCGTCCCTCCCGCTTCGGTTCAAAATTGCATATCCTTTCACTTGTCCATTATCCACCCGAATTAGCAAAACATCCACCTTGATAATGCAGTTGATGTATAGTGCCCATAGCAATTTGTCCTTCTCGCAGTACCCTACTTCTTTGCTACTAACCCATAAGAAATTTTTTACATTACTTGGATTGTTATCTTTTATAGAGTAGAGGAGAATAACCGCTATAATATTTTTTTTTAAAAGTTCTTTTTTTTTTTTTTTTTCATTTATGACATGATTGGAAAAAGAGAGTGGATATTCATAATTAACAAACTTGGCATATTCCCTAATTATACTCATTTTTTTCGGTCTAACAACTGATTTCATGGTAAGTGTTTGTATTTGATTTAGCGTACCGATAAAGAGAAATGTAAAAAAGGAAAAAATACTGTTAAAAAATCCAAAGAATAAACTGCTACATCCACTAAATAAACCATACGATAGAACTTTAGCAGTGGAAAGAAATAATTTCAATTTCTCTTTTTCATTTTTTCGAAAACATTTACTTTTTTTTATAGCTATGAATGGTTTATACAATGTATTTACACAGCTTATCGCTAGAATGTTTAAAAAAGATTGACATCCATAGTAAATACCTTCACCACAATTAGAAGGTTGATCTAATATTTCATTTTGTAAAAAATTACTATTTGTAACAATACTAAAATTATCTGCATTTCTGGAAAATCTTTCAAAACATGTGCTCCAACTACCACATAATCTGCTAACCCCTTCAAGAATGCCAGATAATAAACTCTTACCAAATCTGCCTATAATATTTAATAGTAATATACAAAATAGTAGAGGAAAAGAACATGAGTCAACACTTTTTTTTAAATCATTAATAAATGTATTATAACCTTTTTTCCAATGTTTATAAATAATTAATGGATTACCTATAAAATCAATTGCACCTAAAACGTTAAACATTTTATCTATACCAGGATTTATATAATCATTCATTATCTCATTAAATATTAATACATATAAAGAACCACACATATTTTTTTTTGTTTCTTTTTCAAAATATAAATGTGCATCACTTATATTAGGAATATTCATAATAAGAACTACTAAGGCATTCATAACATTTGATTCCATTATTTCACTTTTTTTACTGTAACTTAGACTTTTATTTTTTATATTTATTATTAATTTTATTTCATTTATTTCAAGTTTTGAAATAAATATTTTATCAAAACTTATCAAATTATTTTTTAAATTTATATTCTGTATTTTTTTCAAAATACGCTTTCTATTGTTTAGTAAACTTTTGTAATATTTTTCACAGATACGCAAATAATTCATCTTTTTGTCATTAAACGTGTCTTCATGGTAAATACTATCTTTCTTATCTTCCTTACCTCTCTTATCTTCCTTACCTCTCTTATCTTCCGTACCTCTCTTATCTTCCGTACCTCTCTTATCTTCCGTACCTCTCTTATTTTCCGTACCTCTCGTATCTTCCGTACCTCTCGTATCTTCCGTACCTCTCTTATTTTCCTTATCTTCCTTATCTTCCTTCTCCCCTTTTTGAGCAACTTCACCATCCCGTTTGCCTTTCATATGTATTTTTCTCTCTTTACCATAATCCTCCATTTGTAACAGTACTTCACTAGTAATTGTCAAAAAGTGGTCGCTATCCCTTTCGAAATTGTTCATATCTCCATTCTCTTTGGTTTTTCCATAAACCTCGTTAGGGTATATCCTATCTCTAGAAGACTGTTTCACATTTTTGCTGCGCTGCTCCAAGTTTTTGTACTCATTCATCAGGGTAATGTACGCCCTCAAGTCAGGCATGTCCCCCTTGCCAATATTTCCCACGTTCATGCTGCTTCTCCCGTTTCCGCTGTCACCCACATCCATGTTGTCTCTCCCGTTGCCGCTGTCACCCACGTCCATGTTGTCTCTCCCGTTACCGCTGTCACCCACATCCATGTTGTCTCTCCCATTGCCGCTGTCACCCACGTCCATGTTGTCTCTCCCGTTACCGCTGTCACCCACATCCATGTTGTCTCTCCCGTTGCCGCTGTCACCCATGTTCATGCTGCCTCTCCCGTTTCCGCTCTCACCCATGTTCATATTACTTTCCCCCTTTTCTATAATGCGCTCCTTGCCATTGCTTTCCCCACGTTTGCCTTCCAAATCGTCGATAGTACTGAACTTAAAATTTGCTATCCGTTCGTAGAGATGATAATCCCTCAGTATGTGATGTTTGAGGAGCTCCTCTAGCGGACCTATATTCTTCTTATACTCTAGACAGTCAAAATCGGTGTCTCTTAGTTCGATATTTTTTTCCAAATTGAGTGAGTTGTAGTTACTCAAATCGTATTCCACTATTTTCAGTAGTTCATCAAAAATTTTCAATATCTCTATAATAAAATAAGAATCAATATTTATACTCAATGGTGAAATCTTGATATTTACTTCTGATAGCTCTAGAAAATTCTTCATATTTCCTCTTTTTTGCTTAACAATTGTTGTGTTTAGTATGGAATTATATTCTGAGTAAAAAAAGCTGGGTATAAAAAACCTGTATGAGTTATACAGCGGGTTGTTCCTATTCGTGCTAATTAAAATGTCATCTTTCTCAAAATAGGAATCATACGACATTTTCCTATTTGTATAGAATGAATGTAGCAGATTCTGTGAATCACTTTTTGAAAAATTATTGCTGTCTTGGGAGCGATAAGGAAAGCTCTCATTTGAGTCCTCGCGCAATTTCCTTCCGCACAAGGCAATTTCCTCCGCACAGCGGTAATGGCGTTCTCGACTGCCCTCACTTTCGTCATTGCCATTATTGCGGTAGTAACTGTCGTGTTTCGCATGCCGGTCAATCCTGCCGTGCGAGCTGCGCCTGTAGTGGGCTGCGGCGTGGGGATCATCGGGGAAAGCAGTTGTGCGCACCCCTTGTGTCTTTGCATCCACAATTGGTAGAAGCACATTTTTGTAATCGCTATTTTTCGTGTGATTGTCTATTTGCAACCACCCTACGTTTACATGAAACAGATCTCTGTCACTAATTTGTTTATAAACTACTAAAATGTACTCCATGGAGAGATACAGAATTTCCTCTAAATTGTGATTGTTAATACTTAGTCCTAATCCTTTAAATATAAAATGGGCAAAAATATTCAAATTAGGAATAATTTTTTTTTTTTTTTCTTCTCTCTTTACAATTTTTTTCTCATACAAATCTGTGATGATATGGCTAATTCGAGTATCTCCTTCGAAAGTGCATGGAACGCTTTTTTTTTTAAATAAGTTGAGTAAATACCAAATATTTTGATTATCTTTTTTTCTTTTAAAGTCTTCAGCATTTTTACTCTTGTTACGTATTGTTTTCTCCTTATTTTTGTTCTTCAAATAAGTATTCTTAATTTTGGTACTAAGTAGATGAAAAGATTTCATCAATTTGTAATTGTGTTTATTGTTAATAGATATATTATTCGAATTGAGAAAAATACCTATTAAATCGTTATAATCTTCAAAGGTGAATATAGTTTTTCCATTGTAAGTACGTTTAGTACATAGTATGTAAATAAATGCTGTATCTCCCTGTTTCAGTTTCAACAAAGTAACATTACTGGAGTTTCCCAAATCGATTATGTTTACATTTTCGTCACTGATATTGTCTATTTGTTCTGTAAATCTTTTCAGATTTATAATTTTATCATTAATAGCTTTTGCTTCATCATTAGCTGTAACATAATTATTTGCTAGAAAATTAAGATAATTTATTTCATTTTTTATATTTATCTTCAACGTATTTGTATATTTTAAATTTACATATCGGTTCTTTACATTTGTTTTTTTCTTCTGTTTTTTGTTCTTATCACCTCTCTTACTTGAGAATAATATGCTAATCTTCAATTTGGGATCTTTATAAGGATTATAAAATGAAAAATTAAATGCATAATTTTTAAATATTTCATCAAATGTTTTTTTTTTTTTTTTTGGAATTTTTTGTAATATCTCCGAATGTTCGTAAATACCTACTTGTCTTAATTTTATGTTATATTTTGTTAAATTTATTAAATAATATGGAACCACATCTATATCTTGAAATCGGACAAATTTACACCCTTTAAATGTGGTTATTTCCATAGAACAACATGTATATTCATATGGAACAGGGTTTGTCTTCATTAATTCTTTTGATATATGCATATAGGTATTATCATTTTTTCCATGTTTTCTTAAAAGAAAATTGAGTTTCTTTAATTTTTTTTCCTCTTTTTTAAAACATTTGTCTGAAACTACTGGGTGACGAAAATAAATCATGCTTACCCTTGTAAGGTCTAACACCTCCGACCAGTACAAAAATTGCAATTCATCAATTTTCTTATAATTTTTCACGTTATTACTTCCTCTAAAGGAACTTAGATTGGTTATTCCCTCCTCCCTTATAGGGACTCCTTCCCTAACGCTATTAGACGAATTCTTTGATGACGAGTGTCTCTTTATATTACTCGGTTTATCTATGTCAAAAAAGACGCTCAGCTTTTGCGATATACTCAAAGAGTCGTTCTTCACAATGATACCGTAGTTTCCGTGATCCACAGTGCTGTCACATTTGTCAATATTTCCTCTGCTTCCGCTTTTGCTGCCTCCTTTCGCGTTCTCTCCTTTCTCGCTACCCCCTTTAATATCGCACTTTCCTTTGCTGTCTCCATCTTTGTCGGCGCAATCCTCCTGCTTTACTCGATCTAAGAGGCGCTCATTTTCTCTTTCCAGGTTCTCCAGGTACAGCTCCTTTTGCAGATAATCGTCAACCAGGTAGTTAAAGCTGTTCTGAAATATCCCACATATTTTTAGCATGACCTTTTTTTTGGACTGTGGGTGGAATTCTACATATGCACCAGGTTCCAGTGTGTTGTACCTAAAATATGTATAATTTTTTATGAACTCCTGAAAAACGATATTCATTTTGGTATTATTTATAATCACTATGTAAGGTAATATTTCCATAACAGTTGTTCTGAAGAAGGGCATAGGCGCGATGGACATATATACGCTATATTTTAACTGAGGCATGTTTTTATTATTATTACTACATGTTAATCTAGTAATAGACAAATCAGTTATTCTAAAGTCTTCCGATTCTAGTGGTTTATTGATGTTGCTTCGGTATAAGAAGCATTTTCCATTTCTATTTTTCATGCGACTGAAAAAATTGGACTTGTACAATTCTTTTTTTTCCTTCCTCTCCTCTGCATTTTTTGTAATATCCATTCTTGGCGTAGTACTACCATTTCGGCTATTCCCCTCCCTACTACAGTTTAACTCTTTCTTTTTAGTAGCATCAAGGATAATATTATTTTTTAAGAAAGAATCTTCTTGCAAACATATCTTCTCCTTATTTGTAGTACCATTTAACATTATTTTGTTATTCTTTTTTATAACATTTCTCGTTCTACCCAATTTTGTTCTCTTAATCATATACCTTTTCAAGGGATAATTAGTCCAACTTTTTACTTCCTTCAAAGTATCATACGATATGACAATCTTGTTTCTACGTACAGAAAATTCACATGGGAGTAACTTCCTGACATATGGCTCGATAACAATTATATTATCATTATTTAATCTCTTCAGTTTAATGGGATAGTTCAGTCTGTTTATAACACATGCGGAAACGAAAAAGGTGCACGAAACGGAATACGTACCATGGTGTATCTTTTCTAGTGATATATCCTGATATCTATTTTTTCCCGTTTCATAAAACTCATTAAAAATAGCCCATATTGTTAATTGTCTTTGATATTCTTCATATTTTGATGTCCCATATTTAGCACATTTGTTTAAAACGCTGTTATCATTTTCCCAACGTGCCTTATTCATATCCTCCATATTTATCATCCCATCTTTTGATAAAACATTGGACGGTGCCATAGAATCCGGGTATTCACTCCTTCTGCATATGGGTTTGCGGTTTACACGATTCAGGTCATCACAATTGACCTCTTCACACCTATCGCCTCTCCACCTAACTTCTTCACATTTTTCGTCCTCACGAACACCCTTTTCACTGCAACTGATGCTGTAACTTCCACTCGTGCTGAGGTATTTGCTTAGGCTGTGTGATGCCTCCTTTTCTTCGTAGTCAAATGTAAAGAACGAGCCTGCATCGTCATTCACCTCTTTCTCTAGTATTATTTTTTCTCTCCCCTTTTTATGGGGATAATTAATAGTTATATTTCGTGAGTAGTATCCATCAAAAGAGATGGTAACATTGTGTGGTACAAATGGCAATTTTATACTCTGTCCTGGATTAATTTTTATTTGGTAAATATCTTTGTTGCTTTCCTTTTTTATATTAACAATAAAATTAGATTCTTCCAAATATGATTTTCTTTTGATATTCTCTTTATTAACATTATTCTCCTTTTTTATATTTCTATATATAAACACATTTTTGTCACTGTTTATTTCCTTCATTAGTAGCTGCTTATCATTTGTACCCTTACTCTCCTCACTGTTGTTATAGCAAAATCTATCTTTATTTTCCACTCCTTCTGTGTTCTTTTTTTCCTTCCACGTGTTTTTATACAATCTATCTACAAAATGGGTAATTTTTTTCCCCCCATTACCTCTGTTTTCTTTACCATTCTGCTCAACCTTCGATATTTCCTTCTTTTGACCAACAATGTGAAAATTATCACTGCTGCTAGTTGGTCCTTTCATATGTGCGCCAGTACATATACTGTGATTATTTCCCTCTCCTTCGCTTTCGATACACGTCACCGTTTTGTCCTCCCCATTATTGCCATCCTGCTGTAACGTGTTATTCTTCTGCAACGTGCTACGGCGCACGTCATCCTCCTGTGTAATGTCTCCCACATATGGAGAGGAGGCTTCATCATCCGATTCGGTAATGCATAGACTTCCAAGTGAACAAGATTGGTCCATCTTAGTTGACGTTTTACACGTGTTGGATTTATCTGTTGAATGGAAACTTGTATACGCACTTATACTTTTCTTCACATATTTTTTAGGTTTATTATTGAATAATTCATAATTTAAATACATCGTTTTTGGTAATCCATTATTAATCATAAGAGCATGTTCAATATTGATTTGGTAAAAATTATGGGCATCTTTTTTATGTAATACAGAATTAGGGTTATATACACTAATAATTGTAGACGTAAAATAAACCTCCTTTAGATTTATATAATTTAAATTGTAACTGTTCAATAAATTTGTGGTATTTTTATTTTGTTCTTTTGTTAACATTTCACTTTCAATCAATAGATGATTTTTTAACCTTATAAGATATGGTTTGAACTGTTTTAACGGATCTGCTGAAAATGGAGACTGATAGTTTAGCATATTATCTAGTGTACCCTTGGTACATATATAATCAGCATTATACTCATCACCTTCTAGAAATTCATACAAGTCTGTTTTGTAAATATTTTCATTCTGTATGGATAACCATATGAATGCATTTTCAGCTACAAGCCAGTATAACGGTATTGGAATTAACTTGCTACTATTGTTAGCTATCTCGATGACATCTAAACCTTTCGTTTTGTCGCTTTGTTTTTTAAAATATTCATTTAGTAAAGCCTGCTCTTCACAATTATCCTTATCATAGTCATACAGAGAATTGTCATACAAAGAACTATTACTATGATGTGTATCAAATGAAAAAAAGGAACTTGACAAGGTAGATAAGGTAATATTCGACAAATCGGTAATGTTTACCGAACCGTTGGATAAATTCAAAGAAATGGAAGAGGATGATTTTTTTGCAAATCTGAAGAACGAATCATTTATAGACATTATATTTCTGCGTAGATTGCGATGTCCTGCAAATTGTATATGCCGTTCATCTAGAGGTAGCCCATTTTCATATTTACCAATATATTTGTGTTTTGTTTTCTTCCACATACTCTTTAGATATAACTCTTTAATTTTCTTCTTGATAAGTTTTTTCTGAAGTTCATATTTCAATTTGCTTTTCGCCTTTTTCTTTTTTTTATACTTCAAAGGGGCCAAGGAACTAAATTTGATGTCACCTGATATATAATGTTCTATAGACGACAGTTTCATAAGTGGAAAGATATTTTTAATAAATTTCCTTCCGTATAGATATGACTTATTCTGTGTATATTTCCTTGAGTTTGTTTTTTCTTCCAGCTTATCACCACCATCACTATTGTTATAAGTAAAGATGTCATGCATGTTTTGCGTCTTCCCATAGTTTTGCCCTGGCAACATTTGCTTATGTATCCGCCTCTGAATTCGTTTTATCCTTTTAATCCGCTTCACCCTTTTCACATGCTCCTTCTTATTACCATTTTCTACGTTATGCTGATGCTCCTTTATGTTGATACCATTCGTTTTTTCGTTCGCATAATTATTAATGTTAATTTTACGTTCTATATATTTTTCTATCTTCTTATCAATCTTAAGAGTATAAGTAGGGGGAGGGGAGGGAATTATATTGTATTTAAAAAAATATTCTTTGAAAATACCACTTTTGTTAGAATTACCAGGAATAGACTTAAATAGGTAGAGAGGAAAATCTGTATTATTTTTAACAGCTATTATGGATGATAAGAAAAAATCATATTCTTGTTTTTCTTCATGACTAATTCTGCTACTTGTTCGAAAAAAAATGAACAAATGATTACGTGGTTGAGGAATATTACAAGGTTTCCATGTATCTTCCTTATTTGCAATATATTTCCTAGGAGTATAATAATTAGTAGGATATATAGTATGGTAATTACTATGAAAAGAAGGCTTATTATCTAATTCTAGTAATTCTTCATTGTATAAATCTTGCTCCATTTGCTTGTTTATATTAGGTGGTAACCTTCTTTCAGGCATCACAAGCCTTATAACATCCTCATTCTCACATTCTGTATTAAGAATACTGGACGGGATATCATATATATAATTCAGTAACCTAAATCGTATGAGGAAAAACTTTACCTTTCCATTTTCATACGTTGGCAGATCAAGTGATTCGTTATTGCTGATTATCTTCCACTGGTACTTAATGGAGTGTTTTCCACTACTTCTTGACGAATCGCTATCCACTGCGTACACATTTCTGCCTTGCCTTCGATTTCTTGCACTTTGCGTACCTTCGTCACTTATGCGATTCTCGCCATACACATCACTTTTTTCGCTATCCGTATCTTCCACATTCTGGGCACTTTCATTTTCCCCCTTGCTCAATTTTTCCGAATTAATCCTCTCCAAATGGCGGTGATGGTAATATTCCCTTTTTTTTTCCCTTTTCCTTTCTATTCCTCCTCCCACATCTCCGTCATTTTGTCTTTCCCTTTTTTCTTCTCTCCCGTTAGTGCTTCCACGAGATAAATGAACATTATATCTTCTGGATCCATTGTGCGTGAATTTCCTTGCCGATAAGGTATTTACCGTATGGAGAAAGATATCATGCTTATTTGGGTTACTTTGTCTGTTTACCCTGGAATTTCTATGTAAGTTTGCATACTCCACATCATTATTCGTAACCTCCTTTTCTTGTATAGTGCATATAGCTATCGGTTGTCCCAACAAATTGTTTATCTTGCAAATATTATTCATTTCTAATCTTTTTTTTTTCTTAATATAATTAAATAGCTTAATATGCAATAACTGTTCCGATGGAGCATGCGACTTGTCTACGTTGAATTCATTTTCATATTTAGTTATGTAATCCCCCGGGTACTGACACGAATATTGATAGTTCCTAAGAAGTTTTTCCAGTATTAACTCCCCAAAGATGTAAGTATCTAAAGATCTATTCACAGTATTTAATACATCGAATTTGTTAAATCGAAAAAGGATATTTTCATTCGTTATAATAGCTAAATCTTTATGCTGTTCATCATTCATGACCCCATACCGGTTTGGTAAATACAAAGATGTATGTGTATCATCCATTTCGCTTAAACCTTTTTTCTCCGTATTATTGTCATCATATTCTGTTTGGTAAATTATATTGTTGTTTACATTTGGATACTTCGATGAAGAATCGTCCATTTTATCTATTTTTTCATTTTTACCAGAGTGAATAAGTTCTTTGTAATTCTTTCGATTACCTATATCATTCATATGTCTTCCTAGTAATAACCTCGTTCTTTGTGTGATCATAGAAAAAATTACGCTACAACATAATGAAAGTATATTATCTAAAAAATTAAAATTCCAGTTTATGTTTAACCACGAGAAATAATAGTATAAATGAATTGGTGATTCTATATCTTTCTTAAGTGCTATAATTTCAGTACATATAGGTTCTATAAATGTTTGATACGAATTTTCTTTTTTATTAAAGTTTTCACAATATATTAAAAATTCGATTTTACATTCTATATTTTTACTTACCTTATTTTCATTATAATTTTTTATATCATTAAACATATATTCATTTTTTAGGAATATGTTATTCCCGTTTTCGTGTTTTTTCATTGCTAGTTTATTACCATGTTTTATTTTTCCTTCTTCCATTTCTACATCTTCAGCGTCTATTTTTCTTCTAAAAAATAAGCTCTTAAATATCTTCCTAATTTCTATATTAAATTGTTCTATATTTTTTAAAAACTTTTCCTTGTTAAAGAATGTCCATAATCGTTTTTTTCCATTTTCATCACTTAGTTTTTCCTTCTTCAAAGTATTTAATGTTTCACAACTGTCTCTGATCGAGTCGCAGGTGTTATTCTCAGGAAGATCATTAAAATGTTGTGTCCTTTTGTCATTCACTGAGTTGGGATCTATGTTGAATATCTTCATATTTGCAACTCTATTTACTTGGTTAATATTCTCTGTCATAGATAGATTCTGTTTTACATTTTGACCTACAGAGTGGTCGTTTTTACTTAAATCTACAGCGCTTTTGCTGTATTTATATCTGCTCTTTTTGTCACTGTTGTTGTGGTGGCTATTGCACTGGGGAAAATTGGAAACTTCTGAATTTGGAACAATCTTTTCCTTATTGTTCCAAATTATTTTCGAATTATCCTGCAGTGTTAAATCCTGATAGTTTTTTTTATAAAAGATGGATTTCTTATCATTACTAATAGCATCTCCTCCCTCCTTACTGTTTCTCTTGACATTATTCACATCGTATCCTTCATCCCGGTTTAGGTTAAAATTTAAACTATTCTTAAGGAAGGACATATTCCCTTTTTCGTTAAACAATTCCTTATTTGTACTACTTAAATTTTGCTCATAAATATTTAAGGTATAAAAATTGATATGGAAATACTCTATAACAAAATTTAGAGAGCATCTATTATACGCCGTGTTCGAGTCCCATATTTGTAGTGTAACTACGTCAAAATTGACATTGCAATTTATTCTTACATTTTCTACCAAATTCAGCATCAATAAGCTAACTACATTGGAATCTAGTGCATATATATTGTTATTTTTAACTGTATCCTTTTCGCAGTTATACGGAAGAAGGGGTCGTTCGTCACTCTGCTTGTCCTCTCCTTTTTTGTCTTCTTTCTGTTCGCATTTTCGTTTATGCCTTTTCCTTTTCGTTTGATGAGGCGTTGCGGCTTTTCCGTAGAACTCGTCCTCATTTGCAGAGACTGCTCCAACTGCACCGCCTCCTTCGGTCGCTGCGATTGATCCGACCACGGTGACTGTTTCTTCTTGTTCCTCATGCCTTTCCCCAGCCTTTTTCTCCCTTTTGTCCACCTTTCCATCAGAATTGAGGCGGAAACTGACAAATAGTCTGTTCATATTTTTCTTACTGCATAAGTTTATCTCCTCTTCTACGCTGCTTTCATTTGAAGGAAGTTCGACACTACTTACGGAATATTCACTTAAATGCATGTATGAAGACGTCTCGTGAACATTAAAATAAAAACTATCGTTTATCCTAAATTCAGGAAAGTTGTTGTAAATTGGAATACCACTCAAATTGGCCCTGCGCAGAAGTTCCTCTTCTTCTTCTTTCTCTTTAGTACAATAAAATTTAGAAGAATAGTTGTAAAAATCAAAGATGATATTATACAACTGATTTAGCAATGTTAATGTATTTGAATCAACGTTAAGAACTATAGGCTCAAAATTTATTTTCATGTCTATTCCTTCTACTTCATTTTGGTATATTAAATTATGTTTTCTTGCAATTTTTACACTCGTTATTTTGTTAATTCCTAAAAATCTTTCTATCAAGGTTTGTGAAGTGGGCATTTTCATTTCAAAACTGAAATTCGCTCTACATGGCTGAAGAAGAATATTATTGTACGGAACGTTATTCCAATCAATGTATGCTTTTAAGAAAGGACTCCTTGCTACAGGCTTACTAATAGCGCTTGTGATTTGAGAAAGAAATATGTTCATATTTACCACACACGGGAGAAGAGACGATATATAATTAATCCATTGCATAAAACTACTTTTAAACAAATCGTGCACATCGATTATGCTATTTAAATTGGAATAATTTAACATTTCTGCTAGGTTACATTTTAGCTCCTTTTTCTTCTCATCTTGTTTATTCATACTGTTGCAACTTTCTAAATTGTTTAAATATTGCGGGTTCATACTTATCACATGGCTTGCTGCTGTTTCCAACATTGTGTTTTTCCTTTGTTCCTCTATCACACCCACGCCCTTTGTTTCATCTCTTTTGTCGTTTTTTTTTTCATTATACAATAAAAAAAATATTACAGATTTTAGGCACCCTTTTGTTGCTAAAACGTAGGGGTTATCCACATTCATATTTTTGCAATATTTTATTTTTTCACGAAATTTGTTTTTCTTTTCTATTTTCTTTTCCTTTACTCCCTCATCACCCCCTTCCTCTACATTGAATTGTTCACTATTCTCTATTTTTTCTAAAAAGTTATAATATTCTCTTTGCTTCACGTGAGGTTGCTGATTGTTCTTCCGTTTCCTACTGCTCGTTGTGTTGCTTTTCGTTTTCGCTCTAAATGATAAATTCTTATTTCTTGTTTTTCTCCTTTTAATTTTCCTCTCATTGGAGTAAAACATTCTATGCGCATTATCAGTTAAAAGGTACGAGTTCCTCTTTTGTGGTATTCGAATAGGATCTAAGGCCAACCAAAATTCGAAGTAGTTAATCTCTATGTCTACGTGAACGTAGGGGTATGCACTGTTTTTGCATACCTCCTTCGTGTACGCGGTGTAATCTAGGTTCTTCAAATGGGAGCAGTGTTGACAATCTTTTTCGTTGTATAAATCATCAAATGATACATGTCTTTCTATATCATTGGAAAAATCATCCAAATTATTATTCCTTCCTTTTAATTCCTCCTGTATTTTCGTCTTTACAGTTAAATCACTTGACAAATGCGAGATTTCCTTCTTCAAGGGCAATTTTTTCCCTCCTTTGTGAATATTTCTCCTACAGTCATTCTTATCGTCTTTTAAATTTATTCCCCATAAAATAGTATTTATGTCTTCTTCCTTATTAACTTTATTAAAAATGTAGTTAAAAAAATAGTTTTCGTGATATAAAATTTCTCTCATAGTATTGTCCATATCCATCTCGCAACTCATAAATATTACTCCGTTTGGATTGTCACAAAGTAATTTTTCATTGGTGAAAAGGAAGAAATCATCACTCTGTCCATCCTCCATTTCTGTGTATTCCGTAATCTCCCCGTTACAACTCCCTTCCTTATCATCATATGGATTACTTTCTTCTACACAATTTTCAAATTTCAAGTTGTAATCATTTACTAAACTGTAGATAGCTACTTTGTACCCCCTCTTTGACAAAATGGACGAGTTATTATTCCGTTTCGCGTATAGGATGTCATAATTTATTTTCTGCATTTTCTGTAAATAATATAAATGTTTATCCTCGCTGTCATTTAATTTGTGTATTATTTCTTCCTCTATTGTATGCATTTTCGGTAAGAGCTCATTTATGTTTAATATCCAAGACATACACTCATCTACGATTTCCCAAAAAATTTTTATTTTCGTTCTATTTAGTATAAACTTAAACGTATGATTGTTTTTAAAAAGGGAACCAAAATATAACAACACAAGATGTGTCTTCTCAAGATCTGGTAAATCAATGTTACATATGGAGTAATCCAAAAAAGTATCATCTGTTTCTATCATATTGTTGTTTTCTTTTTGTCCAAAATAGAAATCATCTTTTTTTTTCCTTTCTTTTTTTTTTTTTTTATCTAACTTGTCTATATCCATTGATTTGTTGCAGTTGGAGAATATACCCTTCTCTATGAACTTTGAATCGCTGTGATAAATCGAGCTCATGCTTAACATAGCAATATTTGATTCATCCCTTATGTCTATATTATTCATGGAGTACAAAACATACGCACAATTGTTTTTTTCAACTTTTGCTACAAAAAATATTTCAGAAAAAATAAAGGTATACAACGGAATAACATACTGCATATTATTAAACACATTAGTTTGTAAACATTCATTTAGTGTTATAAAGTTATTATTACAGAAGAAATCATCATCTTCTTCTATTCCAATGTTATTTACATCATTATTGGGAAATTTGTTAATGTCATGTTCTCTTAAAACGCTCGTAAAATTGTAGTTATCCTCTTTTCCTATGTTATATTCTTCCCGTTCACTAATAGCGCTGTCGTGTAGATCTGTACTTTTTTTTTCGAAATATGGATATTTTTCTGCCAGTTGAAAGCTATTAAAACTTATGAGGCCGTTCGATTTATTTTTCCGTTTTAAGGGACTCTTTCTTTTCCATAGCCTAATGAGAATTTTTTTAATCGATAGGGAGAAACTGCAGGTTATTATAAAATTGTTACTAGATAATCTCTTTTTAATATTTTCTATATCGACCAACATGTCTTGTACCTTGGTCTTCTCATTGCCGTCTAGCGATTCATCCGTGTCGTAATTCTCCAGTAAATCATCCCACGAATCATCATCCGAGGAAGTGTGGGCACGAGAGTGTGCTTCCTCTCTTCCCTTTTCCTTCCTTTTCAATTTTTTTTTTTTTTTTTTTTTTTTAATTTTTCCTATTTGCTTTTTTTCTCCACATTTTTGTCTATCCTCCTCATGTGTATAGTCACGTACAGAATGATTGATTGTTGACGCATCGTTAGAATAATAACTTTCTCTCAGCACGGTTGCCCTTCTATCATTTAACAAATGAGAGTCAGAATAATCGCCTCGATTCAAAAAATTGTTTACATTACTATTTGATATATTTCCTCTTTCATTTTCCTCTAGTGCACACGGCAAAATGGCATTACTGTATATATGATGAACGTTGCTCTCATTTGCGTCCACTTTATAAGCATCCTTTGTATTTTCTTTTTTGTTATAATGACAGTTATCTTTCATATGAGTTTTATTTGTTATATTCCCATTATGTGACCCATGTTTTGAAATAATGCTCACTTTGTGAAAATTTGTCATGAACTCCTTTTGAAATTCCGATATGGACAGTTCTTGAGTAGTTCTAAAATTGCTGTCACTTAAATATGCTACAAAGGTGTTTTTCCTGCACGCATGATATTTACCTTTGGATACCTTTCCCTTTTTTACGTTTCTAATTAAGTCTGCGAGTTGCCTACTTTCATTTTGCTGTAAGTCATAAAGGCTGGATTTTTTTGGTGAAATTTGGTATAACAGTTCTTCCCTTTTTTTTTTTTTATTATTTTCTTCGTTCTTACTCACCCTTTTTTGCTTCATCGCGTTGCTATTTAGAAGGTTACATCTATCCCTCATTGATATATTTTTTACTTTTACTATTTTGCCATTTGTGCTATCCGTGTTGTTTCCCCTAGTACTTTTTTTTTTCTTCCTATGTGATGCCTTTTTTTTCAGCAGCTTTGGATTATCATTATGAATGTCCAGTGCATTTTTATACTGCTTATTGGTCAACTTAGATATAGATTTGATTTTTCTTTTTAAGAATAAAATATTCCGCTTTCTACATTCTAACTCTTGAATATTGTAATGTTCGTACATATATGAGAAAATTGTGAAGAAAAATTCGATATCATAATCACAAATGTTGATATATAAATTTTCTTCGTTTAATTTAACAATGAACATGGGATGTGCAGGATTAAATTTTATATGACATAAGTGTATTGTGCATGATGCTTTTTCACTCATAGACAAAACGTAGTTAGAATTATTGTTGTTCTGCGTAGAATTGTTTAGATTGTCATTGTCATATATAGAATCGTTTCTACTACACGTGTTTGTAATGGTTTTCCATGAATTTTCATATCTTTTGTAAATATTTGAATCTTTAACAATTTCTTCTTCCTCCTCTTTGAAATCTTTAGCACAACTTTGAAAAAAAAATAAACCATATTTGTTATCCTTCACACTAGTTTTTTCCTTACATTTATGTGTATCGTACGATGCACCCTTCTTCGGAACTAAAACGACTTTGCTTTTTTTGTCGTCAGGACAACTTGATGATCTCAAATGATGTACCTTTTCTTTTTCCACGTTATTATATTCGTCAGATGAACCTTCCATGAGGTAATTTATTTTGTTCATTTTGAGATTAAATATTTCAGATTTATTTCCATCACTGCTACTGTGGGGGTCCTCAGCATGCGTCTCCTGACAATATGTTGAATTTTTTGTGTAACTATCTCGGTAACCGTCCCCATAACTGTTCGCACTACTGATGCGCTTTTGATTTGTTACCCCCCCCTCTGTTTTCTTCTCTTCCTCATTGGAGCAATCCTTCCGTTTGCTATTCTTCAGATTGAAGGAAAAAAATTCCGTGACGTCTTTCTTACTTGGAAAGAACATTTTATTTTTTGAATGAAAAATTTTATGATATGGTTTTATAAAATTATTGTCCAGATATGTTTTGTAACTTTTTGCAGCATTTTCCCAGTTTAGAACCCTTTTCAACTGAATTCCATCAAACTGGACAAAAAATGAATCGTATAAATTGCTTTTTGTGATTGATTCTTCGTACGATGCAAATCTTTGTGTTAGTTGACTCACAATTTTAACCGGGTTTAAGTTTAAGCTGTATCCTTGAATTTCGGAGTTTTTTCCAGATTTCGTAATAACAAAGGATAATTTTTTTTCCAATTGTACATCGACAAAAACATTAGTATGCGTGGTGTAGTTATCTAGTATATCATTGCAGTATTTTGCTCCCAATTCTAGAAAGTATTCTTTTTTTTTGAAGGAAACTGCACTATTCTTCTTTTTGGACAGTACTGCTCTTTCATCAGTGAAATGAAAATAATCATCAATGAAGGAATTTACTATTTCTCCATTTATATTAAATATAGAATATGCACAGTTATGTAGGAATAAACGGTGATCAGGTTTTTCTAATATGGTATATGACTGGTTATCATATCTTAGGTATAAAGACGGATCTGAAAGAATTATATCATTTAATTCGTTGCAGTAAATATTATTTTCTCTTTTGGGGAAGAAAAAAAAATTGTCTTCTACCAAAAATTTTAATTTTTGCCTTAAATTTCCAAAATTTAGTGTATCGCTTTGTTCTCTTGACTTTATATGATGCATATTTTCTCTTTTTCTTTTTAAGATGTTATATTTCTTTATAAATTCAAAATTTTCCACATTAAAGAGAAATTTTTTGTGATAATTTTCGTACGCATTTTTCTTTTCGGCATTGGTTAGAATGTACAACACATTTATCTCCGGTTTTATGTACTTGTTGTCCAAATTGTTTATCAAAAGAAGTACCGTTAGTGGATACAATTCTATGTCCATGGAATTTTTCAGCTCATGTGTATTTGATATTTGATTATGGTAATGTATGCATTGCATCAGGACTGCATACGTCTTGACAAAATTAACCTTTCCAGCGTTTACCTTAGTGCATGATTCTATGGTCAGTAGAAATGTACTGTTAATAATGCAGATGTCTATACAAATGTCTATGGTAAAAATTTTTTCTCTAAACGAATTTTTAATTTTGTTATAAGCCTTTTGATTTTTCATTAGATTTTTTAAAACATGTATGCTTTCATTTGCCACGTGCTTAAGTTCGTTATCCTTGTGATCATTCTGCAACATGTCGTTAAATTCCTTTTGATCAGCGCTGGTGATGATATTTTCCATCGTTCTACCATCTGTACCAGAACTGTTCTTCTTTAATTCAACTTCTTTCCTTAGTTCTTGTAACTTACAAAATGCTCTACTTCTCAACAAATTGATTATGTTTATAGAATGATTATTCTCAAATTCTTCGCAATATTTTTCCGCTTCTTCCTTCTCTTCCTTTGAAGAATGTGTATCGAGTAGCTTTAGAACCCACTTATTTATATATGCAATTTCTTCTTCATTACTTGCTTTTGCTTTTTCAAACTGGGATAATATCCCTGCCTTCCATATGTAATAGGTGAAAAAATTTAAATTTACCCATTTTACAATATTCAATATTTGTTTATCCGAAAAAATAATTTTAATATTTTTCAATGTCACAAAAACACTTAATTTGGGTAAACATTCTTCAAATTCTTTTTCACTTCTCTTTTGAATACCCCAACTGGAAAAACATCGAGAAAATGGGAGTTGTCCATGATCTGTTGGTATTAAGCTTAAATAAATTTCTCCATAACCCTCAAAAAAATTGGGATTTATTATATATTCATGCTTTATATTTTTTATCAGTTGTAAAAAAAAGAAAAAGGTGTTTAGCTTTGTTTTATTGATTTTATACGTTTTCTCGTACATTAAATAAACAGAATGAATTTTTCTCCTTTTTCTCTTTCTTATTTTTTCTTTTATTTCATTTTTTTTTATATATTTCATAAGTCTACTCTCTTCAATAATTTTTCCCTTCTTTTTATCCTCCAATTCGATGCCCGGTTTGTAGCTATTTCCCACGCTGTGATGACGATGGGTTTGATGAGCACACTTTATTTTATTTCTCTTTTTTACTCTCTTTCTTTCTGTATCAGTAAGAAAATTTAAATAAATCTTATCATCCTTTTTGAAAAGATGAGTATTGTGCATATTTCCGGAAATTTTCTTATAATCGTCAATAACGTCGTAATACTCCTCGCCACATTCATTCTTATTTTCCAAAAATACAAAATTTTGCATTTTTTTTTTTCTCTCTTTTTTATATTTACTTAAATGGGTTTTTCTCCTAAGGTCAAACTCGGATATGTTTTCCTTCGTAGTGAAATAACCATCACTTAAGGTTTGTTCTTTTTTATTACCTATTTCATCAAGGGTTTCACTGCCATTACGCCTGATTTGAAATTTTTTATTGATTACACTTGTAATAGAGTTTAGGGAAAAGAAGGAGACTGCTTTGTTTATGTAATTTGTGTCTTCATTTTTTGCGTTTTCGTTCTTTTCCAAGGATGTGGAACTCCTGATCTGATTACCACTATTTTTATAGTCATCATCTTCTTCTTTTTTAATGCTATCACTGTTTGCGTTGTTTTCCTTCTTGCTTTTCTTATTTTTGTCAAACAAATTTCTGTTTCTGTTTCTGTTTCTGTTTCTCTTTCTTTTTATTTTTATCAGTTCTTCTTTTTTCTCCTTCAGTAAGGAATTTTCAATTGAATCAGCAAATTTTGTAATACACGCAATCCAGCTAACATCATTATCAATGTGTAGGTCATGCATTACTGGTACAATTTTTTCTTCCTTTTTCGAAAAAAGATTAAAATTGTAAAAATTGCTTATAGACAGGGAACATTTTTCGTCTTTCTTATTCTCAGCATTAACAGCATTGTTGTTCTTATCGGCTGAGTTATCTTCCCTATTTTGTTCATCCCCCGTTTTTTTGCTACTATTACGATTTATGCTATGTATTTTTCCATTTAATTCGCGAATCTTCATATTTATTTTGCTTAAGTTTTTGATATCTAACTGATTTCTTCGAGTTTCGAAAAAATTATCCTTTATGTTCTTTATAATGTTTTGAAAATCATTCAGGTTTTCTTCATTCGTTTTTATGTTTTTCCTTTTTCTGTGATGTGATTTTTGCTTACATCTTTTTTTGTTTTTCTTTTTTCTTGTTGCCAAATTATTCTCTTCACAAGATACATCATTTGTATCATCGTTGTTAATTATTAGGTCGTTCCACTGTGTATACTGTTTCCTGTTCATAAGCTTCTTCATATCTAAGTAATCCATGTAGACCCCCAGCCTTTTAACTGTAATCATATTTATCATAGTATTATTAACGAGCTCATTTTTCTTTGTGTAATATCCATCTCTTTTAAAAGGTAGACCTTCTTTAGGCAAGCTTAAAAATAATTCTTCAACGCTTATTCCGAAGGAAAAGCAATTAGATGGGTTACTTGTAAAATCTTCTATCCTAATATGAACATTTTTAATAGATATATTTATGTTATTGATTAAGGATAGAATCATTTGCCATATGACCCCACCTTCTATGGAACAAACGATCGCCCTATATTCAGAGGATAATAGGTAATTTTTTTTGTTTTCTATATATTTATCCTTATATAACTTATCATCTAGGTATTTGGACGGAATGGTTGATAATACTATAATAACATCCTCTATATATACATTTATTGGATTTTTCATAAAATAAAATATGGGTAAATTAATTTTAAAATACCCAACACACCCAAAGTTTAATCTACATGATATATCAATTAAATCAATAATGGACTGCTTAAAATGGATGTTTGTAAGTTCTAATTTTCCACTTAATAAATCGCTCAAACAAAACTGCTCATCATTTAATCCGTAAATAAAATTTCCCAAAATTTTATTTAAAATATCTAAAATAAATTTTTGAAACATTCTCGTAATCCTTGTTTCTCTTTACCACTCGGGGTGTTGTCTTTTACTTGTAATCATTTGGTACGTGCGTTTATGAACGTTTATCTTACTGTTAAATGTAAGTATGCTCTTATACAGGTACGTATACACGTGTTTATACGGTATGTTTACATGTTCTTATATTCGTATTTTCCCATGTGCATGCACGAGTATGTTTGCATGCACGTATATATGGTGCTGTGAAAAAATATGTTAACGTTCTTCCAAAGAATGCAATTTTTTGGTCAAATGTATACGATAAAAATTACCTTTTTTTCTCTTACCTTTCTGTGGAGGAAAGTACATGCAGTAACTGTCCGTTTACCATTTTAAATGATCAAAAAAAGAAAACTTTTCTTTTCATAGCATGCGACTCATCACTTAGTTTCATACATCCTTAACGGACCAATTTAAGCATTTTACGTCTTTTGAACTGATACTTTATTTTTATTGTACTGTGAATATATGCGAATGCGTTCAAAACGTGGAAACAGAAAATATTCAGTTTTTTTTCTTTTCTTTGTTATGAGAAAAAAAAAAAAAATGTTGTATGGACAAAAAAAAAAAAAAAAAAGCAGGGATAAAAATGTAAACCATTGCAACAAATTTTAAACATAGTGCAACGCAATTAACTGTGAATGTTAAACTAGCGAAATGCTGGGCATTCTTTTATGTATGCGTATAATTTTTAACAAATAACATTGCAGGTACATACAAAAATATATATCTCTACCATTTGCACACACATTTTTGACGTGTTTTCCTTCGTTATTTGAAAGTATGCAAATATGTAATAGGTAAATATGTACTAAGTAAATATATAATAAGTAAATATGTGCTAGGTAAATATGTCATAAGTAAATATGTAAAAATGTACATATGTCTTTGTGTATGCGTTCAAGTATGCAAAAAAAAAAAAAAATGTACATGTATACATAAGTATATACCTTTTTTTACATGCGCATGCTAACATTTCGCTTGACAAACGTTATAACAACTTAAGTTTGTGTTTCGAAAAAAAATGCCATTGTTTGATATTTTGTCTACCTTTGTGGAGTTAATTTTTAATGCCTGAAATGTTAAGAAAAAAAAAAAAAATAAAATAAATAATTCAGCTACAGGCTGTATTAACAATAATAATTCGATTATACAATATTAATGTTCATACAAAATGGACAGACACTTTAAGGCAGCTAAAATTATAACGACCACAAAATAGTTATAAAGGAATATTTTTTATCTTTTCGGTTTGTTATGCGCCGATTTTGTTCCTTTTTTGTGGTAATAATTTGTCTGCTATTTCTGAGTACGCTTTCCCGTTTTTTTTTGCCTTTTTTAATTTTTGAAATGAAGCAATCCAAAATTATTAATGAGGAGAAAGAATGCGTAACGCTCCCATTTCGTACAAAAAAAAAAAAAAAAAAAAAAAAAAAAAAGCAGCTTAAAATGGAAGTAGCTTATAATGAAAGCAGCTTAAAATGGAAGTAGCCTATAATGAAAGCAGCTTAAAATGGAAGTAGCCTATAATGAATGCAGCTTAAAATGGAAGCAGCTTAAAATGAAAATAGTAAAAAAACGCTTGGAAACAGCTAAAAACTGCTTCGAAACTGCAAAACACTTTAACATCCAGGCTAAAAGTAAATGACAAGTGTTTATATAAATCCACAAGAACATAGACACTTGCATATTTAGGTATATATGTATGTATGCATATATATATATATTCATGAACACATATGTACACTTCGGCAAAAACATTTTGTAGCATAACTTATGCATATTGTCTTACAATTTTGTGTACATATGTCACAAAATACGCCAAAATGATTCGTATTTTACCACATTTTGGAAATATTAAGATGTAATAAAATGCTGTTTTTCTCGCATAATTATGCCACAGAGGTGTTTTGTTCACATTTATGTCCCCTTATACATAAAAGGCCCAATACGAAAACATAGGTGATACTAAAAACATGGGTGTATCTATGCATACGTAATGGCTCTTCCGGATTATATGAATCTGGAAATTTTTTTCTTCACCATGTTCACGATAAATTTGTTTAACCATATTCACATTCAATTTAAATATATATATATTTATATATGTATATATATATATATATTTAATACTTTAATTAGAAATCCTTCTAAGAAGATATTTGTACACGAATATATGTACATATGTAAATATATACTTAAGGCAATATTTTTTTTGAAAAATATTCAAACTGCATGGCATAATATTTTTCATCTAGGAAGCTTTTTTTTTTTTTATAAACTTATACCCCTCTTTGCTTTCTTTTTGTTTTTTTTTTATTTTTTTTTTCTTTGAATTTTATTTACCTTTTTAATTTTATTTTCTATCTGTTACAATATTTCATAAGAATTACCTAATATAAGCATAGAGAACAAAATATCATCTAGGTAGAGTTTGAATATTCCTAAAAGCATATTTGCATAGCTTATCTGTATACTCCAATTTTGCAAAACGTTACGGATGCGCGGGTTTACATGTATATGTATATGTATATGTGCATAGATACAAACGTACATATGTACATATATGCATAGGTACATACGTCGTAGATACATTCGGCATAGATACATACATCATAGTTACATACGGCATAGATACCATACATCGTAGTTCCATACGGCATAGATACATACATCGTAGTTACATACGGCATAGGTACGTACAGCATAGTTACATACGGCATAGGTACATACGCACATACGTACATGGGCACATACGTACATGGGCACATACGACACATAGGTACGCACGTGCATATACCTGTACAAATAAGCTCATACGTGTTTACGCGTAAGTGCGTAGGATAATGTATATGTAAGTGCGCACGTGTGTAAGAACGGATGGACGTACGTTTGCCTACATAAGCCGTTGCCAAAATGAAAATCAGCGATGTTATTAATGACTCTAAGCTGAATGAAAGTTTGAAGCCAAAAAAGGGCGAATTGAGCAGCAGTGGAATTGCGAAGGAAAATGTATTGGAGGAATTTGAGATAAAAAGTAAGATAAGAAAAGTTTGTCTAGGTATTCCAACGAAAGACTTGGATGTAAAAAACATTTTACGGTTATTGAAGGAACCCATTTGTTTGTTTGGTGAAGATAGTTATGACAAAAGGAAGCGATTAAAAAACGTTTTAGTTACAAAGTATGACAAATTAATAATTAAAAAGAATAATGAAAATGAAGAAGAGGTGGAAGAATTCAAGAATATATTAAAAAAATACTATATCGATTTTAGCAAATTATATGATCCCAATTCTCCAGAATATTTAAAAATAAATGAGCTGGAAGAAGAGTTAGGTAGTAAGAGATTAAAACAGCAAATTGCTAGTGCAAAAAATATTATATCGGGAAATAAGATAAAGGAAAAGTTTTACACAGAAAGTACAGAAGAATTGAAGTTAGCTCGTGTAAATATAACATTAAAAACATTACCTAGAATATTTTTATACAAAGAAATGATGAATAAATTTCAAGATAAATATTCAAAGGATGATTTTGAAAACTATATTAATTCGTATAATGAACATATGAAAAATGAATTCGATTTATACATTTCACAGTTAGGAGATGATAGACCATTGACCATGGGGAAATTTTCCCCGGACAACAGATTCTTTGCAGTAAGTAGTTACAACACATACATAAACATATTTAATTATAAAAATGATAATTATGATGTTGTGAGAACTTTGAAAAAAGGCCATGATGATAAAATAAACTGCATAGAATGGAACTATCCAAACAATTATTCCTATTATAGCACAATGAATTATATGGATATATGCAAAAATGACTTATTGTTAGCTTCCTGCTCTTCTGATAAAACATTTTGCATATGGAGGCCATTTGCAGGTGAGGACACGAATATGAATGTAGAAGAGTATGAGAACTCTCGTATGGGTAAAGAAGAGGGTAAAAATGGTTTTAGTCAGAACGAAGATGGATTGGGTGATAGTGACGAAATGGAGAAAAAACGTGGTAATGGGTGTGAACGGAATGTTGATAAAATAAAGGAAAATTCCGAGAATGGAGACGAGAAGGAAAAGAAGAGGAAGGACAAAGATGGAAATAGTAACAATTACCTTTTATGTAAAATCAAAGCACATGAAGATAGAATAAATAAGATATGCTTTCATCCTTTAAATAAGTACGTATTAACGTGCTCAGAAGATGAAACTATAAAATTTTTTGATATAGAAACAGAAGAGGAATTATTTTATCAAGAAGGTCATAATGCTATAGTATATTCTGCAACGTTTAATCCGTATGGAAATTTATATTTATCAGGAGATTCCAAAGGTGGATTAATGTTATGGGATATTAGAACTGGTAAAAATATAGAAAAAAAAAATATGATTCATAATAATTGTATAACAAATATAAATTTTAATCCCTTTAGACCCAATATGTTCTGTACATGTTCTTCTGATAACACCATTAAAATATTTGACTTGAGAAATTTTAAAATGTCTTGCAATATATTAGCTCACAATAAAATTGTTACTGATGCAATTTTTGAGCCAACTTATGGTAGATACATAACGTCATGCTCATTTGATACCTTTATTAAGATATGGGATTCTGTAAATTTTTACTGTACCAAAATTTTATATAACAATGATAATAAAGTTAGAAATGTGGACATATCCCCCGATGGCAGATTTATTTCGTCTACATCTTTCGACAGAACGTGGAAGTTGTACAAAAACGAGCAATGTGGAGAGGCTAATATTCTTTCCCATTTTTTTTGAACAAGAAGAGAACCGTCACGTTTAAGCTGCGTTGTGTTCATTTGTAGGAGGGGAAATATGCTCTAAAAGAGGAACATCGGATGGTTCTCAAGTGGTCATCACAAGCTTATTTGCCGTCTAACTTATTTGGAAAAAATGGAAGGAAAGGATCCTAACTTTTTTCAAATTTACCTTTTTATGCATGTTCAGGATGTGGATTCTCGAAACGGATGACCACGGAGTTTTGCTTTTCCGCTGGCACCTGTTACATACGAACATATGGGGCGCGCCATATGTGTGTACATGCACATATGTATACGCATACATTTTAGGAGCATGTTTTAACATAACTTGTTTTTATTTTTATTTTTATTTTTTTATTTTTTTTTGGTTCTCACCCAGCACATGTGTTGCATATTCCTCGCTAAAGTGGTTTCCAAATAGATTTAGGTACATGGGGACTTTTTTAAAATTTCATCCCAATTATCACTTTTTCTTTCTTCTACCCGTCCATGTGTTTGTGTGCATACAGACATATACACGTACGCACCTAAGTCCATGCATACATTTTTTTTTTTTTTTTTTGTTGTTGTTGTTACGTTTATACAAAACAGTACAAACGTTTGTGAAAATTCCATTTGTCGTTGTGATGTAAATGGAAAAATTCGCATTTAACTAGATTTATAAGTAAAAATAGGAAGAGGGAACAAAAATGAATGAAGATTATATGTAGGGTTGAAGTTGCGCATCTACACCATCCGGTGCAATTCATGCACATGTATTTTTATCCATTGGCCATTGGCATGATCATTTTCGAATTGTGCAATTTTCTCTTAATAAAAAGGAGAAAGTTTTGTTTGGTAAATCGATAGATCTCGTAAAAAAATGGAAGCACGTTTGTAAGAAATTGCATTCGGCTATAACTCTCACCTTTTGCCATTACAATTTATCAGCACCCAGTTTTTTATGAAAAGTCATTTTTTCTTTTAACTGATGAAAGAAGGCATAGTATTATATATATATATATACATTTGACAATAAAAAATAGGTGCTATATGTACATATGGGAATATATCCCATTTATACTAATGTACGAACTATTTTTGTGACATAATACGAGGTTTTTTTTCACGGGGAAACAACCATTGTTACGAGAACACAGCGAAGATTATTAGGGGTATAGTAAGGGTGCAAAAACTTTGTGATGAAAAGGGAGAAGCTACCCTCCCCTCCCATGTTTGAATACCTTTGTACATATGTAGGTGTAAACACATGTGTATTCATGGGTGAGTTTCTTAAATGTGAACATGAATTTCGTTACCATGCCTAGTTTTTCCCCACTTTCATCGGTATGCATTCTTACGTATAATTCCAATTTCCTGTTTACAACTTCTCCTACATTGAAATGCAAAAATATTTTTTGCTTAAGCGAAATGAAATATGTTACTGCAAAATAAAATGTGCCCCCATTATTTTTGTAAATCCTTGTTATAATGTTTTATCATGGGACTTTAAGAAAAGGTTTGGGACTTATGGAGCGGTGACAAGGAAGAAGCAGAAACAACGGGAAAAGTTTTATGAAGAAAAGTATAGGCATAACCCTAATTATATACCTAAATATTCTAGGATTAAGAAAGGAAGTAGAGGTGGATGGATGAACAACCCGTTGAAAGAAGTGACAAAAAATAGTGGAAGTAACATTGCATATGAAGAGAAGATAAAGGAAGAGATAAGTGCAGAAGAAAGGGAATGTATAAATAACCTTATAAGAATTAGGAAAGAAATTACTAGTAGAGGCAGTTTCTATAACGGGTCAGATAACAATTACATAGATAATAATGCTGCTTGTAGTGATATAAATCAATATGCGTTATCCCCTCAAGGGGAATTGTCTAAAGATAGTTACAGTACCAAAGGCGTGTATAGTGATTCCCAGGCAAGTTTTAACTTCTTTTCCATATGTGAAGATTTCATTGATAAAAAGAAGGGAATCATTCAGAAAATGGAAAATCCCCAACATTTTGTTGATGAACATATAAAACCTCTGGTAAGTGAGTATAACAATATAAACAGCCTGCACGAGTTTTCCCAATGGAATGGTTACCCAAAGGTGCCGGACTACTTGAAGGGCTCTAACAAGGGAAGGAATTCGTCAAATCGGGGCCCCTTCAGCGGTTCCGCAGGTGGAAGCAGTAGAGCAGCAGTAGGGACGGAAGCAACAGCAGGGACGGAAGCAGCAATAGGGGCGGAAGCAGCAATAGGGGCGGAGGCAGCAATAGGGACGGAAGCAACAGCAGGGATGGAAGCAGCAATAGGGGCGGAAGCAGCAATAGGGGCGGAAGCAGCAATAGGGACGGACGCAGCAGTAGGGACGGACGCAGCAGTAGGGACGGACGCAGCAGTAGGGACGGACGCAGCAGTAGGGGTGAAAATGGAGAGGGAGAAACATATGCACGGGGGTGTTTTCCCGAATGCTCAGACACAACGCGAACATGCGCGCGTCTCCGGTGTAGAAGATCCCCAGTACGATCATTGTGTTGAAAGCGCTGCAAGGGAAGAACCAAGTAAGAATAACCCCGAGAATAGTTTCGTTGCACATGTTAAACGTGAAGATTTTATTTTTGGGAGCAATAAGATGGGAAATGATTTGCAGGAGGAAAATACGAAAGAGGTGTATATTGAAGATCTTTTAAATTATACAGATGAAAATGACATGGATATTGGATGTTTAGATGTATTTAGCACACTAAGCACAGTTGATCGAAACAGAAAATTAGGTTCTCTTTTTAGCAGTATGGGTGCATTTTTCATTCTGTACAATAATTGTATTATCCCGTCGAAATTTTCCGAAGGAACAATAAATGAATATTTTCATACAAGAAAAAATTGTTGTCTTTTTGATAAATCTTATCAACTTATAATAAAATTTCATGGTAAGGATTGTATATATATATGCAATCAGTTTATAACCTCTGATTTAAATGATATGACTAATAATGATATATGCTATACTTGTATACTAGACAATAAAGCGTATATTATAGATACAGGTTATGTGCTAAAAGGGGAGAATGAAATTATGTTAATTACATCGGGGTATTATAAAAAAGGGATTTATGAATTTTTAAGTGATTATATTTTGTTTTGTAATGATAGCGGAATGGATGTACGTATCCAGGTAGATACGAACAAGAGGGTATTATCACTACAGGGTCCTCTATCCAACTTTGTCCTTAATGATCTCCTCGATTATTTTGCATGGAACACTTCAGAAAAAAGTGTAAGATACCTGAAAAGTGTCATCGTGGAAAAAGGTACTGCGAAAAGCGGGGAAAGTAATAACCGTGGGCGGTGTAGCAATGAACGTGGAGATGCACATAGTAGAATGTATTTTAAGAGGGATGAAACTTCCTCTGATTATTTTAACATACCCTATATGAGTTTTAGAAAAATGAATTTAGTGATACAAAGCGGTGCAATGATGAAGAAGGACAGAAGAGAAAATTCAAAGGAAGAAGTAGACAAGAATTACGAAGTTATTTGTATGCGCATTGGAGATACGGGAGAAGATGGGTATGAATTTGTTGTAGATAACAGTATAAGCGATATGTACGTTGAACTATTTTTGAACCACACAAAGGTAAAGTTAGCTGGTGCTTATGCTTTAGATATATTAAGGATGGAAGCAGGTTTTCCCTTATACGGAATGGACATATTTAAAAATACTACACCTATTACTGCTTCCCTAGCATGGACTTTAAAATATAAAAAAATAAAAGAGAGAAACCTTTTTGGGTATAATAACATTTTGAAGGAATACAGTATGAAGTCGAAATTTCTACGAGTGGGTATTATATGTAATGAACTAGTTTTTAAAACGTGTAAAATATTATCATATCCATACAAGGAACCCATTGGTTATATAACTTCCTGCACATGGAGTCCTGTTTATAAAAAGCGAATAGCTCAAGGGTACATCAAAAGAGAGTTTGCAAAAAGGAATGAGAAAATTCTTATATCCATACCCACACATATTCCTCAACACTTTTCAAAAAAAAAAAAATATAAAATACTAAGAAGTCGATCTGCACACAGGTTTGCGCTTGCGCAGGTTTGTGCCTTTCCCTTTGTTGAACATAAGTATGGGTTGTAGGGGTAAGGTCCCCTGGCATAGGAGAAAAAGAGAAAAGTATTAGAAGAAATGGAGGGATATCTATCGTTTGAAGTGGGTAAATCGCTGGGAAAATCGTCGTGTGTACGATGAGGGAAAAAATATCCCCCTCCTGTGCAAAGTCAAATATATTGGCACATAATTAGTTAACATATTACCCCTTTTTTTTTTTTTTTTTTTTTTTTTTTTTGGCACCCTCTGGGTTGGTGTTATTTACCCTGCGAAAAAACGTTTGCGTGGGCATGCTACACGCATACTTTTGCAATTATATCTGTATGAATCTTTCTCCTGTGAGAAATCACACACACGATAACGCTAACAGCACTTGTAGAAAAAATAATGTTAAGAAGATGGTACACAATTGTACGCGCCTGGGCATAAAATGTTTTTTTGTGCTATAACTACGGAAGGGTTTTAAAAGGGGAATTGAATAAGGACGCTTCAGAAATGTTTCTATATGGATTTTTTTTTTTTAACAATGCAATGGGGTGAAAAAAAGCGGCGAAAAAAAGCGGCGAAAAACAGTGGCGAGAAAAAGCGGCGAGAAAAAGCGGCGAAAAACAGCGGCGAGAAAAAGCCGCGAAAAATGGGGTGAGGAAATTACCACAGCTCATCCGTTATTATTCGTTTGCTCCTCCAGGTCGCTTTTTTCTGTTCCCATTTTTTCTCCCTTTTTTCCATTGATGTTCCCTTTTCTTCTACAAAGGGGAGGCATATTTATTACACGCGAAGAAGACGTATGATCTATTTTACAACTCGTCGGTGCAAACACTTTTCTCGCAAAAAAATGACTCCAATGTTGCAAATTAATTGTGAGTTTTATTTTGACAGAACACTTCAATTCGCACATTTGAGGAAAAAAAAAAAAAGAAAAAAAAGCAGAGGTAGCCACGGAACCACAGCCGTCACACATATATACTTTATATACATAATTCATACATACGCTTGCAAATAGTGCATACCTGTGTACATAGCAAATAATGCACATATACGTACACTATACATGGAATATAAAAGTCATGGATGTATATAAACGCTGTACGCGCACGTAAACTGCAGGTTAAGTACGACGAACAATTAAATCTACCGTCCACGCGACATTGCTCTCAAAAAGGTGGCGTACAATATCGCAGCTGGGACTCAATGTAGAGGGCAAGGTTGCGATTAATTTTGAGTTTATACAATTTCAAAGATAGGCTTAAACTTTATGTTAATACACGGAAACACGGAGATAAAATATATACCATTTTGAGTAGTAAAGCGGAGAAAGGAAAAGTAAATTTTAAAAAAAGGAAAGTAAAAAGGGAAAAAAAAAAAAAAATAATAAAAAAACAAAAAATAAAAAACAAAATAAAAAATAAAAAACAAAAAATAAAAAATAAAAAACAAAAAATAAAAAATAAAAAACAAAAAACAAAAAATAAAAAATAAAAAATAAAAAATAAAAAATAAAAAAGAATGGGTTTGCTGCGCCACATTGCTAAGAAATTTCGCCTTTAATATAAACGTTGTTGAATTTAGTAAAACCATTTGAATGACTAAAAATTATTTATGCAGTACCGTAAGGAGAAGGTTTTAAAATAAAGGAGACTTTAAATTTTTATGATAAAAAATTCATTTTTTTTTTTTTTTTTTTTTTTTTTTTTTTTTTTTTTGCGATTGTGCAAAGAGGTAGGGAGAGAAAAAAAAGGCGAGAAAATAAAGATTAACAGTGGAAGGGTGCATCGCAAGGAAATGTCTATCGTATAGAAGTTTCGAAATGGGGGGAAAATATTTTTTAACCTATTGTGTCAACTGATGTTAACTGTTATATGTTATTTGGTTTTATTAAAAAAAAAAAAAAAAAAAAAAAGCCTCAAGGGGAATTTTGCAATTTTTTTTTTTTTTGATGCAAAAAGAGGAGCGCAATTTTCATTTTCCTTATTCCGTGGCTAGCTGCTAAATACAGGCAAAGGCAAAAAGGCATAGGCCGCGTGCATATGCGCCTTTGGAATGCCAAAGAATTGGCATACGCCTATGCAAACATACATGCGTACGTGGACGCGTACGCGTACTCGTACTCGTACCTAAACGAACATAGGGTTAGATACTGGTACATAATTTGCACATATTTTTGCATATGTACGAATAATTACCGCATACCCCGTTGCGCTCACACGTTTTCCGTTTAGCGTGCAACCCGAGGAACCCCCACCCTTTTGTGAGAAGAAAAAGAAAAAGTTCCTCGTGAGGACAGAATGGGGGAGGGGTACTCCAAGCATGCCTTAGATTACGGAACTCTGAGTGAGCAGGAGGTTGAAAAAGTAAGAAAGAAATTTAATTTAAATAAGAAGGAAGTTAATGAGAAAATCAGCACACTGGAATTTATAAATGCATACCCTCATATATTAAGACCATATATAGCTTTAGTATTACCATCATTTCATGAAATTTTGAGAAAAAAAAAAAGAAAGAATGAAGGAAAAGGGAATAATTACGGGTTTAATTACGCTTTAAACATTTTGTTTAACAAAAATAGTAAAAAGATAAATAACGAAATATCTTTACAAGATATCATAAATATATTGTCTTACATTCATGGTGTAAAAAGTAGAGTACTTATACGTATCTTGTTTATGAGTTTTCTACGGTACAGTATATCTAATGGGGGATTCAAAGGTAATAGAAATAATAACTCGAATAACATGTTGACTAGGCTGAAAATTGTAGAGGAAAATGAGGATGGGGAGAACGACAAAAAGGAAGACAACTACGAGTGCAAAAGGGACAGTGGGGAAGTTAGTAGCAAGCAGGATGAAGATGGAAAGGCAAATGGTGACTACACGGATTGTGCTGACAGCGCAGAAGATGGTGACAACGCGGACGATTGTGAAAACGCAGATGGAGAACACCTAGGCGGAGACCGAAACTCATTCGAATTTGTCTTCTCAGACTCCAATGTTAACATTATAAATAAGAATAAAAAGAAAGAAAGAAACTACAAGTTTATAAAGGATAACATATTTTTTTTAGAGAAAAATAAACTGAAAAATCAGTATCCGAGGAATTACATTATGAAGGATTTGATATCAGTAGAAGAGGCTTTGCACCACCTGTTCACATATATGTACATTGAGCAGTTATACTTGTTGTGTCCAGGAAATATACTATTTCAGTTGGCTAATAAAAATAGTCATATATCGGATAATAGTAATATATTAAGACGTTCTATGACAAATATGTGGGATTCACATGGTCAAATGGGTAGAAAAAACAGTTGGGATTTAGGTTTTTTTTTTAATGAACTATTTTGTTCCTTAGAAACAAATTTAGATTTTAAAAATATTATTGTTGGTTTTAGGTTATTTGTAAATTCTATCGATAATAATAAACATTCCATTTACTCACTAGTAGTTGAATACATTAATTCTACTTACATAAACATGAGTAGCAATTACACTAGTGCTACTTTGAAACACTTTATGGAAAGTGAAAGCGTAATTATGGGTGATGAGGATAAAAAGGATAAGAAAAGGGAAAAGGAAAAAGAAGAATCAAATTGGCAAGAGGAACAAAACGAGTTGACCAATTTTAATGACATCTGCATTAACAGCATTGAACTAATACATACTATATATACAAATATGAAAAAAAATGAAATTAAAAAACAGGAAAATATAGAAGAAAAAATAAAAGGAGAAGAAAAATATGAAAAATCTTCTTCCATAGTACAAATACAAAATTCAACAAATGGATGGAGAGGATTATTCTTAAATAAGACAAGTAAAATATTAACAGACGAAATTGTATTTACGTTAAGACAATGTTCTTCATGTTTTACGAATAACGAATGGTATAGATTGTATGCTTCATGGAAACAAGGTACAAGTCTGAATCGATTTATTAGTTCACTTTCTTATTACCCATCTCCTATAGTGATAGTTATAAAAACGAATGACAATCAAATATTAGGTGCAGTGTGTACTACTACCCCCTTAAAAGATTCACACTTATTCCAAGGATGTTCAAATGATTTTTTATTTTCGGCACATCCAGTTTTTAGAATTATTAAATCTAATCAATTTGGCACAAATTATGTATATTTAAATAGCAAAAATACATTTTACCCTAAAGGGTTAGGATTTGGTGGAAGAACAGAATGCTTTCGACTATTTTTAAGTGACGAATTTAAGGAGTCTTACTGTACTCAGTCGGATTACACTTACAAAAGTGGACATTTATATTTTCCACATCATCAAAAGGAGGAGCAAAAGGAGGAACAAAAGAAGGAACAACAGGAGGAACAAAAGAAGGAACTGGGAATGAACAAAAAAAATAGTAGTGATAACAACAACATGGACAATATCGATGACGATGATAATGAAGATGCATTTCTTTACAAACTTTCCATAAACGAAGTAGAGGCCTGGGGATGTGGTGACGAACATGCGCTAGAACAGCAGAAGCTGATGCAGAAAAATGAGGAGGCCTGTAAACAGGAAAGAAGAACAACAGATAAATCTAAGATAGTTCAAAATAGCTTTGACAAAGAATTCCTTCTCCCTAAGGTATTCGTGGGTGGAAAATACGAGGAGCTTACCCAGGACAAATAATGTGCCCTTCGCGTGGGCCATGTACATATGCGCGTATGTACTACACTCTTATCCTTGTGATAATTACCCCTTCCCACATTCAGTCCTTTTTCGTTATTTCATTACCATGATGTTCTTTTTTCCTCTTTTTTTTTAGTAACATTAAACGTGTGTGCATTCTTCGTAGTTTGAAATATGGATAACAAACGCAAAACCGAACGCATACGCATTTGTGTACGCATTAATGCATATATATATATATATATATATATATATATATATATATATATATATATATATATATATATATATATATATATATATATTTGCACGTGTGCGTGTGTAAATTTGATTCAGTCGTAAAGCTTCCTTATTAAGGTTTGATCCTAGTTTGTTGGACTGAATTGATGGGTCCACAAGGACTGCGTGTCACTGCATGTTTAAGAAGCTCCCTAACGAATGGGAAAAGGAGAAAGAATTAAAATTTGTTAATGATTAGGCAATACATGCCACTTCTCTCCTCTGCAGTTAAACATGCGCATGCGCGTTTGAAGCTTTTTCTCCCGTTTCTCCCGTTTCTCCCGTTTCTCCCTTTCTCCTGTACCTTTCGTGCAAGAGGACAGATTTGCAGTGGAAGGACCGTTTTTACAAAGTTTGCTGAGCTTTGGGTGTGTACATGCGTATACCCGCGAATGGGGAACTGTGCTTCCGAAAAGTGATACGCTAACACAGGGACAATACAAACCGGGAGTATATGCAAATGTCATAATGGCTAATTGCGCGATGCTGCAATAACACAACTTTTGCCACCTTCAAATAATACCCCTTTGTCCTTAATTGTCAAGTTCTCAATGTACTTAATATAGTATTATCCTTATTAGAACAAATAAAATGAAGTTTAAAAACACTTTCCGCTCCTATGTATCATGTAACGCAGTGCGCTCATCTTATGCCATTCTTTTTATATTCTTTTCTTCTTATACTTTTTTTTTTTCTTTTTTTTTGTGTTACATTTGCACATCCTGGGGGTTTCTTTGCGGGTAAATATTCAAGGATGTGGTGCTCTGTCCACCATCGCGCTGTATGTGTTCACTCATGCGTGCATGGACATTCACATAAATATAGTTGAGTTCACGCATGTGTATATTTTTCCCCTTAAAACTGTGAATTACCTTTTTTACAATATTTTTTCTCTTTTAAAGGTACTTGAAATATTATTGTGCTTATCAGTTAGTGCGTCGTTCATATTCCACATAACTACACGAGGTGACGAATAAATAATTCTCTCTTGTTTTGTTAGGATGAGGATGATGGGGGACTTTCTTCATATTACTAATCACTTTTGTGGACAATGCTGGGTATCGGTACAAACGCAACCATACATATATCTAGCGATACCTGTTACGTGCAAAAAATTATGCTTAAAGGCGCCAACGCGCGAATCTATTATTCCACAGAAGGAAATTTTCTACAAAAAAGGGATTATAACGTGCTGAAGGGAGGGAGAAAAAGAGTACTAAAAGGTGGAAGGGGGGTGGCGAAAAAAGGTACTAAAAGGAAGGCGAAAAATTGTACGAAATATATGACGAAAAAACGAATATGACCAAGCGCATCCGTTAGATACGCCTTTAAAAAATCATACCCAAGAAAAAAAATTGAATGTTGCGAAAAAAAAAAAAAAAATAAAAAAAATTAGCAGTGTGCTATATGTGTGTATATAACGGTAATATTAAATTGTTGCATCCAAATATTAAATCTGAGAAAAAAAAAAAAAAAAAAAAAAAAAAAAATTAATGTGTAGCCAAACTACGTAAAGAAAATAAAGAAAAATGATTGAACAGGTTACGGGTTTTGCATGGAGTGAAAACTGAGAAGTGTATACATATAAGCACGTGTATACGCATATGCAAATAAAATTCCAACGCGCAATCCCACTGTACAGTTATGGTTAACTGCCAACGCGTTGGATTCCATTGACAAAATTGAGCATTCGGTGTAAAACTAAGGAATTGCGTATACGCTAACGTGTTCTTCATACGTACATTTTTTTAAGCAGATATTCACAAGTTCATAGTTGTGCACGCACATATATGCGCGCAGCTGCAAAATCGGCCAAATAATTGGGCTAAAACGGGAAGATTATGACGTAAATCAATTCGAAGGATTATACATACGTCGGCTCGCGAAACGAAGTGCGGTGGTTCACAAAGCATAGTGCGACAGATCGCTAAACGTAGTCGACGGATCACGGCAACTTCACAGGTAAAGGTTGACTCGCACGAACCCCATTGCAGCCGCGTTACTCTGCAGTCGCGTAACTCTGCAGTCGTGTAACTCTGCAGCCGCGTTCCTCTGCAGTTGCGTTCCTCTGCAGCCGCGTTCCTCTGCAGTTGCGTTCCTCTGCAGTCGCGTTCCTCTGCAGTCGCGTTTTTCGAAACTTGTATACTTGAGGTAGTAAGTAGCCCATTTGGGTGGCGCGAGGTTAAGCAGGGAACGGAGGAACCGGCTGAAGATACACAAAGGCGCATGACACATTTCAGAATGAGGAGAACACTTCTTTTTTCGATATTTTTGTTTGGGGTGTTAAAAGATGCTATGTTTGTGGGGAGCTCCTCTCTGTTAGGCATAGACTTTGGAAGTGAGTACATAAAAGTGTCTATAGTTTCACCTGGAAAGGGTTTTAATATACTTCTGAATAATCAGAGTAAGAGAAAAATAACAAACGCCATTTCGTTTGCGGGTAAAGTAAGGAATTTCGATGAAGAAGCCAAGATTTACAGTGCAAAGCAGCCTCAACTAACCTTGCTAAATAGCAATAATTTCTTGGCCTTCACTGTGCTCGAAGGGAATCAAAGCGAAGAAGAGTTAAAAGAAATGAACGACACAGATAGCGGTTCTAATAGCACCACGAAAGTTCACTTTAGCATGGGTGAGGATGCGTCTAAATATTTTGCGTATGACTATGTTGTTGATAACGTCCGAGGAACTATTAACCTGAAGTTGAAGAATGATACCGTGTTATCATCGGAAGAAATTACAGCTAATATTTTGGGTTACATAAAAAAGTTAGCGTATAATCATTTAAATATAGATTATAAAACGAAGAGGAATATAAATGTACATATAGGATGTGTTATATCTGTACCTTGCAATTTTTCACAAAGGAAAAAACAAGCTTTACAAAATGCTTCGAAAATAGCTGGTCTTGAATTGCTAGGAATAATTAATGGAGTAACAGCAGCTGCTATTCATAATGTACATGATTTACCATTAAATACAACAAAGTTAACTATGTATTTAGATGTAGGAAGTAAAAATATTAATGTTGGTATAGCTACTATTACTAATGTAGAAAATGAAAAGGTACGATCAAGAAGTGTAAAAGTATATGCATGTGAAGTTTTAGAAGATAATTCAGGAAATAAAATAGATATATTATTAGCTGAACATTTAAGAAAATTATTTGAAAAAAAAAATAATGGTATATCTATTTCTCATGATAAAAAAGCTATGCGAAAATTATTAACCGCAGCAAACAAAGCCAAGTTACTTTTAAGTGCCAAAAAATCAACAGAAGTTTTTGTAGAAAGTTTACATAATAATAAAAGCCTATCAGAAAATATTACTAGGGAAGAATTCGATAATATAATCGAAGAAGTAATAATGAATTTTAAGATACCCATTAATAATGCACTAAAAAAAAGTTCCTTCGAATTAAAAAATATTGAAGCTTTGGAATTAATAGGATCTGCATGGAGAATTCCCAAGGTTTTAAATGAAATAACAAAATTTTTTGACCCCTTAAAAGTTGGTATGCATCTTAACAGTGATGAAGCAATTACCATGGGTACTCTTTACGTTGCTGCCTATAACAGTGCAAACTTCAGACTCAAGGCGCTAGACTATGAGGATGTCGTTTCGAATGAATACACCATACTTGTTAGTACCGAAGAGGGAATTGGTGATAGTGCCGAGGAGAAAGTAAATGGGAAAGGAACACCTATTGAATTAATCGCGTACAACTCAAAGTACCCTGTTAGCAAAACTGTAGTTCTGAAATATAGAGATAACTTGAAATTTTCCATTTTTGAAAACGGAAAAGTGATCAGTGAGTACTCGGTAAACTCTCTCGACGAGGTGACCAAAAAGAAATTTGAGAATTTGCACCCCCCTAAAGTTAACCTAAAATTTCACCTAGACAAGTTCTGCATTCTCAACTTGGACAGCGTGTTAGTGGTCTATGAGGAGGTGAAGGAGGGGGAGAAGGCTGACGATAAGACGGAAGAGAAGACTGACGATAAGGCAGACGATAAGGCAGACGATAAGACCGACGATAAGACTGACGCTAAGACTGACGATAAGACTGAAGACAAAACTGACCAAAAAGCTGACGAGGAGGAAACCAAAGCGGGCCAGGTGGTGAAACACAGAATACCATTGACTTATGAGAAAAAGGACACGAAACCAATGCCACTGACGCAGGAAGAAGTGAAAGAAAAGAAGGAATTACTGAAAAAAATGGATGATCATGATATTAACTTTTTTCTCAAGTCGGAAAAAAAAAACAATTTGGAGTCGTTGATTTACGAAACGAGAAGTAAGATGAAGAAGGATTTTTTTAAAAAGGTCTGTAAGGAAGAAATGATAAAGGATTATTTAAATAAGTTAGAAGAGTATGAAGAATGGCTTTATACAGAAAATGATGAACCATTAGAAAATGTAAGTGACAAAATAAGAGAATTACAAGATATATATAATCCCATCAAAGAAAGAGCAGAAGAATTGGAAGGAAGAGAAATAGTTATTGGTAAAACTAACAAAAAAATTAAAGAAATACAAGAAAAAATTAATGAATGTAGTCAAAAAAAACCATGGGCAGATGCAACTATTAAAATGATTAAAGATTCATTAGAAAAAGAAATTGTATGGTGGAATAATGCCCAAGAGGAACAAAAAAAATTAGATAATTTTTCAGCTCCATATTTTAAAGCGAAAGAAGTTGAATCTAAATTTAAAGCAATTGAAATGTTAGTAAAAAATTTAGAAAAAGCAAAAAAACCAACTGAAAAGAAGGAAAAAAAGGATGATAACAAAACGGAGGAAGAAAACAAAAATGATAACTCGCAACATCAAAATACCAATGATGGGGAAAATGACACAAATAACGAAGGCGTAAAAGAACAAAAGGAAAATATGGACAAAAATGGCGATGATGCTAACAAACCAGAAAATACCCCAGACGGAAAAAACGGCCAAGAGCCTCCCAACGATAGTGACAATGTTCCCAGTGGCGACACACCGGAACAGAAAGATGAACTATAAATAGGAACGAAATAAAAAGTGTTACCTTTTCCTTACCCTTACATCTGCACGTTTACCTTAATTTTAGCCGTACTCCTGGCACACTCTCGCTCTTGCACTTAATAAATACGCTTATCCTTTATCCTTATTCTTAAATTTTTTTTTTTTTTTTTTTTTTTTTTTTTTTTTTTGTGTTATCGCATTTTAAACGCGTATGTGCATATTATTAAAGAGTTAGCGCAACTACATCATTTTGCGAAGAAACTATTTTATTTCATTTATATATCCTCACTCTTTGTGTATGCAACATGACACTTTGCTCTATCATATTGGTAGCATTTCCATTTTGCATTTGTTCCACGCTATATTTACAGCTGAGGACTGTGTAAATATTTTTCTCACCCATAAACTCTATCTCTTTCAGAAATTTAGGTTAATTCTTAAATGTGAAAAAACGTACATTCTAAATTGACACAGTGGAAGGTACACCTGCTAGTGTGGGGTAGAAACATGTATTTACACGTTCATACACACCGATCCACATGTTATAGATACGTGGGTGTGTTTGCTCAAATATGAAAACTTTGAAAAGGTTTAGAAAGCAACTATGCGGAACTTTTATCAGTTGTAGCAGTCCCCTCACTTCTTGCCACTCACCCATCACCTTGCTTCACATTCGAATGGCCATATGCCATGTTGATAGATGGCTATGCTAATTTTATTCACGACCGAAGGAAAATCGTCCGTCCCCATCCTCCGAAGAAAGGCAAAGTAAGGAAAAGTTCACTGGCCAAGGTGTGCACAGTACATTTCACCAGTGCCCAGAGATTGGGTTACGCTATTGGCGCCTTTGTGCAACGCCTTTATGTAAAAAAAAAAAATCTAATAAGGGCTATGACTAAGTGGAGGAAAAACATGTCCCGCATTTTTGTACATACAAATGACCAACCCTTTTCCCTATAAAAAGGAAAATAAAACTGCTTATGATAAGCTTAACATAGGGCATATTTTTAAAGAACGGATATATCCAAGCGGTAACACGTAAAAGGTGTTTGACTTGAAAAGCGGCGATTAATAAACTACCCTACTGCCTCTCCTTCCATTTGGCAGAAACAAATAAGCTACAATTTCACGTAGTAATTGGGGAAAAGGTATACGAGAACTCTTTTCCCCACGCCCCATCATACCCATGCTACAATTTTTTCTGCTATTTCAAAAATGACAAAAAGTTTTTTATTTTATTTTTTTTTTTTTTTTGCAAAATGGTAAAAAAAAATTAAATTTTCATTCAAAACAGTTATATACATGTGCTGAATTTCAACAAATATGTGGAAAATGGTAATAGCACCCATTTACTACAAGAGTGTATTTGTGCAGAATGCACGTGCTTATGCAGAATACAAAAAGGGGGAGAACAAAATGTGGAAAAAATTAATTAAAATGTATACAATTATCATATATAACAAACAGTGGAAGCGAATAGCGAATGTGCTTATGTTGTAAGCTTTTTTTTTTTTTAAATAAAAATTTACCTGTCCTGTGTGTATGTGTGCGTGTGCGTGTGTGCGTGTATGTGTATGCGTGTGTGCTGTGCGCAGTTTCATGCTGTGCGTATGCACGGCCATGGGCTAAAGGCGCGTGGTTCATGCACACGTACAACGGAAAAATGCTGCCGTGGGATCTCCTCCTTAAAATGAACTATGCAAGTGTGCCGATTGTTGAAAAGGTGAGATTAGCCCAGTTATGAAAATAATTTCGCGCTCGAACGCGCACTTGCATTCGGCTAATACAGGTCGCATTCTTACACATCCCCATTCTGCCTATTTGCTCACTCATTTTGTAACACTGCAATTTTTACCCTCACTCGCATTCGTACTTCTCGAAATTTTGCAGACGCAAAAGGGAACTAAAGTGATGGATTCTCAACCCCCCCCCCACTATCTCTTCCGTTTCTAATGAACCCTTTCGATGTGTCATTCAAGAAATTATTTTAAAAATTGGAAGTATGCATAATCTTTATTCTACTTTAACCTGAAAATATCTCTGGCACAGTAGCTAAGTTACACACATATACATAACATACGTATAAACATGCGGAGTGAAAAATGTTAACGGACTGTGGGGGAAAAGCGCCAATCAAATTTTTGTGACGCTGCAAATGGAAAAATAAACAAAGGACCTAACGACTGGGATGGATGAACTAATTCGCAACATGCGCCTCACACCGTTTTATGTTGCAATGGAGGTGTGCTTTTATATACAACACCTAATCCGCATGTGCGCATTCTTGATCTTCTTCAAAATGTTAATATAAAAAGTATAACACCCCTTTTTTTTTCAAACAACCTTTTCTTCCACTAGGTAAATATTTTCCTCGTTTAATGACTTGTTATCTAAAAAAAAATAAAAAAAGTGCAAGCCATGAAACTATATACCATATTAAGTTCCCCATGCAACATGTTCACCAGCTTACGTAGATATATACGCAAATGAATGTGCCGCAAGACACATTGCAATTCTACCGATAGATATATCGCTAACATTGCTTGCCCCTTTTCCAATTTATTTTTATTTTCCTTTTCTTACTCATAATACTTAGGGGGGATATTGCATCACTTGAATAATCGTTTCCGTTTTCCACAGGGAAATACATTTGGTTATGGGCAAAGAAAGTACTGTTAGGTAACTGAGAAATGTCCTTATTTACTATCAATTTATTTTCTATGCTCATACTATTTTGATTATTGTTGTCATTCATGGAAACCTCCATATTCTCCAAATCATCATTAGTGAGATTATCAACCGAGCACGTTTCAGCATTGTCATTATTTTTTCCCTTACTGTAATTTCCCCTCTTTTGCTTAACAATCCCATGATTATCATTGCAAAAAACTTCCTTGTAAATACTACCATTACTAGTATTGGTGAAAAAGTTATCATAATTTTCATTTCGTGCACTTCGTGCACTTTTATTTTTTAACCTTTTATTATTCTTCATCCTTTTAGAAGCACTACCGTTAGACGTTGTTGTATTGTTACTAATGTCTATTCTTTCATTCTGGTTTTTTCCCATGCGGTTGTTCCTTTTTTCCTCGTTTTTTTTTACACCCGTGTTAGGTTTTTTACTCAACTGGGTATGATAATATGTGTTTTTCAATTCGGCACAATTTCGTAAGCGATCTATATTCATATGTTTTCTACTTTCACCGTTACAATTATTATTTCCATTTTTTTTCTTTCTTTTAGGGAATAATTCTACATTACTTTCATTTTTCATCGTAACACCAATTCTGTTGATATCTGAATAATTGTAACATTGCATAAGACCATTCTTTTCATTCATTGTGTATCCATAACCGTCATACAGTAAACTACCGTTTCTAGAACCTCGAAAAAAATCATCTTTACAACCCTTATCTGTGTTCCAATTGTACTGTTTCATCATGCTACTGTTCACCCCTCGAAATTGTGCCTCTGCATTACTTCGTTCGATTAAATTGGGGAAGTTTTTTTCCCCAATGTTCTCGTCACATATGTAGTACTCACCATATTTTCTTCCATTATCACGTCCCCTATCATTGCGTAAATTGTACCTGTGCGCTACTACACCACCTCCGGAACTAGCATTGTCATTATCTCCACTATCTCCTACACCGTTGTTATTATAAAACTGAAAGGACATATCAAAATGGTGCATGGGGGGGGTATTATTCCTTGAGCAATAGCTATTTAGTAGAAAATCTGTATTCACATTCATGTTTGCATCCTGTAATATTCTTGTGCCATAATATAATTTATCATCCAAACAATTGAGTGTGTTAAAATGGTTATACGTTTCATTTCTGATATGTGTAAACTTTTCATTAAAATGAAATATGTCATAAATTTTGTTATCCCAGTTAGAACTGTAGTGTTCTTGTCCCTGGGGATTTTTCTTCAAGTTAAAATTGTCTCCCCCCAAAATCCTGTGAGCATCCGGACTTTCATAATACAATTTTTCATTGTAAAAGGCCCCTTCTTCATTGTAGCATTTCCTTTTATAAAAATAAGTTGAACCCTCTACATTTTGATCGTTTTTCGGAAATATAGAGGTAAGCAAATTTGCGCCAGGTTGATAATTTTTCAAAAATTCATTGTTCCCATATTTCAAAAATGAACATGCATTCACATTGGGTGGAGGCGTCAGACACTTGCTGCTACTGCGGATGCTACCGCTTCTGCTATGGGTGTAGTCGTTTTTGCTTAAATTATCTAGGTGCATAGCTTTTTCTGCATGGTCATTATTTGACGACTTTTTCAACTTCTTATTCCGTACATTCTTTTTATCATACCAATCGACCATAATATTCTTCTTGTTCGAGTTCACACTTTTCATATGCTTGGTTATTGAGGGCACATCACTAATCTCATGCATTATTTCCATATTCTCCGTATTGCTGAGTTCGCTACTTCCAACACCGATACCATTGAAGTTAATTAAATTAGCATCAACATCTTGCATACTTCCATTCATGTCATGGATTAAAAGTGGTTTGTTCCCTCCTCCATTATTGTAATGATTTCTCTTCACAATTTGGTACTCAAATTGGTAGTTGTTTATGTTTCCAAAATTTGACAGGTCCGCAATAGTGTCGTTAAAACTGTTGCCATGCCCATGTACATTACCATCTTTGTTTATACCAATTAAACTACTTAAAGGGAAATTTCTCACGTTGTTACTCTTTGCACCTCCTACTTCCTTGCGACTTTTGTTGGATATACATTTCGTCTGTTGGTTATTCATAGTGTTAACATCGATTGTATAAGCATCGTCATTATTACTATTGCTACACTTACCATTTTTAAACAGTTCGTTCTTTTTGTTCACATTATGGTAAGCATGTTGTGTAAATTTTTCACTGAAATCATGTTGATAGCTTTTATTATTAACAGAGTCATATATTTTCTCTAAACTTGTGTTACAATTAGATATAAAATTATTATTTAACATTTCCTTATTTGTGTAAACATCAATTAACTGCGGTGTTTTGGATTCATTTTGGAAAAAATAATTATCTTCATCATTTACTTTTTCATAATGTATGCACTCACTACTATTAATAAAATGTATGTAGTTAAAATGGCCGAGTTCATCCACAGCACCCTTCCCGATGATTCCCTGGCGGCAGTACACTTTTTCGGCGTTCTTCCCTTCTTGGTAAATGCCCTGGTTGCTACTATCTATGCCGTGGCCGTTTCTCTCATAACGTACGCTGCTTCTGCAATTGGCGTTACAGCTGCAAATGTTTCCTCGTGTGTTGGCTCCCATGCTTCCATCGATGCAGTTATGATTGCTATTACTGCATTTCTCGCTGTGCTCATTAATTGCATGATTATTTCCACTATTTCCGCTACTTCCACTGTTTCCGCCACTTTCACCGCTGCTATTGCTGTTGCTGCTACTATTGCTGCTGCTATTGCTGCTGCTGTTGCTGCTACTGTTGCTGCTACTGTTGCTACTGTTGTTGCTGCTGTTGTTACCCATGTTGTTATTTTCATCCTCGTCGTCGTCATCATTAATGTCTAAGTCATCCCCCTCCTCGTCGTTGTTGTTTTCGTCATTATTTTCGTTGTTATTGTCATCTTCTTCGTTATTTTGGCCTTCCACTTGGCCTTCCATCTGACCGTCTATTTGACTTTCAATCTGGCTATCCATCTGACTATCCATTTGGTTGCTAATGTGTCCGCTAATATGACCACCAATATGGCCACCTATTTGATCCGAAATGCTTACATCGTTGTCATTATTGTCAATCCCGAATTGATTACTTTCGAGATTTATGCTGTTTTCAGGGCAATTCATTTGAGGTAAACCATGTTGATTATTTCTATTTTCAATGAGATTATAGCAATTTCTAATACCAAATATTCTGTATTCATTTTGGTAATTTAAAATAGACATTAAATTATCAACTCGGTAAGGTGAGTAGGAATTTTGTAAAGAATTGGACGTATTGGTAAGGTCAACAAATTGATTTCCTTCATATGTATTTCTATTCGTTTCCTCCAAATTAGCGTTATTTACTGGTGCAGAATTAGAATTCGAATTTGAATTTGAATTTGAATTAGCATTAGAATTAGAATTAGTCTTATCGTTATTGGGAACTTCTGATGAATCTATCACTTCCTTATCTTCAATAATATCTATAACCCCACTTTTAAATGGGATGTCTTCATCTACCCTAAAATTTACAACACTTCTACCTACTTGTAAAGACATAGTATCTTTTGGACATATTTCTCTTGCTTTTCTCAAAGCAACTAAGGTACCAAATTTCGAATTATGATCTTCCAACTTGAATAATCCTTTTTCATATTTAATAGTAGCATGGCATCTCGAAATGGATACATCTGGAATTCGTACATCTGATTCATGTCCTCTTCCTAATTTGAGATATTTTTTTTCTGCAAAACTAATTAAATGTACTCCTTTACTCGTTTGACCTATTATATTATCTAATACTATTAAGGGCGTTTTTAAATTTGGTATTTTTACTAGCTGTACTAGTTCATCATTTTGTTTAATACTTTTTGGGTATTTAGATTTACATAATTCGCAACATATATCTTTTATGAAAACTGATCCTGAAAATGGTTGATCATTTAAATTTAGTCTTCCATTTATCCATTTTCTCAAACACATTAAATGGGCATACTTAATTGAACCTTTACAATCACAAGGACATATCAATGGATCATTCTCTTGATTGCCTTCTATTAAACAAATTCTGCATTGTACATTCGAGGAATCCAAAATTCTTTCGCATTTCTTAGAAGGGCAATCATCTAATTTTAATGCATTCAATGTATCCATTGATTCGATAAATTGTCTTACCTTTAATCGAAATCTTCCTAACTTTATAATATCATTTTCGTGCAAAGCGTAATATTTCTCAGGCAGATCCTTTACTATTATCCATAATTTTTTCACATTATACTGATTGCTCAAGGAATGTTCCGCCGGCGTTATGACATATTTATCTGTAACAGGAGGGTAGAAGGGGGGGAGTGGGGAAAAGTTGGTACACGGGGTAACGGTACTGAGTATTATGTCACTGGTTAATGATCATAGTATCTAAAGTGGATACGTTTGTGTAAGCTGTCACAATTCTGCAAGGTAGCATGCATCGTGCGAAAAGCAGCAACATGGAGTAAACAATGGGGGGAAAACGGGAAAAAATTGACACATACATGTAAATACAAATGCACACATACATGTGCGCATGTATGCACATGCAGGCTACTTCTCGGTATTACCTTCTTCTGGTCTCACTGATAGGAGATAATCCTGTGCTGTACTAGGCAAGCACTGCGGATTATCGGATACACATGAAACCTGCGCTTTAGAGCGAAAGAGCTTGATTGGAGTTGAAATTAAAAAACTTTTTTTGTTTACTTGCTGTGCTTCATAATCAAACAGATCATGGCTATCACGAGTCCATGTTTGGGTTTCAACTCTTAACCTATGCATTGACAATGGGGAGGGAGGGGGAAAAAAAAAAAAAAAAAATTAATATTGACATGTACATTTGAGCATTTGTGAATGTAGAACATGCACACACATTGCATGTTCAGGTGAAAGATAAATTATTATGACATTCATTTATTCAATTAATATTCCATCTCTTTTGTCTGTCTGTCTATCCGTTTTTTTTTTTTTTTTTTTTTTTCTATATAAATGACAAATGGGACGTAAAAAGCTAAGAAATATCATTCTCTCCGTTTTGCGCACACACACTAATGTATATACATATATGTGCCAATTACAGCTATTATTAAGGCATGCTTGGCACAAACTGTTGCAAAGTATATAACACAAAAAGCTGTATTCGCACAGCAATGCGCGCATGAAAGTATTACATTTTCCTGTATATTTTAATGAATAAATTTGAAATATTAACAAGATCACCAAAAAAAAAAAAAAAATTCCTAATGATCCATATATAGAGATTATCTATTCAATAAATATGATCTTTTTTCTTTTTCTTTTTTCTGGTTATGTTTGTGAAATAAGAACAACTTATATTAATTTGGAAAACTTTCATTCCTCGATCAAATAAAATTGATGCTCTACAATTATCTCCTGCTTATTTATTTCCTTTTCTGTATGGCCTGATCTTATATTTTGAATGTTATACATACGTACTTGCATACGTACATACATTTATGCATATATATATATATATATATATATATATATATATATATATATATATATATATATATATATGTATGTTTATAAAAAAAAAAAGAGATGGCTACGCGCTGTACATCTTTTTATGAGTAATTGCTATCTTCCCTATGTGCGTTTACATTCAATTATAAATTAAAAAATAAAATTATTTGTTAATGAAAAACCATACTTAGACACATACAAATATAAACAAAAAAATTTACGTAAAATATACAAAAGATATCCGTAAATATTTGATATATCTACAAATGTTGTATATATGGGTATAAATATACATGTGCTGATTTGTGAACAAAATGTTATGCAAATAAAAACATACAAATTATGCTTCAACTATTTGGCAAAAGGGAAAATGCTGGAAAATGAAAATGGAAGATGGGCAAAAAAGGGATAAGAAAAGATATAAATAAAAAAAAAAAAAAAAAAAATTCCAAATGCATAACACATAATAATCTAATATCAAATACGAAAACACAAAAAAAAAATAAAAAAAAATTAGGGATAAATGGTAAAAAAATAATATTGTAAATATGGTAATGTACTCATATGAGTTCAGCGAGAATTGTGATTTTTGCGTATGGCAATATGTTATGTACATAAAACGAATATATATATATTTTTTTTTATTTAAAATGGGATACACAAATATTTATATTCATATATTACAATTGTTACTATATCAATTTTTTTCTTTTCATAAATATGCTTATAATATTCTATACGCAGACACACTTTCATGTTTAAAAAAAAAAAAAAAACATGTACTTATCTGTTTATGTGTACATATAAGTTCGTCAAAGTGCTAAAAATAAGATTAAAAAAAATACCAAATTATGCGTGTACAAACTACGTAAATTGCATCAGTGACGAAAAGGCAAAAGAAGGCTAGAATGGCGTGAACTGCATAAATTCCTTCGCAATATGTATATGCATATATGTACAAAATGGAAGAACTAAGTTATAAATTAATTCAACAAAATTAATAAAAATGAAAAATAAAATAAGACGCACCTCTTTAAATTTTGGAAAACATAAAAAAAAAAAAAAAAAAAAAAAGACTAACGAAATAAGAGTAATGAATATGCATACATTGTAATGTGCCTTCACATAATTCCTCGTTTCAAGTAAAAAAAATTTTGAGTGGGTACGCAAATAAAAAAGTTATGTTATATGCATATAGAAATATTATGCATGATAAGTATATTATATACGTATAACGCGTACGTATGAGGTGCATATATATATATATATATATACAATGCACAGAAGGTTATATGTTCATGTGAATATATACATATAAATGCGCGTATGTGTATTTGCATATGTGAATGTACACAGCAGTCAACAAAAAATGTAAGGTGCAATTTTTATAATGTACGAAGAAAATTACGCTGAGTTATGCCGACTTAAACGGTACCACTATCAACTGCGCTGAGTAATACTGAAAAGTTTTCAGTTCCTACGTTAGGATTAAAAAAATATATAACATAGCGTTATATGGAGCACGAAAAGGTATAAAATTAGCACGTACTTTTGCTTTTATGTAGTTCCTCAATTTTAGCTTTGAAAGCAAAATGTACATATGAATCATTTACGTTTGAACGGTCTTGCATAAATACGTATGTGTTCCACGCACATATGGAGTTCTCATATGTACATACAAATGCATATATGTATGTGTCTAAAGTGATGCAGTGATTTACTGTTTTATGCTATTCATGAAAGCAAGCTGATTGCTTCGTTTAATTACCAAATGCATGTTACTGTAAATTAACTTGTTCATGCGCTTGCGTGTTTGTGCATTCGTGAGTTCGTACGTTCGTGTGTCCATACGCTTATAAATCTGTTAAGCGTACGTATAACTACATATGCTTTGCAAATAATTATTGTCAGAAAAGCGCCTCACGTAATGCTTTACAGGGGTACACTGAAGTAAACACAAAAGCATTTGCTGTTGTTTTCAACAGGCGCAGTGGTTCAGCTGCTTGTAAATACGTATGTGTTGGGACGCACGGTGTGAAACTGCGTAAAGGCGAAATGTGTAACTGCGTAAAGGCGAAATGCGAAACTGCGTAGTGTAAATGTGTAACTGCGTAGTGTTAATGCGTAACTACGTAGTGTTAATACGTAACTGCGTAGTGTTAATGCGTAACTGCGTGGAAGTGTATGTATGTATGTATATATATATATGCGTTCGCAAAGGCAACTCGATATTTTTTCTTTCCTATATGAATGTTGATATAAATTCGTAATAGTTTATATTTTTACCTGTTTTTCTATTTTGTTTAAAATTTTTTTTTTCTTTTCCTCTATTATTTTAAATATAAAAATGCACAAATAATTATGTTTTTTTTTTTTTTTTTTTTTTTTTTTTATTTAAATGCATTTATTATTTCTTTCGTTTGGTTTCAGGTTTATGCGCGCATTTGTTTGGGCAAAACGTTGGTTATTGCAATTACTCTCTATATAGTTTAAAAGGAAAAGGTATGTGTGTAACAGAATTGGTAAAATGAAAAATTGGTTATTTTTACTTTATTTTTTAAAAATAATTTAATATATAGATAACAAATCTATAATTTTTATTTAGGAAAAATGGAAAATGCATGTATTAAATTGTTACACACATTTCTGTTCAATTGCTAACTCGTGTAATTTAAAACATTTTATATATATGTTAACGTGTATAATGAAAAAAAAAAAAAAAAAAAAAAAATTAACAGAATATGCAGGTGCAGAAGTTTCATCATTTAAAAAAATAAAATGAAAAAACGTAATAGAATAATTTAACATTTTTGTAGAAATCAATTGTAGATTTTATGCTATTTTTTTTTTTTTTTTTTTATTTACTGCATTTTTTGCTATACTTCCAATTTCGTACATTTGGAAAATTAAACATTTTATACGTATGAAGTATTATTTGCAAGAGCGTTTTTTTACTTTTTCAACATTCTTTTGTTACAGAAATATGGATGGAAATGTTGAAAAAAGGGAAAAGATAAATGTGTACATGGTTATGTGTGTATATTTATGCGTACATATGTGCGTATGTATTTATGTTGATATAACTCACTGCTCACTGCTCACTGCTCACTGCTCACTGCTCACTGTTCACTGCTCACTGTTCACTGTTCACTGTTCACTGCTCATTGCACCTTACATGTTAAAACCGTATTTATTTTAACCACTGCAAAATGCTCACGCCATGGTATTTGCAAAGTTAATGCGTTAAAAAAAAAAAAAAAGAAAATCGTAAAATTAATGCAACAGTGCATTTTTTAAAAATATTTCTACATAATTCTCCACTGGTATTTACCCAGTGAAAAGCAGCACTTTTTTCCCATTTTTGCATTCCGCCACTTTTTCACCAATTTTCGCCCATTTTGCCACCCCTTTTCAAACGCTTTCAATTAACTCAGCCTGAGGAAGGTATCGCTAAAAAGGAACTTTGTTCGTTGTCGAAATTTGTGCTTCTTGTTATTTTTTCTTCCTTTTTTAAAAATGTGAATAAGAACGTATACATATATATATATATGCATATGTACGAATGTGCGCATGTACGTATTCGTGCATATGCCTATTTTAGCAAAAATAAACTGCAGTCATTCATAACCATTTTCCCATGGTTGCAATTTACACATATTTATCTATAGATGAAAAAATTCGTAAAAGTCCGTACAACCGCATGTTGCACGAAAAAAATAAATGTTCATAATTTTTTTGAAGTTGCAAAATGCAGTAAACAGTTATACCAGTAATTTCTAACATTTCCTCATTTTATAAAAAAAACAGTTTTTTCGCCACTTTTTTTTTTTTTTTTTTTTTTTTTTTGAACATTGAGGAAAAAAGGGGAAAAGAAACGACGTAACCCCTAAAACCACAGCACCAATTGTAAATAGGAGCTGAAAATGAACAGATAGCGTCCTTCATGTTAATGGGGACGTATATGTACATATTAATAGAAACATATACATGTATTTGTACGTGTATAGAGGAATATATTCGCTCGCAAGGGTCTTGTTCGTATATCCAACTAAAGGAAGCAGTCGACACATTTTTGCACCGGAAGTCTTTCCGCAGCTTCGTAGGCCCGTCTTTTCCCATTAAACAAATTTTCTGTTCAATTGAAACTGTACATTAAGCAGTGAAAAGGTAATCCCCGTTTAATCAAATGGTGATAACTCGTGTCGTGCATGTCAGAACTTATCAATTAGCTCTGCAGTAACTTTTAAGAATTTGCAACTTAGAGATTTCGAAGGAGAAGAATCATCGTGGGTAAAACTTTATATATGTACAAAAACGAGTACACACATACATGCATTCAATTTCACATGCACGTGCACACATACGTGTGCGTGCAGGGTGGTTGGTGTAACTTTGAGTAAAAAAAAAAAAAAATAAAATAATAAGCTATTCCCATTTTTTTTAACTATATTTTTGAGGATAAGACATAAGATTGTTTTTTTTTCGCAAAAGAACAGTTAAATAATGGGTTTCATTTATCCTTTAAAAAAATGCCGTAACGGTTACTGCATAATGGTAGAACTGTGGTGAACGGTTTTATCGATTTCAATGGGACTTATTGAAAACATTTCCAACAGAATATAATTTACACTATCGGCTTAGTTTTTTTTTATTTTTCTAGCTTATTTTAAAAAAAAAAAAAAAAATCCGTTGTGCATAAAGAAATAACTATAATTATAAAGGTACTTTTAAAAATATTGCATGCGTAATCTATTTTAAGAAAATTTTCCCATTTATAAAATCATTTTAACTTGTTTGAAATAAACAATTTGCATGCGTTTTGCTAATTTACGTAATGACTTTTAATTTTTCATAGCAGTAAACTTTTTACAACTGGGATAATCCATTGACAGCTTGATGAATAAGAATCGATTAAACATTCGGCTATCTATAGATTTTTTAAAAACATCCCCGTCAATCGATAGTTTTTAATATAGCGTAGCAGGGGGTAAACATGCAAACATAAGCGTGGCTACTAAAGTATGCATACATATATATATGTATATATATATATATATATATATATATGCACATGATCAAACAAACACATAGATGGGCATGTACATGTATATGCATATGCGCCTTTATGAACAGATACTTGCGTATATACACTCTCCTTTCAAGTATACACAATTAAAATGGCAAAAATTTACAAAAACAAAAAAATAAAAAAGAGTGAACTGCTTTTATTTTATTTTTGCGCAACGGGTCAACATCTTTTCTACACATCATTCACGTTGCGCTTGCGATGAATTTATATAAAAAAAAAAAAATCAAAGGAGGCTCAGGGAACGCATAAATAGGCATAATTATTTAAGCCTTTACTATGCATATATTTTACAGGGTTCATAATTTCCACATAATATACACTGCAACAATATGAATCAAATGAAGCTTCTTCCGAGGTTTATCCAATTTACATAATGACGTAAACACATGCATATGCTAACTTTTTACATTTAAAATGGGAAAAGAAAAAAAAGAAGCCTTCTCATTGCTTTTCATCTGCACAACAACCCATATATTACTTCCTCCTGTTTATACACTTTCGTTATAATTATATAAATGGAGGAAAAAAAAAAAAAAAAAAAAAAAGGGGGGGAGGGGGATAACTATAATAATGCATTTTGCAATAACCACAACTCAGAGATGTTAAACTAGAATGACACAATTTGATGTAAACTTTGTTCATAAATTTTGGCTTTTTTGTCATTTCCTTCTAATAGGTGCATGTCCTGTGGTATCATACCATCAGCAAAAATTAATTTCATCAAATTGTTTTAAAAAAGAAAAGCAAGATTTAATAGAATCCCTTTTCTTTCATTTTGTAGATTGCGTCAAAGTACTCTGATAACGTGTAACCCTGTTACAGGGCTTTCAATGGCTAACCCTTTAAACAACTCCTCTGCGTATAGGTTTTTTCTTTCTTTTTACCTCTGAATGCTTACTTTCTTGCATCATTTTGAACTTTTTCCCAGTTAGACTTACTTTCATTTATAGAAATAATTCACGTCTTTTTCTATGTTTACCCCATTCTCTGTGTTAACGTTGCTCTCTCTACCAAAGTCGACTGCATCATCGTTGCTTCTCAAAAATGCTAAGGACTCTTCGTCGTTAAAACTTGTAGTGTCACTCCTCATCTTTGAGCAGTTCCTGCTGAGATCCACACGAGGAAAGATATCCCACTTTCCCCATTTTCCCACTTCCCTGTCAGCATTTTCGTGAAAAATGTTAGATCCCATTTCGCTACAAAGAACATGACCATGGTCATCTACATTAGGGCTACTAATAGCATGTGGATTAGAAATGGCATAACAATCTTGCACATTGCTCATTACAGGTATGTAATTCCCGCTGTTACTATGGTTATTCGAACTGATACCCAAATTTATGACGTCATTTTGATGAGATTGGCCAAAGTTAGCGTCCATTGAAATGGCATTATTAAAATGAAAAGAAAAATTTCCCTTTTCACACTGCAAATTGTTGTAGTCCAATAACGACATGTTGTCATCATTCTGTACAGCAGTTGCCGAGTTAGCCAGCAGGCTATCCGACGGTTCGCAGTTAAATTCAACAGATTCGGGAAAATTGTCACCGTGTAAAATGCCACTGCAATCGTCATGCCCATTTCTCACTGCATCTGCACTGCCACTTTCACTGCTACTACCAATGACATTTTCCTGATCGTACTTGTACCTGCTAAGTAGCAAACTTAACTGATCGCATCTAATCAAAAACGGCTTGCTGCTTTTTAACTTTCTGTTTATGAGGTTTTTGTAAAAAATGTCTTTTTTTGACAAAAAGCGCAAAATGTCTTTCATATTTTTACTGTTCTGAAGAAAGTCCTTTTCGCGTGTTTCGTCAGGCGACTTTACGCTGTGATCGAACCCCTCAAACGGAATGATCGCCAATTCGGTGGAATTGTTTGTACTCAATGTTGTACTCTCATTCTCTGGCAGGTAGGCATTCCTAGCAAGGTGGTCGCAACCCACCTGTTGATTCACAGCGTTTGAAGAAAAAAATGTCACGTTATTGGATAGAGCATATCCCAAATTGTAGTCTTCCTGTGTGTCTGTTATGATTTTATTTTTTTTTTTTGAAATTTCGTAAACATCAATATCTCGCTTTCTCTTATTTGTATGATTTGACTCAAAATTAATTTCTGTGCTAACCAATGTATTTTCAAGTGTCTCCTCTGAAGGTGTAGTGACAAATTTGCTTCTCTTGTTCGAAGACAGCGCATAAAAGTTACTCAAGGAATCGACATTTTCCCTTTCGTCGATATGCCCAAAATTCCTTTTTACTCTTATTTTGTGGTTTGATTTTACGTTTGCTGTTACGTTTGCTGTTGCGTTTGCTGTTACGTTTTCTTTTGTGTTTGATTTGGAGTTACCTTTGGGAAAATTGCAGTTATCTATGGTTTCGCCTTGGCCATCCTCCGCGTTCATCCTTCTGTTAATTTTTTAAAGCGCCGTTTGCGTAAATGAGAATAGGTGCGGGCATACGCGCGCGTATGCATAAATGCGTACGGACAAACTACGAAAGCTGCAAAACTGCAGAACTACTGGAAACCTCCTGTTTGCGTAAACATAAGCAGAATTACAATGTGCTTTGTTTAGCGTATGTATGCAAAACGGTCAAAGGTTGGCAGAAGCCAATTCCATTATGCACGCATAAGTGCTGCCCCTTTGCACACACGTAACTGCTAAACGAAAATGTACAATGAGTTTCTCCCCTTTTTTTTTAACAATCTTTTTGCGTTTGCATGCAATAGTCATTTGACACTTTTCTTTTACCAAAACGGGAAAAAAGTTATAAAACCTTTTAATAAATGAGTTAAGTTTAAAAAAAGAAAAAGGGAAAAAAAAAAAAAAAAATTTACGCTCATTCGCTTTTAAACTTAATTCCGATGTGTACATGTTGTGGGGTACCCAAACAAATACTGGCATTTTTCTTCCTTTTAAATTTGCGCATTATAGTGGCCTTCTCCCGATCTTGGCTGCTAAAGTCGTTGCGTTGCTTCGTCGACGTTTTGGCACTATACCATTCTTCATTTCGTTTCGTTTCGTTTTAATTTTTTTTTTTTTTTTTTTTTTTTTGCTTTTGCTATTTTTTTTTTCTTATTCCCTCCCTTTTGGACTGTCAAAATGTTACTCAACAAATGAAGGTATACAAGTGGTATGAACTGAGGCGTAAAAAAAAAAGCTCCTTCCACAAGTGGTTTTTTTTTTTTTTTTTTTTTTTCTCATAAAGGGAGTGCGGAAGGTAACTGCTAAATCCCTTGAACCGGGGGGGTAGTAACCCTTGCGATGAAAAAAATATGCCTAAAAGTGCTAACAAAAGTGAACATTTAATTTGATCGATGTAAATATACGGGGAAAAAAAATGTAAAAAAAAAAAATATGGGGGGCCATTCTGCAAATTCTACCAAAAGGGAAAGGAAAAATGAGCGAACATATACGTCGATTCCCCAACCTTTACATGAACATTATCCTCCGTTTAAGTGGTACCTTTTGCTTCCAAAAAGTAGAGGGAAAAAACAAAATACTACAATGCAATATGGAAGGATCGATATGTTTGTATCATCGCGTAAGTACAATCTTTTCCCCACATACATAATACAGAAAGTCAGTAAATGATTATGTTATACGCTAAGATGTGTAAGGAAAAATTGTCTTTTTTTTTTTTTTATTTTTTTTTTTCTACCTATACATGTGTGAGGGGTAGATAATAGGGGAACGCAAAAAAAGTAGAGAACACACATTGATGTTGGGACATGCCACCCCCTCTCACCCTTTTTTCTCCTCTTCATACATGCATGCGATTTTTTACTTTCGCGCAAAAGAAAAAAAAAAAAAAAAAAAAAGGGGGGAATGATATGACATCACTTCTCGGAACTGCTTCCCCCCGAATCATTTGACTCAGTGTAGTCGAATTCATTATCAAAATGCTTAAACGGAATTACATACACCTTTTTGCCAACACGAACACAAATACGATTAACATAAATGTAAAAATCATCATACGTAGTAACATCCTCGTCAGTGGCATATTCATCCTTAATTATTTTCTCAATGTTTGGCCAGAAAGTGCTGTTTATATCTAAGTTTTTATTTTGTAAAAGAAAATCCAAGCATATATCGGTGTAAGCCAAAGACACATGACATATCCTATCTACATAATCATTAGTCAAACCAAAATGATTTAATATTTTGTTTATTTTGCCTATCAACGAGTTTATATATAATTCTTGTTGCTCTCTCTTCACCGAGTGTGCACAGAAATATTTCGTGTGTTTTTGGCTCCTGTACAAGTCCACGTTACCTCCAAAGAAGAGGTGAAAGCTGCAAAGGATGAGATTGTACATTTTCATAACCCAGCATTTGTGCGTTTGATGCAGGGGGTAGAGCTATCAATGTGCACCCTCTTTTTACCTGTACTGGTTATTTAGTTCTTCCCGTATTTTTCCAATAAACGAGGTGATCATATGCCTTTTGACATGAACAGAACCCGCGATCGTTACGTGCAAAGGATCCTTAAAGTCTTCTTCCGCCATCTTTTCCGCCATCTTTTCCTCCATCTCTTCCTCCATCTCTTCCTGCTTCCTTCCATCTACATTTAAACTATCGAGTTGGTAAAATAGGTGCCTGGATATTTCCCCCTTTTGCGTTTCTCCTCCTTTACCAAGGCAAAAAGATGGATCCTTCCATTGACCCGTACCTAGGGCGAATTGTTTTTCCACTAGTTTGCGCAAAACGGCATGACATACCTTGGCTCTCTTCCTGACCTCTTCGCTGCTCCTTACTGCGGGGATGGACACCATGTGGGTAAAGCACGTTCGTTTGAAGATGTATCAGTGCGTTCGTATTCGTGTCTGTGCGCTTTTATAAGAGTAGTCTCCTGTGGTATAGGAGACGTACGTTCCCCAGAATCACGCACGCAATGTGTGTTTCTGAATTTTTCCCCTGACCTGGAATATAGATGTAAGAATTAAAGTCTCCTTGGTTAGACATTCTTGGCCTACACTTTCTTTTCGTCCATGAGAAACGATGACCTAGTCAATTTTCAAAGCGAAGTGGTGATGCGGGAAAGGGCACTCGCGACGGCACTTGCATTAGCAGAGATAAGCGCAGAGTGGATGGAGAAATGTGGAAAGCTAAAAATTGAGCACATCGCACACTTGAAAATTAGCACTGCTTCCTCATCTATATGTGGGCATTTTTTAAACACGCATTCACTCAAGTGGACTATTCGCATCCAAAATGGGGTAGGAGAGTAAGATGTTCTTTGCTAGTTCCCTTATTTTCTGTGAATGCACATTTACCTGTACATGAGTATGAGCAAACTAAGCATACAACTATACAATCATGCACGTGTGCATACATGTGAACATGCATTTTTTTTTTTTTTTTTTTTTCGTTTTTTAGAAATGGCTGGGGAGAGGGAGCACAACTGTGACACACAACCGAGGGGTGCATCGACCATGACTGGGAAATTTATGCCCCTCACCTAGCTCATTAGTAAAAATAAATTCGGGACATTTCCTTACACTGTTAAGACGTAGGCATGTAGTGCATTCCTCTCACTTTAAGCTATAACTTAGTCCCTTGCATTTTTTTTCCCCCCCCCCCCAAAACGTTTAATGTACTTAAGCCATTTCGTGTTGCACAATTCATCATATACACGAAATATGTATTTTGGTTACTTCCTTGTTTACATATACATCGTATTTTTCGTTCTCACCAATTTGACGTTCGGAAGCACAAAGGGGAATAAATGCTCCAAACGTCATTCACACCATGGAGAGAACAACATAATGTACGTAAGGACCTCTTTAAGAAAAAGAGATACGGTAATATGTAAAAAGAGAAAAGGAAATTGGAAGAAGGGGCTTATAGGAAAGCTGGAAAGAGGCAATGACGTAGGCACCAGCGATGGGGCGGCTGATGAACAAATTTCCCCGGTCGAAAAAACCTTAGATAGGTATAAGCCCGAGGTGGAAAGAGGCAGTGTGAGCGACATCAGAAGCATTAACAGCAGCGGAAGTGAGAAGGGACAGAGGAACCTCGCATCTGGGGAGGAATACTCAAATGGAAAAATCCAAACGAAACCAACAACTGCTCAACCCATAACAACAGAACTTGCAAGGCCGCGAGTGGGGGCGAAGATGCCAGAAGTGAGACCCGACTGGTTTCATGTGCCAGCGCCAACGGGAAGTAGATATAACAAGCTTAAAGAAGATTTGAGGACACTAAAATTGCATACCGTTTGTGAGGAAGCACAATGTCCTAATATAGGAGAGTGTTGGAACATAGGTACAGCAACTATTATGTTGTTAGGTGATACATGCACAAGAGGATGCAAATTTTGTTCGATTAAAACTTCATCCAAGCCTCCCCCTCCTGATATGAATGAACCTTTCAATACAGCTAAAGCTATTTGCGAATGGGACATAAATTATGTTGTATTAACTTCAGTCGATAGAGATGATTTACCTGATGGAGGAGCAAACCATTTTGCCAAAACTGTAGAACTAATAAAGTTCTCAAGACCTGACATATTAATTGAATGTCTAGTATCTGATTTTCAGGGAAATATCAATTCCATTATTAGACTTGCACAAAGTGGCATGGAAGTATATGCTCATAACATTGAGACAGTTAAGCGATTACAAAAGTATGTAAGAGATAAGAGAGCAAATTATGAACAATCATTATTTGTGTTAAAAAAGGCTAAAGAGATAAATCCCAAGTTATACACAAAAACGAGTGTTATGTTAGGATTAGGGGAAACGAAAGAAGAAGTACTAGAAGCTATGAACGATGCAAGGAATAATAATATAGACGTTATAACTTTCGGTCAGTATTTAAGACCAACAAAGAATCACCTAAATGTTGTTGAGTATGTCACTCAGGAAATGTTTAACTACTATAAAGAAGAGGGGCTAAAAATGGGATTCAAGTATATTGCCAGCGGTCCATTAGTCAGATCATCGTACAAGGCGGGGGAATATTTCATGAGAAATCTCGTAGATCAAAGGAAAAACAGTTTTAAGGAAAGTACCATGAAGTTTCAAGGGATTCGCTAAGCCGACCCCTCAAAGTGCCGTTGATCCAATTGTACAGGACTCCTCCACCTTTACCTGCACATTCGTGCACGTTTACATGTCCCTTCGCTACGTCCATTGTGTTTCGCACGGAAATTTCTGAAATGGGGAAACCCGCGAGTGTATGTCAGTGTAGATATGTATACATATATGTGTGTGCATACGTATGCACATGTGCATAATCAAATAATACCGTTTTGAAGGAATTCCCCAGTTGAAGGTGTAAAAGCGACCCTTTCGTGGGGTCTTTCAGCAGGGTATACGGCGAGGCGTGGAAAGGGTCAGCAAAACGGGGGTATAACGGATTATAACCTACCTCAGGAGAACGCATTTCCTCACTCGTTCCGTGCTAGAGATCGAGGAACTCTCGAATGACAATGGACTTCTCCGTTATGGACCAAATATCTGGCCGTCTCAGTAGCAGTTCCTTGATCCTTTTTGGCGAAATGGGGAACTTGGTACAGGCATCTCCCACTTGTGTAGCTTCCGCTTCTAACATGTCCACGTCTCCCAACGAGCTGAGATCGTCTCCAGATTCGTCTCTCAACAGTGCACTCGTCAATTTGGTGACCTGATTGATCCAATTGTTTTTCTTCTTTAACAACGCGTAGTTACTTCTCGCTTCGGTAATTTTTTTTTTCAAATAGTCAATATCATCTGTCATAAGTTTGATGATTTCTCGTAGGATGGGCATTGCATAAATGTGATTGTTCTGATAGGAGAATTCCTCACTTAGGACCTCAATCTGCTCGACTAGCAAAAATGAATTACTCATAAATGTAGTGAATATATCTTCGTTATGTAAAAAGTTGTTACCTTGATTAAGGAGAAAGTTTAGTATAGTGTGATCTAACTTTAGTAGGACTTTGTTGCATATGTTTGCAAAGAGATGTTCTGGCAGACATTTTTTAATTTTGTACAAACTGTTTAATATGTACTCGTGATATATATTATTGGATGAGAATAGATTGTAAATCCTTATAGTAACAAAGTGGTAAAATGCATCTAAAAAATTACGGAGCATTTTTTTTTCTAAAGCTTCAAAACTAGGTACCATTTCGTTTATATACTGTCTATAATAAAAATTGGCTATAAATTTCGATATTGAGTAGAAAGACATATATAAGAGACATGTATCACTGCATTGTCCTATCAAGTCATTGATACCATTCCAGTAATTTCTAAATTCGTCTTTCACAATGATTAGCAATTTCTTTACAACATGGTTAGTGTAACTTTCCATAAAATCGCTACTCTGTTGAAAGACTTTTATTCGGCTGACAACACACTTTATGAGCTCTATGAAAATGTGACCATACTCATTCATACAATCTGTATTCTCCAGAATGATACTATTTTTTAACTGCATGCAGCAGTTGTCCTCAGACATCTGCTTTAGTTTGTCCACCAAAAATTCTTCCTCGATACGGAGGAAGAAATCTCTTACGTGTACTCCTTTCACATCCTGTGCGCCGTTCGTTAGTGAGAGCAGCAGCTGATGAAGGCGCTCTTCCTTCGATTGCTCTTCCTTCGATTGCTCTTCCTTCGATTGCTCTTCCTTCGAGTGCTCTTCCTTCGATTGCACTTCCTTCGATTGCACTTCCTTCGATTGCACTTCCCTCAATTGTGCTTCCCTCAACTGCCCTTGCTTTGGGTGCGGTTCCTTCGGCAGCTCCGCACTTGTGGGTGCCCCCTCAAGGTCTTCCCTATCACGCGGGAATAATGACATATAATCAAGTGGCACAAATGTATTGTTAAAAAAATCCGTCAGCAAATGCGTGCAATTGACACTATCGTGTAGAGACCATTTTTTATATATCAAAATAATATGATGAATAAAATTTAGAAATGCTTTCTTGATGTCTTCTTTGTCATATTCCTCCGAATGGTACAAATGGATGTAATACGAGATTCTACTTAAAATATACAATCTGCATTCGGTTATAATTCTATAATTCAATTTTTCTATGACTTTGTTATAATTCGTCATCTCGTAAATGAGTTCTTCCTTTTCTGTACTAGTCATTTTGACGTGTGCATCACTAAATTCATCCCAATTATTTCTACTCTCTTCCGCCATTTCGACCATCACATCAACAGGTTCTGCGTGTTTCCTTCTGTCCAACGTGTGGTATAGCAAAGTTCCATTTTTGAGGCAACTATTGTTATTTAAATTTATTAGCAATTTTAAAATGTTGTTGCTTATTATTGACTGATAAAGTAGGTACTTGAGTCCCCACTCTGGCTTATCTATTTTGAACAAGGGACTTTCACTATTCTGAAAAAAAGACCGAAAAAAGTGTACTATATTGCTAACCAGCGTATCTACATAATTCAATGGGCACTCATATTTCTCACAAGAGAATATTACCCCTTCATTATTTTCGTCTCTTACATAGCATTCAATTTTTTCTAGTACATTCCAACATATCAAAATGTTGGTAAATTCGGCACTTTCCTTTTTTATAAGTGAAATATATGTACTGTCGAAAAGGACCATACGCGCTATTTTTTCTCCAAAATGTTTCTGTTTCAATCGGGATCTTTCATCATAATAATAATTAGGCGTATCATCCTTTCTACAAGTACTTGCGTCCACACATGTGTTCCTGCTATCATGAGTGATTTCTGTGTGATTTTTTATACTACCTGCAGATGTCATATTGTAAAGATCTTCTACTGTGGAATCTTTTTTTCCTGTTGTATCGTCTCCACGATCAGTTGCAGGAGGACATTCATCATCGCTACTATCTACGTTATTTATAAGTCCCTCCAGGAGTTCAGTCGAAACATAAGATATGTTGTTTCCCCAGTGTATACTTGACAATAAAAAATCTGCCCTATTTGTATAATATTCCTTTAATAATGGAATAAAAAATTTAATACCCTTGACAATTTGCTCTCTTACATTTCTTTTAAACATATGTAATACCTTTACTATATCTAAAATGACATTTAACGATTCATCATATTTCCTACTAACAGTATATTTTTTTGCATCTTCTAATTTTAATAAAGTACTTTTTAAACTTATAATATAATCTCTCTGTTTTTTTAACTTTTGTATTTGTTTCATTTCGTTTATCATATATTCAATTATGTTCGCATTACCCCATTCTTCTTCTTCTTCTATAATGTTTTTGGCTAGTTCGCTCTTTATATGAACAATGGTACGAAGATTGTCTTGCTCTATTTTTAGCTCCCGATCTGCTTCTACCTCTAACTTGGTCTTACATTCTTCAATTTGGTCTTTGCTTTGTGAAATGTGTGCATCCATAATATTATATATTTCTCTTATACGTGTGCTTTCTAGCATATCATGCTTCAGGAAGGTGCCCAATGTCAGTACATCCTGAGCACAGTGCCTGAGACTATTCTTCCCCAGAAGGTTTTCCCTCTCAATTCCCAAACTTGGCTTACCACAAACCTCTATCATTATCCGATTTGTAGTGTCTCCATTGTCACTATATGTAGCAGTAGTCGCACATGTACTGTATCTCCATCCGTTGAACCCCCTTTTTCGATCTCTTTTTACCCTTTTCCTTAAAAAATGCGATAATGTTTCTTTTATTTGCGCCTTTTTATTTTCTTCCTGTGTTGTACTTTCTTCTTTCTCCTTATGTAAAAGTAGCGCACGTTTTAACACCTTATCTAAGTTACTTCTATGTACATCTTGCTCAAACTGTTGCTCCTTCCTTTCGCTTAATTTTTCTTTTCTGTCGAAATAGCTTGCAATAAACATTTCTCTTAATTGGCCAATTTTACAAGGGCATCTCTACTTTTTTTTTTTTTTTTTTTTTTTTTTTTTTTTCCCACTTCCCTTGTTTGTGTGTACGAGGGGACTTGTTTTTTGAAGTACACCTGAAGAAAGTCCCTTCCGTTGAAGTGCTTTATATAGATATAGAAAGAGGACACATACACCAGTGGTTACACTTTTGTACTTTTCCACTCTGGACCTATGTGAGCAGATGTATGTCATGCGTATGTCATGCGTGTGTCATGCGTGTGTCATGCGTGTGTCATGCGTATGTGTTCCCTCTTTGCGGTATCAGTGACTTTAAAAAAAAAAATTTGGAACTTTTTAATGTTTAAGCGGCAAGGGCATTAATCATGTGATATGATAGGCACACGCGAATACGCATGTTCCATCCCTAAATTGTATATAAGTTAAGGCTTCGTATATTATGCATGCTTTTTTTTTTTTTTTTTTTTCATTTTTTAATTTTATAACACATTGCTTGACTACGCATGAATATGGGGCAGAAAAAAAAAAAGAAAAGAAATTGTTCTCGAACAAAAAAAAAAAAAAAAATAATATGGAAATGTGTACAAGTTCTGTTCACGTTTCGGTGGTGGCTTATTTTTAATTCAATCTTTCCCCATATCAATTTCTTCTTCTTTGTTCCAAAATTGTCAGATTTACCAAGCCCTTTTTGTTGTTAAAATCGTTTCCATTTTGTCAATATTTTCTCTTCCCTTTTTCGCCTGTCTCCCTTTTGTTATCATTTTTTCTCCTTATTTTTATTTTCCCCCCTTAATAAATCATTTATACCGGAATGAATCATTAAAAATAAGAAAAGCTGGTATTTAGCTCGAAAAAACAAAAGTGGATATAGCAATTAACATCAGTAAGCTTGCGCATGATTAACGTGTTTTGCGTTTCCTTGCCACCGCTACGTGCGGTTTGCGTTTATATAATTTCTTTCAAGTGCATTGATATTGTGCTCGCAAAATAGCGTTTACTTGTAGGGGTTTTGATTCATTAGTGTTATGAATAACCAATTTTAGGAACTTCTCCCATTTTTCACCCCTTATTTTGTAATTCTCCTTTTTTTTTTTTCTTTTGTATTGTACTATACTGTACCGTACTGTGCCGCACAGTACAGTATTTTACCGAATATGTCATACTGTGTTATGCTTTACTGTACTACGTTGAACTGTTCTTCGTCGTAGCGTGTCGTATGTCGTTACACTATGGAGAGTCTCCTTTGATCGGTTTACATTCCTGTTTGTAATTCATTTGGGGAATCCCCAACATGTTCAGCAAAGTTGAACGACTTTCTTCTCCGTTCAGAACTTCCATTCGCGAGAAGGATACATGTTTTTTCATCCTGGCAAAAAAGCAAAACTGTACATATTGTTTCGTGTAATTTTTAAGAAAATTATGTCTATGTTCTTTAACTTCTGTGTAAGAGTTGTGCCAGTGCTTTAATTTTCTTTTTTTTTTTTTTTTTTTTAAGCATATACACACTTTAAGTGCATATGTACATGTATACACATACGTATGTATATACTTGCCGAATTTTTTGCTTTTTTGAGCTTTTATGACATACACGAAAAATGATAGAAATTATCGGTTCCATGTTTGTTGCTTTTGCGCTTTTAATGGCAACACTATTAGCATATAGCATTTCAAGAGTAAAAAAAAAGAAGCTAATAATTCAAGGCAAATTTTACCTGAATAGCAAATATAAAATAGACTTAGATAAAGTTATTAATAAAATGAAACAGAAGAATGTTATAAATATTGACGATATAAATGATGAGGAGTTGTTAGCAATTCTGTTTACTGCTAAAACATTCGAAGGCATATTAAAAAACAAGGAAGATTCCAAGTACCTAGAAGATAAAGTTTTTTGTAGCGTATTTCTAGAACCGAGCACAAGAACTAGATGTTCCTTTGACTCTGCAATTTTGAGATTGGGTTCAAAAGTGATAAATATCACTGACATGAATTCCACCTCTTTTTACAAGGGAGAAACCGTGCAGGACGCATTCACCATTTTGTCAAAATATGTTGACGGGATAATATATAGAGATCCATCAAACGTAAAGATATACATAAGCATGGGTGCATATGCGTATGGTTGTGAATATCTACCTATAGATAAGTGATCGTTTAATGGATGTATTGTTTGCGTTACCGCCTACTGTTGTTATAATCCTATCTTATTTTTCCTTTTTTTTTTTTTTTTTTTTCCTTCATCTTATTTTGCAGAACAATGTTGACCTTGCCGTTGTATCATCAGATAAACCAATCATCAATGCAGGGAATGGAACCGGTGAACACCCAACTCAGTCCCTATTAGATTTTTACACCATATTCAATTTCTTCCCGTTTATTTTGGAAAAAGATAAAAATAAGAAAATTAGTGTTGCCTTTGTTGGAGATTTGAAAAATGGAAGAACTGTTCATTCGCTTAGTAAATTGCTGAGCAGATATAACGTTAGCTTCAATTTTGTATCATGTAAATCTTTAGGAATTCCTGATAATATAATACAAACTATAACAAGTAATTTGAAAAAGAACAATTTTTACAATGAGAATTCTATTAACAAATATGATAATTTGGAAAAGGGACTAAAGGATGTCCATGTGGTATACATGACAAGAACACAGAAAGAAAGATTTTCCGATATAAACGAATACAACACTTACAAAGGGGCTTTCATCTTGGATAACAGTGTTCTACGAAATACTAGAATAGATGCGAAGGTATGCACGTACGCATATTGCGCTACATACATGTGTGTGCAATTATGTATGTACATTCTTTCTCCATGCAACACTACCTTTTGGGCGTACAAAAAATGTGTTTCTTTTTGCGCACTTTTGTGTGTGTGTACAACCCCCTTCAATATTGTAACATATTTCTTGGAAGGTCCATATATTTACATATTATCAAATTTGTGTGCCGGTTTTACGCTTATCGCTCTGTACCAATTTTACACCTTTTTTCGAATTTTTTTTTATTTATTTTTTCCCCTAGGTTCTCCACCCACTTCCACGAGTTAACGAAATAAAAGTGGAGGTCGACGCCAACCCGAAAAGTGTGTATTTCTTGCAAGCGGAAAATGGCCTATACGTACGAATGGCTCTTTTGTATCTTATTTTTTCATGAACTGACCATTTAAGGAAATAAAAAAAAAAAGAAAAAGAAAAAGAAAAATGAAAAAAGAAAAAAAGCTAGCTTAGCTAGCTATCTAGCTAAAACTGCGACGATTTTCCCTTCATTTTTATGAACAGTCATAATTTTTTAAAAAATGTGGATTACCTCAAATTAAGGTTGTCATACTTTACACCTTATAAACCGCAAACTCTTACATACCGTTTATATGAACATGCATGTGTGCATGTGTGCATTTGGATAATTCCAGTAGAATATATGCCTGGACATGTGACTTTAAATTTTATATGTTACAAAATTACTTAAATTTTCCCGTTAAAAGGAAAAAGCAATTTTCCTAAATGCAGATAACATTCGAAATGATAGAAATAGCATAATTAGTACAAATAGTATAAATGTGTATTGTACAAGTATGGAACAATATACTATGTAGAAAAAGAAAAACCCGCTTGAGCTATGATTAGTGCCTTTTTCGTATAGCACGCCCATGTTTACGCATGCTTACTCTTTTAAGTATTTACATCACGCAATGCGCATAGCGCATTCTTGTGCGAACGTTTTGTATATGCTTGTACTTGACGCACATTTATGCGACCACAAAGACATAAGAACCTAGGCGCACAGTAATGCATGTTTAGCGTTGAATGTAACACTATATGTGTAATACTATATATTAATTCAAAGGAAAGATCGTGAACTAGCCGTGAGGATGATACTTCCTGTATGATATTTCTGTGCTTTGGAAACCTCGTGAACCGATAAGCATGAATGACATTAAAACGTTTTCCCCATGCTGCCGTTCATTTTGTTTGTACGATTAACGTCTAATAAATGTATGCTTTGCAAAGTAGAATGCAGTAATGTAAAAAAGGTAGGCACACATAATGGCGTTATCCATATTTTCGTGCAAGATGATCATTTTAGGAAAAGCGAAAGATAAAGAGCAGTTATGAAAAGCGAAAAAAAAAGGAGAAACAATGAAAAATGAGAAAAAGAGGAGTAAATGAAAAACAAAAGCAATTCTTTTTCGCTTGTGCATGTACATGTACAAGTACATATATACATATGCAAATTACTCGCCAATTTTCATACAAATCAGTGATTATAACACATATTTTTCATATTCTCTTAAAGTGCACTTTTGAAAGATAATGCAGTTAAGCCTATTTTACCAAAATGATACATGGCTACGATAAAATTTTGAAGGAAGGTGCATAAGTGTGGTTAGCATTTTTGCCCCATATGTAAATGCGTTATTTTCAAAGTTTTCGAACGCAGGTTATCCATTTAACTAAAATACATTGAAAAGGAAGTGCTCACATTTGGATTATAACTTGTAGAAAGCTATATGCAAAAATGAATGTTAGTTTTATTTTATTTTATGGAAGCATTTTGCTTTAACTTTCGTGCAGATGTTAGAAAACGTGACGTGACGTGACGTGAAGCGATGCGATGCGAAGCGAAGCGAAGCGGTTCCACCGTGATTTATATACCTTACATGTATGTATGTAAAAATTTATATGCACATAATCTTACGGATCGCCGCGGTTTTTGCCATTTTCTTCAGTTTTCTTTTCATATTAGACATTGTTTTCATTAAAGGAATAATACTCGTTTTATTCACTGCCATAAAAACTGAAGTTTTATTTTCTACTTTTAGTTATATATTTTTTTACAAAAAATAATCCTTATCTTTTCTTTTCATCAGCGTGGTAATTAATACCAAGAGGGGGGAAATGGAAATGGCTTTCATTTTATCACTGTCATTAAAAAAAAATTTATATGCAGTCACAATTTTATTTTATTTTATTTTTAATGTTTATTTTATTTTATTTTATTTTATTTTATTTTATTTTATTTTTTTTTTTTTTTTTTTTTTTTTTTTTTCCTTTTATTTTCCCATGACACGTTATCCATTTTAGAAAATATTTTTATTCACATTTTTACAAAAACTATCCAAAAAGAAACGAAAAATTGGCGTGAAATCAGCTTATTCCCGAATTAAGTAATGCTACATGTAATATGTAATATGTATTTATATATATACATATACTCATGTTTACGCTTATTTTAAGAGCATTTAAGTATATTCAAGCGCATTTACTCGTATACACGAGTATTTACTGGTATTTACGGATGTTAACTCGTATTTGCGAGTATTGCATTCGCGCAGGTTTATGAATATATATACATACAAATACATACATATACGTACATATATATACTTATGCATACTTATACATACATATACATACATATACATACATATACATACATATACATACATATACATACATATACATATACATACATGTACATACATATACATACATATTTTTACTGTCGATTCATGTGTTATCATGCCATGATGTTAAGACGCTACCTTCTATAACATATGTAACTTTACGTGAGAAATATTTCCCCCGCACTTCGTTTTATCCTTATTTTTTTAATTACAAGGAAATACAAACTGCTTAATGGTGAAGTGCATATATTATACATGTAAATTTATTTATACATATGTGTACATGCCCATTGCCATAGATATATATATATATATATATATACATATATATGTATTTGTAGGCATGCGGTATATCCATACATGTATGTAAATACATACGCGTGTGCATATCTACGTATGAACTTATCTACGCGTGTTCATATCCACAAATGAACATATCTATGTATGTATATGCGTCCTTATTTATAATTACTCACATATGTATTTCTTTTTTTAGTGGAAATTAATTTTGAAAGCATGAATCGTTTGCACATTATATAACGTTCTCATATATAAATTTTTTTTTTTTTTTTTTTTTTTTTTTTTTTTTTTTTATTATTTGATATATTCCAGTATTTGCACAAATTATTATTTTACAAAATTTTGTCTATTCATTATTATTTTTTATTCAAAACGTTATATTTTAGTGAATGTATAAAATTAGTATATTATGCTCGGTACTACTTTAGCAAAGGCCTTGCATTTAAGCATCATTTATGTTCAGCTGCAAGCACGCAAGTTTTGCTAATTTCCCAACAAGCGTAATTACAAAAGAGCTAAAGGGAAAAAACTAATATTTCAAGTTCATGAAAAAAATTCTTTTCAATTTAGCTATTTGAAAAAGAGTGGAAAAAAAAAAAAAAAAAAAAAAAGGAGAAAAAAGAAAAAGAAAAGAAAAAGAAATTAAATAAAGGAAAATTAGGCTCTAATATGTCAAGTTATGTCAAATAGGCAAACCAAGCAAAGTACTAATAGTGAAAATAAAAAATAAAAAATACATATATGTATACATACACATATATATATATATATATATCATCATATGAGTGAACATTTTCAAATTTGTGCGTAGAGCCAATTTTTTTCATCGTTACGTATGTGCAATTATACATTTAACAAAAATTAGGCATTAACAATGTGAAACATATACTTTTATATATAGTTCTATAAATTAAAAGTACATATTGTACTTTGACTTGTATACATTATTTCGTTTTATGAGAATATTCCTTGGAAATTTTTGGAAATATATTTTGTATGCACATATATATAAGATCCCGGAGGTATAATAGTGGTAAACTTAAGATAGAATATATCATCATACCGTGGAAGGAGGAGTATCTTTTGTGTACATTTGTACGTGCATTTATACCTTTGTGCGTTTGTCTGTACGTTGGCACACAAGTACGTATGTAGAAATACAACAAACGAAAGTATAAATATGCATCTTAAACCTTTTACACTTGCATATGCACACACGCAAAATGGAGAGAAGTAAAAGATCATATTTTGAGATAAAGCAAAAAGATAGGTTACCAAACATGAGGGTTAGGAGTGTACCCACAAGGAGACGAGAACACAAGGTAAAGAAATATACACACATTTTACATGTGCCAAAAGAGAGTAATGTCTTTCCTTGCAAAAACGAAAATGGAGAATATCCAAATTATAGGGAAAAAACTCTCTCTTTTCAAAAGGGTTATAACTATTTTGAAAAGTGGAAGGAACATTTATATAGCTTCAAGCAAATGAAGGTATGCAAAAGTAAGAAATTGCAGCGTGAGAAAGGAAAATATCAAATTAAAAACGTTAACAAAAACATTTTGCATATTAAGGGGAATGATAGAAATGTATGTAGTAACTTAATCCCGAATGTGGACAATAGAAATTATTGTCGAGTGTCCCTGAAGTTCAGAGGGATAAGCGGTTGTGAGATGCGTTTTAAATATGGAGGATCGTTGAATTATTTCGTAAAGAATAACGCGGCGAACATGAGCGCCATACAAAAAAAGTTAAATCAGTGGAATCAAAAAGGGGAGAAACGAAAAAATGGGCAGGATGTGCATGGATTACAGGGAAGAACACGAAAACGCAGGTTTTCCATTTTTAAAAGTGCGGACTGTCCAAAAGAACCCCTAACAGTAAGAAACACATTCGGAGAGAGTAACACATTCCTGAATAGTGATAGCAAGTTGCGCATTTCAGAGGTGGTATCACCCCAATGCGAAGACATAAATTACGGAACCCTCGACGCTGTAATCAGAGATATTCCCGCATACAGCACACAGAGGAGCAATAATAAAAGAAGAAACGTTATGTGTTACAATGTAAGCCACGATCAAGATCATATTCGAGCTAAGAAAATGGGAGATTACCTAATTTGGGGGAATAAGAAAATGAGTTTGCATTTTGAGAAAAAGGTAAGGTACTTGAAGAGGAAAATAAAAAGGAAAGTTTGCATGTGGAAGGAACTACTGATAAAACAAACAACGATGAGTAACTTGGAAACGAGAAGTTGTATCGGCGGAGATGATAGAGATGGCAGAGATGGTGGAGATGCTTTTTTCAAAAAGGGATATTGCATCAGACACTTCAAGAGAGTTTTAACGCGGAAAGTAAAGGATGATTTACATAGGATAATGCACGGAAGTAGAAAGAAAAAAGAGGGGAAAGAACAACAAAAACGGGGTGGGTGCTGTAGGGACGAGAAAGGAAGGCAAGATGATCCTCTGAGCAGTATTACCATTGCAGAGCCAATAAATACGTGGCGCCTTTCCCCAGATGTCGTTCCCTATTGCTGTCATATACATGACCGAATGCAGAATTGTTTTCATTCGTTCTTCGCAATTTTGTTTAAGAAATTGTTAAATTACCATGTGTCCATATACAAAAGGAAAATTTTAATTTATAGGGAAAAATGTGTCACGGGAAGGGTTATTCCCTATTCTAATATTCGCACCAAATGTGCTGACCCGTATTTTCTACAGTCCACAGGAGTTGCCTTCTATTTAAGTGGTAGCAGTGCAATAGGGAAGAAGGACAATGGGGAAGAGGATATGCGGAATGATAGCATTTCCCTCTGCAATGAGGATAAAGAAAAGAGTGCTTCTATGTTCTGTATTTCTCCAGAGCACGCTCTTTCTCATTTGAGCGATCACTGGAATAGAAGTTCAAACAAAACTTGCACTTTAGACGTTGCACGCGAGGACATCCTTTCCAGTAAGACTTTTTATGCTCATTATTATGATGAGAATAATCAGAGGGGAAGAAGCAAACGAAAAAGCAAAAATGCATTGAGAGAAAGTTTCAATTGTTTGAAGATTCCATGTAGGGACAGAATATTTCCACTTTTGCGCGATGTGTGCAAGGTTAACTCCATGAATGGAAGTAATTTCCATCATCGCACAAGTAGTGAGAGAAGCAGTGAGAATAACGATGGAAGCGACGAGAGTAACGATAGAAATGGTGAAAGTAACGATAGAAATGGTGAAAGTGATGATAGAAGCAGCGAGAGTAACGATAGAAGCGGCGATGGTAACGATAGAAGCGGCGATGGTAACGATAGAAGCGGCGATGGTAACGATAGAAGCGGCGAGGGTAACGATAGAAGCGGCGAGGGTAACGATAGAAACGACGAGAGTAACGATAGAAACGACGAGAGTAACGACAGAAGCGGTGAGAATAACGACCGAAGTGGCGATAATAACAGCCATAACAGTGGCGGAAATAATGACAAAAATAATGAGAATGAGGAAAATAGGGACGATAACAATAATGGCGAGAAGAATGATAAGGAAGGAGACGATGCCAGCAGCACAGACGGGGAGAAGGCGGAGAAGTCGAAGTCCCGATCAAGGTCTAGGTTGCAATCTAAGCTAATGACAGAAGAGGGCTGTGGTAAGGATAACGAAAATGGTAGCGGTGAAGAAAAAGCTGATGAAAATAGGGAAGACGAAATAAATGACAAGGAAGAGGGACAAGCGATACAGAGCGAGGAACAGGAACAGAATCAGGACAATCTGAATAGTCAGAAAAATGAGCATGAAAATTATTACAAGTTAATAAAAGAAATCGAATTATTAGAAAAGAGTGAAAAGAGAAATACATATGAGGATAGGAAAAAAAATGAAGAAAGAAATGACTCCTTTTTTGAGGAGACAAATAAAGTAAAATTTTTATGTGGGAATGAAAATGAGGAGAAGAAAGGAGACAAATATGATATGGATAAAATAGAAGATGTAATTGTTAAGGAAAATAAAAATATGAATGACGTAAATGAAGGGGTAGGGATAAATCAGATGACAATAAGCACATCCCCTAATTATGTCAATCATCCACTTAAACTTCCTCTGCTCCCAGAGATGAGTCATCCGCGCACCGGTAACTTATGCAGTGGTAGTAGTAGCAGTAGCAGCAGCAGTAGCAGCAGTAGTAGCAGCAGTAGTGGTAGCAGCGGAAGTAGTAAGGGAAGTACTACACCGAAGGGGTGTGGAAATCAGGTGAACGATCCCGATTTTGAGGAAGCGTGTGACATTAGACTTATGAATACACCAGAGAATATGAAATTTTCTCAATCACCCCCAACAAGTTCATTACATGCATCATCTCTACATTTGACAGATGTAAACGAATTAGTCTTATCTCCCAATCAACAGATATATTCGAATAGTCCATTAAAATCTCCTAACTCTCCACTAACACCTACATCTCCCCTTTTTGATTCTAATTATAATGAAGATCATATAGAAAAAGTTAACTCAAATTATTTAATTTCTTCACCATATAGAAACGATATTTTTTCAGAATTTGATATGGTGAGTTCCTTTTTTGAAGCTTTAGATGAGTTGGAAAATAAAAGCGACAACACTGAAAGTAGTAGTAATGAAAACGGGAAATTTAGCTCAAACTTTTCGTTAGATAACACTGAGAATAAGATTAAAAAAGGGAATATACAAAGAGACGAAGTTATTTATAACTATAAAAAAGAAAACTATAAGAAAGTATTTCATGCATGGTGTAGCAAAGGAAAACATGAACTTAATTACGATAACAAAAAATTTACATCTGTCATGGAGTGGATTAACTATATAGAAGATTTGATGTCTCAGGAAGGTGTTGAAGATAACAATTCTTGCGAAGAGGAGGAATCGGCGAAAATTGCAATATCCCAGGGGTACTACAACGACGAGAATTTGTGTCACGTGGACAGAGATCCTTTTGACCATGCGGGGGAGGAGGCCATCGGGGATGCAGTGGATGAGGATGCATTGGATGTGGATGCAGTGAATGGAGGCGTAGTGAATGGAGATGTAGTGAATGGAGGTGTAGTGAATGGAGGTGTAGTGAATGGAGGTGTAGTGAATGGATGTGTAGTAAATGGTGATACTGCTATCGGGGATAGTGCGATTGCAGATGCTTCTATGGGGAATGGTGCGAGTGACTGCATTGGTTGGGATGATTTCAGCGAAAATAGGATAGTTCCCTGCCAGCCCCTGGAAGAGGTTGCACATAGGGATGATGCCTTTGCGAACGATGTGGAAGCAAAGCAGAATCTTCTCCCAGAATATAACAATGCAGAAGATAACGTCATATACAGTAATGGAGGCGACTGCGTCGATGGCGCCGACACGAGTGATAAGCTAATGGAGAGTGACCTCCATGCGAGCGTTAGTTTCCCGTGGAATGTCGATATGGGTGATATGGGGGATAGTGGGTTGCCGGTGCCTACCACAGAATCGAACGAAGACATCCATTTTGACGCGAACGTACCTGAAGAAGAAAGTGAAACAAAGCAGGAAGTTGTGTCGAATGATGGAGCAACTTCGCCAAATTGTGAGGATGATGCAGATATTTGGAAGCAGTAAGGGGGTATACATTTTCCCCTCGTTACACGGCTTCACGAAAAATTAGCTTTTTTGGCCTGTATGCGCATATTTGTATACACATGCATATACGTACAGATAGCATTTTTTTTTTTAATTTCCCCTTCGTTCTATATATCTCCTTTATGTAGAGAATAACATTTATGTGCCACTTATTTTATACTGAGTTACTCTGGGATGTTTCACTCTCTATTCAGCCTGTGTAAATCCTGCTTCTATCCAATGTCCAGTCTGTCTCTCCCCCACTCCGTAGTGTTCATTTTATATATTTTTTTTTTTCCATTTTTCCTCAAGTAAACCTTCGTATTGTGCATGATCATGCATGCATGCCATGAATAAGTGGCATAACATACAGGTTTATTCTTTTTTCCCATTTGAAGGCCACAGGTATATTAATTACTTGTGTCTAAATAATTAATGAATACATATATTTGTAATTAAATGTTAGCTACAAAACGCTATTCTTCCCTTCCTTTTTCTTTTTCCCCTTTTTTTTTGCCCATTCCAACCTTTCACTTTTTTTGTATTACATTTGCTACATTATAAAACAAGAAAGACTTTCGAAAAAAAAAACTTTTGACTGTGACGTTTTAAAGAAAAAAAAAAAAAAAAAAAAAATTATATTTTTTTAAAGAACCATTGTAATGGTGTAGGAAGTATGTTTCCCATGCTTTCTTATGTGCAGATTTTACAAATGCTTGTACATATGCACAGTTGGATGTTTTTTTTTTTTTTTTTTTTTTTTTTTTTTCCCCTGCAACACGGAAAATATATACGTGTCGCCTCACGAGGAATGGGAATACTATATTTGAGAATAGGCACTAGAGCGTAGGAGGTTAGTAAGAAAAGCGCATGTACATACACCTATAATGTCTCATTCATTTTCTTTATTTTAACCAAAAGTGTACAATTATTTTTGCAATTTTCCCCTCCTTTCCACTTAGTGCATATACAAAACGACATTCAAAAATGTATAGTGCAAATTATCACCTTGTGAAGAATTCTTTTTTTTTTTTTTTTTTTTTTTTTTTAAATGGAAAGCTGTTCCTACACGAGAAAAACGTTTCTATGTTATTCACCGCATACTTATTTACGAACTATTGTAAGGACAAAATAAATGATATACACCATTTAATTTGCAATTGTAGAAGGACTTATTTTATGTTTGCTTGGAAGCTGGTGTATGGGCATAAGCGCTCGTGCACCTTTTCGCAATATGTTCCTTCCTCCGTGTGTTGTGAGTTTCACACCATGCACGGTCGTAACTACAGGGTATTTCTCCATATATAGAGTTTCATAAAATGTTACTAGCGTGATTATTGTAAAACGTGGCAAACGCATACAACACAAAATTTTTTTTTTTTTTTTTTTTTTTCCTGACGCTCGGAAAAATGGAACCGGGCGAAAATCATAAAAGGTGAATCTACCATTTAAGTGTACCATAAAATGTTAGAAGTCATATCATTATTATTTTTATTATTGTTTTTATTACTTATTTTATGTTATTATTTTTTTTTTTTTTTTTTGTCTTTTTCTGTTTAAGAAAACATAACAAGCACGCTGAGGTGAAGTTAGAGCAGTTTAAAAGGGCAGCACTAGAAATTATAGAATATAAGGACAAAATAATACGAATGCTATGTGCCATTTTGGAGGTTCAAGGAACAACCACTGTAAACATCAAGGAATTTGTTTCTAGTAATAAATCATCATGTTAGAATGAACATGGGGCATAGTACGAGATAGACACGTTCACTTTTTCCCTCTGAACGCAAGTAGACCTGCGCAAATTCTCTCGTATAGGCGTGCAGCACCCACACACGCACATGCAACAGTGCAAAATCCTCAATCGCAGGTACCACGGACCATTCAAGGGACCAACAACTTGAAAGCCCTGAATATGAGTAATGACAAAATGGAAAGCCTGCAAAAAGAACAACGCAAAGACGACATTGTAATACTGGAAGCATGGGTCTTTCTAACAATTACGATCGCTTCGGAGTAAAAAAGAGGAACTTCTTTTTCTCCCTCTAGCAGGTTGACATCGCATAAAAAAAGGACATCTTCCAGAAAGCGGACCGTAAGGAGAAGCGCTGTACTCGCGCACCTGCTTGTGTTCTTCCATCTCCAGATTCAGTCCAACATAAAGATAATTCTCTTCATCTTTCCGCTAGAATCTAGTTCAAACTGTACACCCACGTCAACTTCCAGCTGCACGTCTATGCTTACTTCCAACTTTGTGTCCATGTCTATACTTCTAGCTTGTACGCATACTTCTATCTTCAAGTATGTATCAACTGTTATTGTCAACCTCGAACCAATTTCCCCCATTCCTCCTCCGAAGTTGATAACCCCTCCCGAGTTCAGGGCGCTGAAGAGAAACCACGAGTTAAACTTATTTTCACCCCCCGGAAAATTAAATGATGAACTAAATAAGGAGAAAATGTTCTCCGACTCTATATTGAGTTCTTACAAACATTCCCAGAACGAGGTGTCCGATCAACTGGCGGAAAACGTACTCCCCACCATGCACCACCACTTCTTACGTTTCCCCATGCGATATAGCGCGAGTGTGCAAGGGACAGACTTGCCTTTGATTCATAAATTATATTTACCTTTTTGCTTCCTTTTTTCCTATTTCACCACACGCGGAATATTACTGGTGAAGATAATTGCGAGGGAAATTTCAAAAAGAAAAGGTAACCAGGAACTTTCCGCAACCGTCACTTTTTCCCTCTTGTGTGAGGCGCTCTCTACAACCATTTGCAAAACGAAGGGTGCAGGTGCAGATCATATCAGATGCTGATTAAGATGTGCATGCACATATACATGCAGAAATCACAAAATAATTTTTTCGCGTTATCCCCATCCCTCAGCATTTGTAGACGAGCAGCAGGAAGGAAGCAGCAACGAAAGTGTACAACTGAATACCGCGGGATCTGAGAAAAAATTTGGCGAAAGTGTAAAATAGAAGAAAAGAGATTTATGAACAAATGTGTACAGTCATATATCGTTACGAGTATACCCCCATGGAAATGTACCCACTTTTGCTGATTCAACACACATTTCATCCTTTACCCTTTTTCTAATTTTTCCTTTTCACTGTTTTGCTAACCACATAGAGAAATAAGGAACTGGAAAATTTCGAAAATCCGGAGTCGAATTTTGAGTCCACCTATAAACCCAGTACTCCTGGAGGCATGAAAAATGACAAAACATCGCCCCAGGAGGTAAACCAAATAGCAGGGGACTGCCAGTTGGTAAGTGTTGTATGTCTCATTTATTGCTATTTACACATGGGTACAAATTCCTTTTTCAGTTTGTGCAACATACCCCATGAGTATTATATTTTTCTGTCCTGCTCAGTGTCTGATGCCAAATACGGAATCGCTCCATGGAAACTTCCCCCCAGTTTTGTATAAACTAAGTTGTGGTAAAACTTTATCCTTTTCTCCAACCCCTCTTGAAGGTTTTTTTGTTCCCATCACTTTAGCATCCTTTTTCCTTTTATTTTGAAAAATGATTCCTATGCATAATCATTTTTTCAAAAAAAAAAAAAAATTTTTTTTTTCTTTTTTTTTTTTTTTTTCTACTATTTTTAAGATCACATTTTTCACCTGATGTGTGTCTACGAAACTGTAATACGACGGGAGTGCAGAAAGGTATTAGAATAATTGCAAAAGTGGGAGGGTTAATGAGCTCATTTATTCATAAGGATCTAACCATACGGATGTGGTGAATCTTTTTCCTACATCACCATTGCTCACTTAGCAATTTTCAAAAAATGTTAAAAAGAGAGTTAGATATAAATGGAAACATATATTCAAACGGCTTTAAAACTTAAATCGGGAAATATATTTTAAAAAAAAAATGGCAAGAATTCTGAATACACGAGGGGAAAAATACGCACATCATAGTATAAATTACATGCGCTTGTTTTTTTATCTTATTATCTTAAAAAAAAAAAAAAAAAAAATCGCGAATGCAATGGAGGGGAGAGTATAGTACATATGTCCATAAATGCATGCAAACGAGTTTTATACGAATGGTGGGATGTGCGATGCCACACTTATGCGCTTACAAGCGCACATACACATACATACACATATATACATTGTATACACACGCGCTGCACCATTTCCTTCATGCCTTGTTATAGACATGTTGTATATGTCACAAGGAACTGAGCGAAGAGGACAAGAGCTATATTATAAGCAAGGTAAAACGGGAAAAAAAAGAAAATGAAAAAAAGAGCAAACTTCTATTTAAGGTCATGAAGCTACAGGCAGAAAACAAGGATTAACGTGTTGAAGATGGGAAACAGAAAATTCAAAAAAAATATGTTCAAAAAAAAAGGTGTTCCTCAATATATCCCAATAGGGTAGTGAACCCCTCACCCTAACTATAGGTGTTTCCTAATAAGAGAAACTAAATCGTTACTAGTCACAAAATGTTCTTTCCTTGCCAAAACAGCTTTATTTTTCATAATAATAATTGTGGGTAGAGATTTTACTGCAAATTTTCTTGCCATAGATTCATTTTGATCAATGTCTACCTTCAACACATAAATACGTTTTCCATAATATTTCTCCAGTTTATCCTACAAATGGGAAAAAGTGGCACATAAATGAGTTGTATGTATCACTTATAAACATGTATACTCACAAAAATGTGTGTGATAATGATACTATGTCTCCTTAGTAACAAACAGACGGCTCTCTTGTGTCTGTTTGGAAATGTGCGCTCTTTTGCGATTCTTGCGCCCGTTTGCAACTCTTCATTTTTTTTCTCTTTTTGAGCTTGTTTGCAACTCTGCAACTTTCGTGCTTTTTTTTTTTTTTTTTTTTGCAATATTTTCCTCTTCTCTCTCTTTTGCAATACCATTTCGCCTCCCTGCATTTTACAAGCATGGCACCTGGACAATTAGAATGTAAAGAAGGATGAGTAGAGGTGTAACAGGGAGATATAAATTGTAAGGTTTGCAAAAAAAAAAGGTACATAAAAATGGACTGATAAAAAGTTAACAATTCTGCGTTCTCCGCTGCAAGGGCGACGAGATGACGCAAGAGTCTCCTTTGTATTACCATTTCGCGAAGAAGTACAAAATGAATATCGTGTTCTTCATGTTTACTCCCTGTGTGAAAAAAAAAAAAAAAAAAAAAAAGAGAAAATGTATGAATGAGTATATACATATATAAGTACAAAGTACGCATATGTCCATGAGAACGATGCACATGCATACGTAGACACTAGTGGAGCGTTGCATAATTTGGCAGCGCAAAACATGTTAAAAGTTCAGTGGGTAAAAAGCATAAAAAAAAAAAAAAGGAATTAATATACAGGAGGGATGGAATAAATTCACAATACGAATAATATGTAAAAAAAAAAAAAAATGTAAGCATGCACATATAAATAGGTACACCACGGTGTGCACACAACGCGTTTTTTCTGCTTACATTTATGAAATTCGATCCTCCTTGTTTTAGTCTAGACGCTTTGTTGTACATGCGCAGGAAATATTTATCGAACTTATTAAGAGGGGTTAGGGGGCTGTCGCCCTGTTGTGTTGACATATCTTTCGTACAGTGTACATTGTTAAAATAAAAAAGGGTTGCAATAAGGAGAAGTAATGCTAGTATACACCTCATAATGAATCACACAATTTGATTGGCTGGTATTGCGATGGAGGAAAATTTTCTAACGTGCCGTAAATGGAGAAGAGTAATGGTAGAAGGGTCGTAAATATTAAAAAAAGCAAAATGCGGAAACAATAGGTGCCGCACGGTCAAGAGGCGAAAGAAAGAAAGAAGAGTGTTGGGAAATTGTAGGGAGGGGCAAAATAAACTCACTTCACAGCTTTTAAAGAAAATTTTTTTTCATCATGGCAAGAAAAGTGAAAAGAAAAGGGACCAGTTAAATTAACAGTAAAAGGAGAAAAAATAAATGAAAAAAGAAAAAGCAAAAGCAAGGGCAAAAAAAAAAAAATAAAAAAAACGAAAAACAAAAAACACCGTTTTGTTTTTTTCTCGCAAGCTTGCAAAGAAACAGTTAACATGAAATAATATAAGGTAAAAAATAAAAAGTATAATATAAAAACATAATTGTGTGGATTAAGTTTAAAAAATTCCATATATATGGTAACACATAATTGCGTAAAACTCTATATGCGCACATTTATATTAATACACGTTAAACAATTAGATTTATATTTCTTAAAGAAGCGGGATGATAAAGGTAAGGTTTTGGTACTGTACCTCTAAATTTTTATCTCCCGTGGCGAAAGCATGTATGCGTAATTCGCAGGCACCGTCGCCACTGCCTATGTACATGAGCAAAAAGAAATTTTTTTTTTTTTTTTTTTTTTTAAAAAAAAACTTTGCGCTGTGCGTTCAGCACGAATATATTTTATGATCTTGCTCCTGTATTAATCTCACCCTATAAGTAGATTTGAAATTTGCTTATGCGCAGGCACGCCTTTCATACGTGTGCGTGTATACATATGTACATACTTGTATTTACAAGCGCGAATTTGCGTATTTGCACAATTATTTACATATTTACCGTTATAACAGTTTGCGTCAATTAAGAATTAACTTGTACTATGTTTAAGAAAAAGGAGAAGGCATCTTCGCGTTTCCCACCCCTCTCTTCCATCCCTTTTTCCGCCTATTCATCTTCTCATTTCTTCTCTATTTTCTTCACCCCTTTCTCATATATTTTTCCTTTTTTTTCGTTTATTTTATATCCACTTACCATTTTAATTTTTATTCTTTGCACACACACTGCTTTCTCTTCACAGAAAGGTTTACAAACCTTCGATAAAGTTAGTTTTTCTAAAGGGAAAAAGGTGTTTCCCCCTAAGCGGTTAAGTCTAGGAAGGTCCCTTTTTATATTAGCCATTTTCCCTTGCGAATATGCTTATGTAGGTGTCCTCTTCCCCATCTTGCGTAAGTTGACGTACGGTGTTATATACGCGTAATATCGTGTTGATGTTTCACCGCGTTGTAAAACCATCTTTAGTGGAAAAAATATTTACCTCTTCATTAATAGCCATTGTTAAATCATTAACAACGTTGTACATGGGAAGCGGCTTTACGTCAACATATCTTCCCTGTTGTTAACATTTGCCACAGTGTTTGCTTCTTATGTGAAATGAACTCTTGTGTTGTAATCTAAAATCGGACAATTAACCAATTGGCGTTTCAAGGTGGCATGTAAAACGGGCATAAATCTGTCTCACTATGGTGTCATCATTTGCACATGGGTGGGAGATCCTGAAATGGTGATGTGGCAAAACGACGAATTCTTGGAGCAAAAAAGAAAAGGGAAAACCATGTTGACTCTCTTTTTTCTCTTTAACGAACTTAGCGCTAAATAGGAATGCCACTTAAAAACGTGTGAAAATATGGAAACAGTTCTTCGAAGTTAAGCAAACATGGTTATATGTTAATTAAAAGGCATATATATGTACATATATATTTATACATACATATATATATTTATACATACATATATATATTTATACATACATATATATATTTATACATTTATTTATTTACCCCTATTTTTGCGCAAAACGGGATGGACGAAAATGTGCACATAAAAAAAAAAAAAAAAAAAAAAGAAGAAAAAGAAGAAAAAGAAAAAGAATAGTGTTTTTAATTCTTTTCTCGTGAGTGTAGATTAACTTCCTATAATTTGAGAAGGAATAATTTTTTATGTAGACAGGGGGGGGGGAAGGAATTCAATTAAAAATGTGCATAAATGTAGCCCTTTCGTAGCATTATTGGAAAATAGTGACCATATGTGTTTTTCTATAACGTGACAGATAAAAAAACTAAAATTGTATACAAATGAGTACCTCTTTTCTACTTTCCTGTCATTGTAACTCGCAAAAATGGGAGCACAAAATTGTATGATGTACCATCTTCTGTGTTAATAATTTTATATATCTCCTTAAAGTGAATTACTGTCTGGGTAAATGGTTACTTACTCCGGGTATATGCTTTTTCCTTCAATCTCTTATCTTTTGTTATGACCGTGAGATGGCCTCCAAATTTTTGAGCTTTATAGCGTGAAATTTTGAGCGCCTTTGTGATTGCAAAAATTTGATGGTATGTATTTTTTTGTTTATATTTTGCATAACTCTATGATCTAACGAAAAGAGTAACCTTAGTTGTAAGTTGAAGCATTTCAGCATGTCCACAAAATCGAAGTAGGAATTGAGATAATCAATGTAGCCATTTTTTATAGATAGCTGAATAAAAGGATAGTAATTGTAATTTTTTTTTTTCTTTCTTTGATATAAATTATATATTGCTCCTCCTAACAAACCAAATAAATGTGCTGACCACGCAATATTAAAATGATTTTTTTTGAATAAAAGGAAAAGGAAATTTGTTAAAATGGAAATATGACATAATTGCAGGGCTGTCATTTTTAGGTAAGGAAATGGAAATAATGAAATGAATACTTCATTCGGTTTAACTGTAGATAAGATGAATATAAGACCCATAATTGAACCAGATGCTCCCAAAAGCTGATTTTTTTTATGAAGGAAAATATATGGCAATGTTGAAAGAAGAGATGATAAAATGCAAATATTTATTATGTCCCTATCATTAATTTTTTTTTCTAAAACATTCGATTTGTAGTTAAAAAATAAATAACGATTCTTTTTATTTTCTTTTATTTCTGGACATAGTAATGTGTTAGTTATAGTATGAAATGCCCACATATTAAAAAGAAAATGAGGTAATGTCATATGACTAATACTCGCTGTGATAATTGTATGAAAATATTTTCTTTTTATGTTTTCGTATGAACATATAAAATTCCTGCACATAAAATGAAAAAATTTTTGATTTCTTGCTATATCGTTTATCCTCCATCCTAGGAACACTAATCCGTTCGCAAACAGAAATAGGTTGCACCCGTTCAGTATATCGTTTCGGTAAAAGTTGTCCGCTATCAGATCCTTGAAGTTTTTCTCCTGTCCGTTCGGGCTACCCCCTTGGTCGTAGCTGAATACTTGATTTTTCGTGCTCAGATTTTTCCCCTCTGAACCATTCCCCGTAGTTGCTCTATTCCCCTTAGTCGTGCTATTCCCCGTAGTTGTGCAATTTCTCCCCGTCTCATCCTTACTCTTTATTCGATTTATTTTAATTTCATACGGGTCTTCGTTAAGCGCGTTAAACTTTTTTATGTCTTCCTTTTGGTTCCGCGTAGTTTCGCCTTTATGATAATTCGTATGCTCTCCTGTGTAATCTCTCTGACCTTCTTTTTCCTGTCCCTTCTCGTTAGGAAATATGTTCATTACTTTGAAGTAACTTAGCAGAGTTCCATTACTTACCCCTTCATTCACGCAGTTTGGCCCTTTTTTTTCCCCTTCTAAACTCCCCACTCGTTTTCTACTATCCTTTAGTATATACACATGATAAAGGTAATCGCACGCAAAAAGGTAAATAGAACTAAAAATAATAAGCTTTATTTTTTCTCTCAATTTTACATTTTTTTCTTCTTTTATTTTATCTCTTCTCTTCACAGCATTCGCTGTACGCGCGCCTTTCTTCTTTGCAAAATCGTGGAATTGTCTCTTTTTGCTTATGTATAAAAAATTTCTCTTATAATGATGACTATCTCTTAAATATCTATACGACCTGAACATTTTATACGCTTACATCTTAAAGGGGAAAATCTACCTCTGCATTCGGAGGGTCAAGAGGCGCATTCTTTCTACTAAACGTAGGTTAGAGGGGGAGGGGTGGGAAGAAGAATACCACGGAGGCACAAAAAGGAAGTCTCTTAAAACGAAATCGGCGAAGTGTCGCAAGCAATGCGAAGTCACGCAAAGTGTTGTAGAAATATTCTCTGTTATATTTACATCGTAAAGGGTGAATTTTTCTCAAAAAATTAAATGTCAAAACGCGGTATATAATGGTAAACCGAAAAATAAAACGTGCAAAACGAAAAATGAAGCGGGAAAAACGCAAGATGAAGCGAGGAAAAACGTAAAATGAAGCGATGTAAACAAAAAATGAAGCGATGTAAACAAAAAATGAAGCGATGTAAACAAAAAATGAAGCGATGTAAACAGAAAATGAAGCGATGTAAACAGAAAATGAAGCGATGTAAACAGAAAATGAAGCGAGAAAAACGAAAAATAAAGAGGGGAAAATGCAAAATTAAAGGAGCAAAAAGAAAAACAAACTTCTATCTGCGCGATACGTTTACTATCGCCTTTGTTTAAACCTTTTTGTGAGCATGGTGATACGGTTATTTTTTTAAGTATACGTGCGCAAGCCGTTAAAGGGTATTTTTAAAAAATTGCGCAACGGGGAAAGCCCTTTTTTACATGTCTTCATCCGTACGCACATATTTACATACGCGCGAGTGTGAAGTCACCCCAAGTTATCGTCGCGCTTTAGTAGTTGCACAGAGAAACAACACATATGAGTTGTATTTGCGTTCTTTTGTTAAATCGCAATGCACCCCCCCCCCCCTTTCTGGCAAACCTAATAAAGAGCGAGCCTTTTGAAGTTGCCCCTTTTGTTTAAGCACATATAACGTCGTAAAAATGGACAACAAATTGCGAGCAAAATGTGCTAAAATAAGGTGTGAGTCATGTAAAAATATATTGCTTATATTTTTCCTTCCAATAGGCGACTCTCCTTTCAATCGTTGAAATGAAAAAACAATTTAAAAAATGGAGCATACTTCGCTAATTTGTGTTGCGTGGAAAATGGGAAGAAGACATGCCTTTTTTTCCATTTTACAGTGATATGTACAAAACAAAGAACACATGCTTTGGAATGTCCATTCAGTTGCGAAAAACGGGGGTGGATTATCAATCTGCAAATTTTTCGTACTATCATGTGCAACGACGACGACGTTTGTATGGGAGGTGTCGTACTGCGCACCATAAATGGGAAAAGTTCAATTCTACAACACGGAAAATTTGCCAACTTTTTAATGTTCTTGTTGCAAAGGCGTATATGTTTGTATTTCTACTCAGTTCTCATAAATAATAATACTTGTACTTAAAAATGCAAATAATAAAATTGCATGAACATAAAAAAAAAAAAAAAAAAAAAAAAAAAAGGAAAATCACGGATATATACAACGTGCTAAAATAATATACGTTAATGTGTAATGCAAAAATGGTCCTCCAAAGGAAACATGTTTCTTCTTTTCCTCACGACTTCAATGAGCACAGCTCTTAATATAATAGGACAGGTGGAGACGTTCACAACAGCGTTAATTATCCTTCTGCAAGTTTCTTTTCTGTAAATGTAAAATGAAAACGGGCGGGAATGAGTAACTAGGGATGCAAGCGCATACATATGTTCTTACGTTATATATATGTGTATACACACACTTCTTGAAACGAGCACAACTGTGGAGAAATAAACTGTCAGTGTATGGGATAAAACTTGAAGAGACATGTATACATATTCATGTACGCATGCGCATATAAGCACATGTGCGAATATGTATGCCAGCGTTGCGCTGTCTGAGCATCCGCTATTTAGTTTTCTTCTTAAGGGTGAATTACAAATCTGCGAATGTTGCAATGGACTGTATCGAGCGGGTAGTAAAAAAGCAAAAATCCTGCAAGCACTTTTGTTGATACCTTAAAAAAACTTTTTAGCTAGAAAAAAAAAAAAAAAAAAAATTCGTTCAGGTGATTTTTACAAATGAGCATATGTTAATACACAGTGAAGATAATTTCGATTCTTTTCTTGACACATATGCGATGAGGCAAATTATCACACACAAAATGCTGTTATGTGCTCATTCGCCTATTTCTATGTCCACTAGCGCATTATTTTCTTTTGTGCATATTTTACGTAGTAGGAAGTATAATTTCCGAGCAAGAAATTTCTGAAAAAGCCGTACTTGACATTTGGATGATATTCCTTGGGCAACTGAAAAGCTACCTTCTTTATTTCGCACGTTTCGTATGGTACATTATTCACTTTGGTATTCATTATGTAGTAGTTTCGTTTTATAAATACAAAATAGAGTAGTAGGAGTTTCAAAAAAAGTTATACTACGATTGCTGCTTTTCTCACGGAGGAAAAGTGCTTTGTTGATTTGTTAAAAAATGTCAATTTTCACAAAAAAAAAAAAAAAAAAAAAAATTACATGGCTCCTTCTTTTTTTACATTGTTATACATGCGTACATTTATCTTATATGAACAACTTTATGTACATGTACATGTGATATTTCTGAATGAACCATAACATTCTCTCTTACAATTAATCATGCGCATTTAAAAAAAGTGGCGGAAAAAAAATCTGGAGTTAGCGCACATGAATGTGCACAAGACGCACCATCAAGGAAATACATCCATAAAAAAAAAAAAAAAAAAAAAAAAAAAAAAAAACAACAAAAAAATCGGAGGGGAAAACAATTGAGAAAGCAAAAACGAAGCAAAGGGGGAGCATGGGTTACTCATTTGACACGTAAGTGCGTGCACGATATGTACGCTACTTCTTAAGGTAGGTACTGGTTTTAATTGATTCCTAAGTACATGATAAAAGGTTGTACGGAGATAAGGGAAAACACGCTTTATTATCTGAATAATGATCAGACAAATGCGTCATTAAAAAGTGGGGAATGCCAAAACTGTTTGAAAGTTATTGTAGGCCTACGATGGGACCATATAATGCGGCAACACAGAGCGGGTGTTATCGTAAGTAGGTAATACGGACGTTTATATACCCTTACTTCACGTCCGCACGTATATACATTGCAATAGGCACAAAAATCTGTCTTACACCGCGACTTAATAACCCGTATTTAACATTTAACCTTTTGTCGAGAAACGTGAAAAAATGTCGTAACTCGTATGGTCATGTGTATGTGTATACATAAAATTTTGACAATATATTTAGCTAACGTTTTCATATTATGCGACAGAACTTTTACACACATCGTTCCGAAATGATATAGAGATACCATGACTTAACAGACAGACGTGCTTCTTTTTGATAGCTTCGAATCATTGTGCATTTTGCACCTTTCTAAAACCTTTGAATACATCACCATTCGTTGGAGTATCAAATTCGCTAATGTCTTTTATATTGTTATTCCATTTTATTGAAGCCTTATTATTATGATTAATCGTTTTGTTCAGAGTTAGGGCATTCTCAGATAGCTCAACCAAATTGGTATTTACCTTTTGTGGTTTCTTTTTTGTTTTTTCATATTCGTCTAATCTCTCTTCTTCCGTCACTGTCACGTCAGACAGTTCCTGGTGAAAACGAATCTTTCTTTTCTTTTTAATTACGATTTTTTTTCCTTCATTCGTTTTTACCTCCTTCCTATACATCACGTTGTCCATTTTTTCTAAAACTACGAGTGGGATGGAGAAAAAAGAAGAAAAGGAAATATAGAGGAATATGGGAAAATGTAGAACAATGCAGATAAATATATAGATATATGGGGAAACATGGGAAAATAACAAACTAGCGAACCCGTTGGAAGTACACACTACAAGAGCAACGCGATGCGCACGCATGTTCAAATGAGAGTTCCCACGAAAATATGTGTGCATAATATTGAGAAACGTGTGCAAACACACGTCTCTATGTGCACAAGTAAGTATGTACACATGCATGAAACGGTGCAATAATGAAAAGCGTAGCCGTTCTCCGTCTAGCGGGGTTGTTACTTTGCTTTCTCCTCTTTTCATCTGGGATATCCCCAATATGTTCTCCCTTTTTAAAAACGTTTGCATTGTACGAATTGTCCATCAAATTGTTATTCCTCTTCGATGCATCTACTATATCCAATTCGGTAAAAGGTTCATAAAAAGAATTCTTATAATGATTCTTTGATTCATCACTACTGCTACTACTACTATCAGATTCGAAGTCACTCAGTTTGACATCTCCTAAACTACAGTTGAGCAAGAGTTTTTTTCTTCGCAATAACTGTTTTTCTTTCTCTAATTCTATTTTTTCCTTATTTGTCAATTCCTTGTTAAATTCTTTCCCTTGGTATGTAAACTTTTTTAAAAATATGTCTTCTTCTAATTTTTCCATTTCCTGCTTATGTTTTAGTTTAACCACTTCGTTGTCGCTGTTGTACTCCTCATTATTTATGAACTCGTTGAGCCTGTGTATGTGTGATGGGGAACAAATGGTGCATAAGTAAATTGACAGATGTCTAAACAGGGAATGGGTGTGGGAACATAAAGGAAACTTAAAAACGGAAGCCTCCTTTCTGCACATGTGCTTTCGTCTTTGCGCAATATTTGTTGAGCAAAAAAAGTAGGGAAACATGGGAAGACTGGAGATTGACGATTTGATGACTTGTTCCCCCACTTTTGTCAAATGCAGCAATATATACGTGCGCATATTCATCCGTATGCAATGTGTTGCGTAAAAACCTACTCCTCATTGTTGTACAGCTCGTCGTCCTCGGATTCCTCCTGCTGCAACTTTTGCTTTCGTAAAAGCTGCGCCCTTTTCCTTTCTAGTGGATCTTCTATGTTTTCGTCCTCGCTCTCTTCTGCTTCTAACTCAAACACGTGCTTCATTTTGTCGTCTCTGAGCCTAGCGACGCGAAGGATGTGCAAACGTTTGACCAGGAACGCATAAAAACGTACAAATGGGTTCGTGTACGTACGAAAAGGCGTACACATGCACAGAACGGGGCACACGCAAGTACATGTGCATGTTTATGCTGAGGAGGCCCTCTTTGCAGAACGCGCGTGAGGAATGACGCCGTTTTATTTATTGTGGTGTACCGTTTTTTTTCTTCTTCATATATCTGCCTTTTAATAAACTCTTCAGGGTCATTTACCTCTTCTTCCATTTCCTCGTCTTTTTTTTTTCTTTTTTTTTTTATTTTCTCCTCGCCCTCATCGCTCGGGTCAACGTCTTCCTCGGATTTCCTCCAACTTGAGGCACCATGGATACTCTGTTCATTGTCGCTCATTGATTCATTTGCGTAGCGACCACTGAAAATAGCACCGTCATTCTCACTTCTGTTTTTGTCGGCTCCTGTGTTCGCGCTGGTGTGCGCATCAGTCATTTTGTCATCGTCCAGCACTCTTTTTCTCTTTTTCCCCACTTTTACGTATTCTACCTCTTCCCCGTCAATAGTTGTGCACGCTTTGTCAATCGCCTCCTCCCTTGCACCCTCCACTGTTTTTTCTCGCCCGTCGTTTCCTCCGCTGTCTGCTTTTTCTTTCCTTTCTATCTCCTTTGTTTTGCTCATTTTTTCTTTACTTAAAAAGGACGTTAGCTTCATCTGCTTCGAGTCATCGTTAGAGCAGAATTTTTTTATCTTTTTGGTCAATGGCTCTATTTTTTTTTTGTTGTCCCATTTCATGAGTTCACTGCTTCCAATAGTGATTTCCTCCTTTCCCGCTTTTCTTCTGTTTTGGTCGTCTGTCGCGTGTGGGACTTCGCTCGTCACTTCCGCGCCCGCCGCATGTGCCTTCTCTGCCGTTACGTCCACGGCCGTCGCATCTCCCTTCACTTCTTTTGTTGCGCCCATGCCCGTCGCATCTCCCTTCACTTCTTTTGTTGCGCCCATGCTCATCGCATCTCCCTTCACTTCTTTTGTTACTCCCATGTCGACCGCATCTCCCTTCACCTCTTTTGTTACATCCGCACCCCCCATGGCATCCCCTTTGGTGAGAGAAAGTTGAGCAGATTCGAGAGTGGTAGAATCTGTCACTAAATTAGACATGTTCCAAATTTGAAAATTGTTAAGTTGATTTTGTTCATTCCATAATTGTTCATATTCTTCAATTAACCATGGTTGAGTATTAAGATCAAAATAAATGGGTAAATTTTCATTATTTTTTTTAATTTTTACAAGTCCATAATTTTCTGCATATAGCCTTCTTTTGGTATATTCCATTTTTTTATTTAGACTAGGGAATTGTAAAAAGTAATTTATGAGTATATTTTTTTCGTCAATATTAGTAGGTGGTTTTATATATACAAGTTGATTACTATTAGTTTTATAAAATTCATGCATATTAGGATTAGAATATTTTGGTCCTTCTCCAAAATACTGACCAGCTGATTCTAATATAGAATATACATTACATATTTTTTTATCATTTTTTTCTTTTCTTTTTTTTTTCATTTCTTCAATAGCTTTTTTTTTTTTTTTTTCTAATTCTCCTAATTCCTTTCTATATATTTTTTCTCTTTCTTTTTCTCTTTCGTTTTCTCTTTCTTTTACTCTTTCTTTTACTTTTTCTTTTTCTTCTAAGTATATTTTTTTTTCTTCCAAGTGTACATTTTTTTCTTCATCTATATATGAACATTTATTATTATCATCCATAACCATTTCATCCTTTTCTTTTTTTTTTTGCATATCAATATTTTTATTTCCTCTTTTTATATTTTCATTTTTGTTTAATGTTTCATTTTTTTTTCCCCTTTTTAGTAATTTCAGTTTTTCCCACGGATTTGATACTATATTCTCTTTTTTTTGTTCACTTTTTTTTTTATTAATATGTGTAAACATAGGGTGTAAATTAAATCCTCTTATATCAGGTGACATAACACTTGGGAGGACATACACATTTGGTGTATCTTCTATGACAAATCTCATTGATATACATAAGGTTAAATAAAAAAATAACTCTCTTCTTTTTAATGCATTTAATATATTCATCTCTTTCACCTTTTCATTATTCTCTCTAATTGATGACAAATCATACATATTTTTCTTCACATACGAAATGTACTCCTTTACCAGTTTCACCTGTTGATTACACACCATTACCAGGTTGTCTACTATTATCAGTTCTTTCCCCTTGGTGAATAGCTGCTCATACGAGGGACTGCTCTGATAAGCTACAGACATGTTGTCGTTACCTCCTTCCACCGTTGGCACGTTACTGGCGTCTTCTCCCTCGTTGGGTTTGTCCACGGTTGGCACGTTACTGGCGTCTTCTCCCTCGTTGGGTTTGTCCACGGTTGGCGCGTTACTGGCGTCTTCTCCCTCGTTGGGTTTGTCCACGGTTGGCGCGTTACTGGCGTCTTCTCCCTCGTTTGGCTTGTCCACGGTTGGCACGTTACAGGTGTCTCCTCCCTCGTTTGGCTTGTCCACGGTTGGCACGTTACTGGCATCTCCTCCCTCGTTTGGCTTGTCCACGGTTGGCACCTTACTGGTGTCTCCTCCCTCGTTAGACTTGTCCACGGCAGGCGCGACAGCGTTTCCGACCAGGTTGAACTTTCTTCCCCCTTCAATAGGCTTCTCCCCCCCTAGTTTGCTCAAAGTGGTGAAACAGTTAATTATGCTTCTTCGTCTACCCTTAGTTAGCTTGTCAAACCAGAAAATTTCCATATTTTTTAAATCCTCCTTACTCGTATAGTCAAGAATGATGTTCTCTTTGCATAAAAATATATCACTCTTGTTAGCAGGAACTAACACTTTTAAACTCTCTAAAAGGTATTCTTCAATATTATATTCCTTCTTTAAAAAAGATATATAAATTAGTTTTAATTTCAATTTGTCTTCATCCGGGTTAATATCATCCATTAGCTTGGAATTTTTCACTTTTTTTCTTTTTCTCCTACCTCCACCTACTTCTCCTTTATTATCTTCCTCGTTATTTTCGAGAAGATGGTTATCTCCCTTCGTGGCGATATTCCCTTTGGCGTTTTCCCCATTACCACCTTTCTTTTTTTTCTTCTTCCTCGTTTTTCCCCCTTCATCGGTTTGCGATTTCGCCTCCTCGTCACTTTTCCTTGCGTAAAACTCATCATGTTCGTCGTTATCCTTATCATGTTCGTCGCTATCCTTATCATGTTCGTCGCTATCCTTATCATGTTCATCGCCATCCTTATCATGTTCATCGCCATCCTTATCATGTTCATCGCCATCCTTATCATGTTCGTCGCCATCCTTATCAACCTCGTCAACATCTGCACCCTGGTAGGTGACCCCCTCTTCCTCCTTGTTATCACTTTTCCTTTTTTTCTTTCTCTTTTTATGTTTCATTAGATCGGGGGGTATGGTTTCTCTTCTTGTACCTTGTTCCTCTCCTGGATGCTTCTGACTATCATTAAGCGATCCTCTCGCATGAGAAGCCTTTACATCACCTGCAGACTTTACGACAAAGTCCTTCTTGTTAAGCTTTAGTGCCTTCTTTCTATTCTCTGTCGATCCCTGGGTGCCCTCTCCCTCATCGTCTTCCCGTGTGGAGCATTTCCGTAATTTTCTTTTCTGTTTTTTTCTTAAAATGTTTTCGCTTCCTCCGACTCTGCTATCCTCATTGTGGTTTTTTTTATCCTTATCATCTTCCTCTTTACTACCATCATTTCCACCATGTTCATTCTGCTTTTCTATCTCTTCATCACCTGCCTCTTTACCATCTCCGTTTTGTGATGCCCGTTCGTTGGGTACAACTCCACTTTCTTGCTTCACGGCTTCCCCCTTTTCATGGGCTTCTTCCTCCCCTAACTGATCAATATCACTCTTGTTAATCGTGGGTTGCACGTCCGCCACGGAAGCGTTTGTATCTGAAGTAGATTCGTACGCCGCTTCGCCATTGGCTTGTCCTCCCTCAATTACTTCGTTAATCACCGCTGTCGCTTCGTCATTGCTGCTCTCTTCATCTTCAGAAAAAACCTTTCTCTTTTTTCTTTTCTTATTTAACACATTCATTGCCACTTTAACTTTATTTTGTGCAAATGCTAAAACTTAGCCCAATGCACATATAGACAGAAATTATGTACACGTCTTAGGACATTCTCTACTTACCCGATCGCATAAAAGGAATGCACGACGAGTCTGAAGAGGATGTTAATAGCTTAGATTAAATACAAAAATTAAAATATGCTAAGCTAAGCTAAGTTAAGCTACGCTACGCTACGTTAAGGTAAACTAATGGAATTTGTTTCTTGTTGTGTACCTACAGTTGACTGATAAAGGTGGTTATCAGTTTATGCAGCCACGTCCCTTTGAACGTAAGATATAAACTTACATACTCTTGTGCTAGGACATATGGAGATGACGCTCTCAAAATGCAATTAGTCCTGCACATGCATGTATATACGTGCATATTATGAGTGTCCACAATACTTCGTGTGTATATGCACACTATCTTCTCTTCCAAATTGATGCATCCCTAATAACACCCTTGCCAGAAGACATATGCTTATTTCTATACGTTTTGACAAAAAGGTAAAAAAATAAGGAAGAAAGGAAGATGGGAGAAACTGAGGACAGCACACTAGCTAAGTTACTCTTATTATTTCATTCATTCCTTATATTACTTTGTTGTACCTTTTTTTTTTTTTTTTTTTTTTTTTTTTTCCTTTTTTACTCATGAATATTGTATGTAGTGATGAAAAGGCTGTCTCGGAAATAAAAAAAAAAAAAAAAAAAAAAATTGCATTAAAAATGTGAGGATAAGAAATAAAAGTGGTAATCAGTTAAAACAGAAAAATGGATGAACAAATACATATCCTTCCTTTTATCATTCCATTTTGGTATGTTCATATCCAGGAAATGTAAAAAATTCCCCTTGCCTTTTTCCCTTTGTAAGGGAAAAAATAATTTCACATACAAGCACCACTCATGCGAACATCACTCATGTGAGCAATTACTCGAGCGAGTATGCACAAGTGTATTTGTTTTCCCGTTATTTCGTGAATATATGTACAGTCCTTTGCCGAAGAAAAATTTGTAAATGGTATTACAAGTATAACGCGATAAGAGAAGGGAAAATAATTTGGTGTGAGGTACGAGAGCATCAATTGTGTTTTTCATTTTTTTTTTTTTTTTTTTTTTTAAACCCTTTTATATTCAATGTTTTTGAGAAAAAAAAAAATATATACAATCCTCCCCCCCTCCATCCATTCCATATATTTTTTTAAATTACACTGTTATTATTCTCTCGTTATGAATGAATTGCAAATTTCGCCACAGTAGCTCATTTTTTTTTTTTTTTTTTTTTTGCGTGTATATAAAATAGCTTATCCAAACGCAGCAGAATATGAGCAAAGGTATACGCATATATGCTCGCATGTGTTACCAATACCGAGGAACATTTTTAAAAAAACACATTGCGATGATGGGGTGGCAAAGATTACCGTTGTAGTATATTTCCAAGACAATTTTTTTCTTTCATTTTTTTTAATATCAAAGTATTATTCTTTTCCAAAATGTGCACGTGCAAAAATAGCAAGTCTTCCCTCTCTTACGATTTTTTTAAAAAAACATATAAAGATTACAAAAAGTGTTTCATTGCTATTTGACGATCAGTGCAATCATATAGGTAGCAGTAAAAATGGCATGATAACAGTAGTAGGATCTTTTTTTTTTTTTTTTTTTTTGCTGTTTTGCTTTATTAACTAACAAGTGTGAAGGTGAAACTGGTGACGCGTAATAAGGTGTGGTAAATACCATGGCCAAAGTTTACCTTACTCGTATGTTACCCCAAGTGTATGATCTTATCCTGTGCATGTAACATTATTTAGCAAGAAATTATTTTTTTTATTTTTTAAGGTTTTCCATATAGCATAAGCAAAAAGAAAATTAAAATTTGCAAGTATTCATTGAAAAGAGAGGACGATAAATATAACAATTCAGCAGGAGAATGTATGCATAACGCGAAGAATACGCATAAGTACATTTATATCATCCTATTTATGTAATAGCCTGAAGTGTTCCTCTTCAGCATCAAAAACGAAGGCGTTACGTTTAAAGCGGGCACATTCGTTCGAAAGGGACACATATGTATATATATGTGTACATGTTAATATGCGCTTTACTCGAGGGAAAGAAGGCGAAGAAATATTTTTGAGAGCCATCCGAAATGGCAGTAAGGAGTAGATAACTTTTTTTCGAAAGAAATAAAAAAAAAAAAAAAACTTTTTAGTAAGTAGTTGTTACAGTGTGATAATGTGCACATGTAGGAATGTCTCAAATTACTTTTATGCTGGCATGTAATACTCATATATATATGATCATATATATTGTATAGGCGCAACAATGGTTTAGTAACAATATCCTTCTTTTTTTTTTCGAACTTGTTAAAACCATTTCCAAATAAATGAATTGCAGAAAAAATCATGATTAAATAATGAAGGTTCTACGCCTGCTCCGAAATGATGCAACACTTTGTACGCGTGAGCGTACGTGTGGGCATAGTTTTACGTTCCTCTTTACTCTTATCCATTCGCTTACCTTTTTGCTTATCTTTATGTTTATGTTCGCAAATGGTGGAAAGGCGAATTTTGTGTACTCCAAATCATTAGGAAAGCTTCCGAAATACGGTAATCAACCATATTGTAGAAATAGATACCTAAGCTTAATGGTTGAAACAAATTATGGAACAAAAAAAAAATGGAACAGGATACACGAACATTTTATAAATTACCGAAATAAGAAAAAGTACATAATGAATGGTCACGCTGAGAAAAGCGCAAAGCGATTGTTTACAATACAGCAAAATAAACCTCTCAAAAGTAGTACTCTGAAACCTTCTACAAGTGTACAAAAGCATATTAGAACAAAATATAATTTAGGAAATTCTAATTACAGAATACAAAAGGAGTTACATAATTTTTTAAAAAATCCTCCAATAAATTGTACATTAGATGTACATCCAAATAATATTAGAATATGGATTGTAAAATATGTAGGATTGGAAAATACTATTTATGCAAATGAAGTGTATAAAATTAAAATCATTTTCCCAAACGACTATCCCCTAAAACCCCCTATTGTGTATTTCCTACAGAAGCCACCTAAGCATACCCATGTGTACACAAATGGGGATATATGCTTAAGTCTATTAGGTGATGATTACAATCCGAGTTTGTCCATTTCAGGGTTGGTATTATCAATCATATCCATGTTATCATCAGCAAAGGAGAAGAAATTGCCAGTCGACAACTACACGCATGCAGACGCAAAACCAGGGAGCAGTCAGAACAATTTCCTTTACCATGATGACAAATGTTGACCCTAGGATGTTCACACAGCGACGTAAGCGTGTATTCATGTGTAGGTAGTTACTAGACATTGTACAATTTTTCAACATGTTCATCTTAGCATTTTTCGCCATATGAATTTCCCACTTCTCAACTGTTATGGCAAGCGATATAGCAGTTTTTTGTTTTGCACACATTCGTTTTTTTCCTGTAAAAGAAGCAGAACCTACTTCTTTTAAATGATGTTCATGTGCAAATGAACATTTTAAAAATTTTAATTGTTTATTTGAACCATTGTTAATAGTAATTATATGCTCATTGAATATATGGATGCATGTGTTTTAGAACTTTTCAACAATCATGTTTTTTCGCCTTTTTGCATGCACGTGTAAGGATTTATGTACATGCGTAAATATACTTTTTTATTGCCATTCATATATATATATATATATATATATATATTTTTTTTTTTTTTATTCATTAAATTGTGCGCTTATAATTTTTACGACGACGAATTAATATAGCTAGCTTTTATGCACATCATGTGAATGTACCATTTTTTATTACTATGTGCATTAACTTATGTGTATATTTATTTTTCCATCATGTATGTTTTTGTCTTTTAGCTGTTTTCCTCTGCAAAATGTAAAAAATATAAGCAAAATTTTATTTTTTTGTACTGTTCACCATATTTTCTGAAATTCCTTAATATTTGTTAAAATTTCTTTTAAAGGTTAAAACGACCCCAAATCAATAGGCGAATTATGCTGCAAATACGTTATGCGGAATTGAAAGGGGTAAAATGATGCACAAAAAAAAAAGTTGCAGTATAGCAAAAAAGTAAACGCATTTTAACCTTCCTTTTTTGGGTTACAGATTTTTCATTTTGCTCTCTTTCATTCTTTTTTTTTCCCATGTACATATCCATATTCTACAAATTATACACAGTCATTTTATTCGCTCAAAAAATTCGCGTACAGTAAATTAGACTAATGCTTATTTGTTGGATGTTTTAAAACAGTGAGGGAGGAAATAAAATGAACACATAGCAAATGGGAAAAAATGTAGAATGCGCTATATTTAAAAAAAAAAAAAAAAAATTTATATGTACATGCTGCATGTGTAAAATAAATACATCGCACACAAATGCGCACACAACGAAAAAACATCGTGAAACAGGTTTATAGTGAAATATTAACCAAAATATGTTTAAAAAAAAAAATAAAAGGGTAATCAAAAATGTAGTAGTTTTCAGGCGGAAGCTTGCGTAATTATTATGATCATATATAATATATTTTCCCCCTCTCACCCCCCCCAAAAAAAAAAAAACATTGAATAAGTAATTCTTCATTTAAAAGTGCATAAAATATTATTCAAATGAAAATTTTTTCTGTAGAATGCTATTTGTAATGTTACCACTTTTTTTTTTTTTTTTTTTTTTTTTTTTTTTTTTTGAACCGATTAAAAATTAAAATGTGCAACAGAATAATTTAACATACACAAAAAGAAAAGAAAAATTTGTAAACTGTTTAATTTAATTGTACGTTTAAAAGACACTTTTTACATTCATAAACTTTTTCCTTTTGTGTTATTGCCTTTGTTGCTATACTGCACATATATACATATATGTGTAAGCGTATATATGAGTATATAATGTACACATACGTCTATTAATATGTATATATATGTATACATATATTTGCATAATTTTTTTAATATATGTGCATAGTACACCTTAACCGTTCATATAATTTTTATTTTTTTTTTTTTTGTTCATAATTTTTGTTAGGTTAGTTGTATCGTTTAGTATGACATGTTAAGAATTTAATGATGCTGTTCCGAAAAATCATGCAATTGTCTTTTCCTTTTCCCTTTTCCAGTTTTGGCAAGTGATGCATCGTACATATATAAATGTGTATACGTGTATACGTATATATATGTACATACTTTCTGTGCGCGCGTTAAAAATAGCTTTGTCATGCGGTATGCATTTAAAAGTTCTACATTCGTAATTTTATGTGAAGACTTTTTTCTTTTAAAGAATTTAAAAAAAAAAAAAAAAAATCACGATAGTTTACTCTAACGAGTTCGTATATCTATCTTTTTTATTTTAACATTTACGTCATTTTTTAAAAACACATTTATATATTAGCAAATATTATTTGCAAAAGGTAATATCTATTTCGTACATACTTTAAAAAGGGTGGTAGTACACATATGCATGCGTACACATACGTGCATGTGCACATGTGCATATGTTAGACCCCTCTACGCAAGTTTTTATTTCTTGTTTCGTACCACCACTAAAATCGCCACTGTTGTTGATGTTGAGCTTTTGAGGCATGTTCGTTGCTGCACGAAGTCCTGTATACCTTAACAATAGTTCGTGTACTGTCCATTAGTGTAGAAGTGGCAATAAAGAAGGAATAAAAAGCGAAAAAGGCCCAAAAAACTTACCAATTTTTTACCTTTAACGTGCTCCTTTTTTAACGAGTCCATGTGCACATTTCGCAAATTTTAATATTTTTCGCCCATTCTTCGTTGCACAATTTCAGAAATTTACAGTGCTCCTGCAGGGGAAGCATAAAAACACTGATTCATTTTCCCCCACCCCTGCCCATTTTGTCACCACAGAATAGCGCATTTTAACACATAAAAGTATTTCGTTCGCAAGGAAATACACACATATATATGTATATACCTTTTTAAAGACATATATCGTGATTGCATTTAAAAATAGATTTTTTAGAGAGACAATGTTTCAAAATACAGCGAATAATTATGAGAAAATGAGCAAGTTGGAGAAGAGTTTTGATGAGACTAATGACACTCTTCCAGATAGTGTAGGTAGGCCTTATACCATGGATGGTTATTCTAGCGAAAGTATTAGCATGACACAACCTCAATGTAAGGAGTATTATACTTATCCTAATAGTGTTGTTCATGGGTATGAAAATAAAAGTAATTCATCAGTGAATGTTGGATGTACAGGAAATGCATTCAGTTGCAAACCTCAGAACACAAAGGTGTTCATTCGAAGAGTGGATAATAAACGTAAAATGAGTAATAAAAAACCAAACTCTTTAAATAGTTCCTTTTGTCATGATTTTAACCCCTATGTAATATATCCCAGTAATTCTGTTCATGGAGGTAGTATAGAAGAATATAATTATGCTATGCCAGTTAATGATAATTCGTCTCCACTGAATGAAAAGTATATATGTGACAAATCGAATAGATTCACCTATGCATACTTGTCAGACGACCTTAATTACTCTCTTAACGGCCAACTTCTCAATATAGATAATACTTACACGAACGTCCCCCTCTGCGTCCGCGAATCATTTTACGACAGTGGTACGTGCAACTTGGTAAATCAAATGTATCCGCTCGCCCAGGTAAAAGGAGGCGCGAAAACGAGAAAGCAAAGTCGAGAGAACAAAAATCTCTCGTACACGTGAATGTGCACATGCGCATGTACATATATATATATATATATATATATATATATATATATATATACGTGTGTATATCCGTGTGAGTGATATTTTCTTTCCACTTGCAATGCACGTAAAATAGCCCACAATTGGGTGGGTAATAAGCCTAGCCAAAAATAAAAACGAGCGAACACGAATAAAAAGTTGGGGGCATTAAAACTAGAGGGGAGTTGCGTAGGTCACGTGTAGTATTGCATTAGCTGCATGGTTAATGCGCGTCGTTTACACATCACTATTGTCACACGTCTTCCCCTTTGCAGGGCACATTCAACGCAAACAATGTGCTACCAAACATACTGGACGTAAGATGTGACATCAGCGCGAGAGACATTTTGAGGTACATTCAAAACGTCATTAGATATATTTTTAAAGTGGTGAAATTAGCTTTTGCAAAAATAAAAAGAGATTTGAATACTAAGGAGATTTACTTCGATTCAACTATGCCATCGGTACAAGAAATGGATATGGACTGTGATGTGTGCAGGCAAAAGTATGGAGATATACTCATGGATGCACATAGAAAGGATTGCATAAGCTTTTTTGAGGGCGTCGATGAATCTCGCACCATATTTACGAAAATTTGGGATATCATAAACAACTGGTTAGATTCAAAGGAAAATAACAAAATGGAAGTATTGACAGATAAGAACAAAGTAGAAGAAATGATACGGGAAAAAAGCAAGGAATTTGAACAGGTTTATTATCAAATGGACAAGTTTCCCAAGGACGAAAAGGGCAGGATTCAGTTACCTCAGTTTGGCAGTTTTGAGAGACATAGTGCCATATTAATATAGGAGTGTTTTCGTTTTAACGCATGAGTAGAGAAGCAGAAGGGTAAAGAGAAACAAAGGGATGTATATAGCGAAATGGTACATGGTTATAATTATTTTATAATCCCTCCAATTTTTCCTTTTACCAAAGCAGCCAGTAGTCTGGGATGAGACACTCCCATTGGCACATATACATTTTGCTACATTCCTTTTAAGTTGATCTTCCATTTTTGGCAAACCAAGACACGTTATCATATGTGCACGGTAGGAGGAGCAAGCATAATTTGCACACTGACTTTTCTGCGCATAAACCGAAAAGTTGGTCTTTCCCCCATTTTGTGCGCTTTCCCTTTTGCTGCCCCATTTTTAATTTTTTTTTTTTTTTTTAAATTATTTTAAAATTTAAGAATATTAATTAACCCACCTGTTAGTTACTTCGTTTTACCGTTTTGTACTTTCGCACTACGTGAGCTTGGTCATTTTTTTGCCCACCTCCACTTTACGCTATCATGTTAACCAACACGTGAAATTGCTGTACACGAGAATGAAACAGCATTATTTAAAGGAAAATAGAAAAGGGAAAAAAATATTTGTACTCGTGCAAGCAAGCGTGTGAATGGTAAACAAGGGCGAGGCGATTGCGTATGTACTCACATCACCGGGTTACGCTGTGTACATACTTGCAACATGACTTCATGAGGAGTGCTCCTGTGGAGCGTAGTGGTTCCAGTTCTCGTTTTGCAACTTTGTAGATGTAGCCTGTGTGTCATTTTTTGACTGATTGACTAGTAATTTTAAATTAAGTTTTTCGTTTATGGCATTTATAAAATCATCTGTATATAGGTAATCTTTTTCAGTGACATTTTTAATTCCCTTAATGCATGCAGCTAGATCTTTGGGCATAAGTCCTTCTTCTACCGTTTCGATACATGCTTTTTCAAGAGCATAACAAAATTGTTGTAAGGGTAAATTTTTATCTAATTTAGCTCTATGCTGAAGTCCCCTTGTCCATGCAAAAATGGATGCAATAGGATTGGTTGAAGTTTTCTCACCTCTTTGATAACATCTATAATGTCTTGTAACAGTACCATGTGCAGCTTCCGAAACACATGTAACTCCATCTGGACACATTAAAATAGAACTCATTAAACCTAAGCTACCATATCCTTGTGCAACTGCATCAGATTGTATATCTCCATCATAATTTTTACATGCCCATACAAATCCACCTTCTGATTTTAATACCTGTGCAACCATATCATCGATAAGTTTATGTTCATACCATAATTTGTTTTCTTCAAATTTTTTTTTAAATTTCTTTTCATAAATATCATCAAAAATATCTTTAAATAAACCATCATATATTTTTAGTATTGTACTTTTTGTACTCATATAAACAGGCATTTTAAGATCTAATGCATATTGAAAACAGGATAAAGCAAAGTTTTTAATTGACTCTTCTGTGTTGTACATACCTAAACATACACCAGGTGATTTGAAGTGAAAAACTGTTTGTCTAACAACCTCTGAATTGTCATCTGGAGTAAAGACAATGTCAAATTTTCCACTTTTTGTAATTTTAAACGATTGTTGTTTGTACTGATCTGCATATGCATGTCTTCCAATAATTATAGGCTTCTTCCAGTTTGGTATAAACTTGGGTATATTTTTAATTAGAATAGGGGCTCTAAAAACAGTTCCATCTAATATATTTCTTATAGTACCATTTGGACTTTTCCACATTTTTTTTAAGTTAAATTCTTTTACCCTAGCTGCATCTGGAGTTATAGTTGCACACTTTATACCAACTGAACTTTTTTTAATTTCATCTGCTGCATCTAACGTTATCTGATCGTTTGTTCTGTCTCTATTTTCAATCGATAAATCGAAATATTTTATTTTTACATCTACATATGGTAATATTAGTTTTTCCTTTATATCCTTCCATATCACTTTTGTCATTTCGTCTCCGTCCAGTTCCACTATCGGGTTTTCAACCTTTACTTTCCCGCATATGTTGAACGTCGACCCTGTGTTTACTCCTCTTTTGGAAAACCCCTGCAGAGCGTGTCTCATCATGGCCTTTGCGCCTTTCCCCATTTTCCCAACTGTGTCTTTTTCGGTATGTTAGCAGCGCGTTAGTGACTGTTTATTAGTGGATGCGTTCGAACTAGCACAGGAGCAACCTCGACAGCTATATATACATATATACCTACACGGTATGCACACGCACACGTACACACTTGTGCTGTGACTTACACGTTATGGCAGTTCTAGATAACCCACCTCAAGTCAATTTTGCAAAAGCACACTAGCGCAACAACACACCTCGTTTTATACACCCTTTGTGCAAATGGAATTGCTCCGCCTTTCTTCCCAATTAATGTCGACTTGACATCGAGAAGGTTGAGGAAGGTATGGAGTCAAAATACTACGTAAAAAAAAGAATAGGTTTTAAGAGCGAATCGCACATGTGCACCGAAATGAGACTACAGATACGTACACAGGAAGGATCATATTATCAAAATCTATGTACAGATATAGTGCGAACGGTTGTTCCTCTCAAAGGGGTTTTCTCCTACCCATACATTATATGCCCATATGGTGTAAACTCTTACAAATGAAACGCATAAGGTTGTTTTTTTTTTTTTTTTTTTTTTTTTTGTATACCTTTATATAATGGATATCTACTGTACTCTTGCCTCTTTACAATGGCAAAACAAAATATGGAATTATTTTAAAATGGAAAAAGGTAGGAAATATAATATCGCTCTATACAGAATGGTGTCATATTGCCAGGGTGGTTTAAGAGTCGCTTGTATGATTGACTTCTTTCTGTTTGTTATCTTTTACATATGTACAGCTAGGAGGAAAGGAACATTTATGTTTGTCTGGGTATATTTTTGCACAAAAAAACTCTCCTTTTTTTAGAGTATCTACTACAGGGTATTATTTTAATTTTTTTATTTTTTACGGGAGATCAAGATGAACATCCGTATTAAATGTGAAAAAAAAAAAAAAAAAAAGGAAACGAAACGAAAAGAAAAAGAAAAGAAAAAGAAAGTAATTGTAGAATATCTATTGCGTATGTAGCTACTGTTGGGACTACGAATGTAAGTTTAAAAATGGTTGATTTAGGATGGAATACAACTTATGTTACCTTCCTTAAAATGCTCTTTAGCGCGTACCTTCTTTCGGAATGTGATAAGTGTGTTGGGGTTGGAACCCTATCTCTGACTTGAGCACGCATGACATGGATATATGCAAACAGATATATATGTATGTAAGCTAGTATGTATGTATGTACGTAAGCAAGTATGTACGTATGTAAGCAAGTATGTACGTATGTAAGCAAGTATGTACGTATGTAAGCAAGTATGTACGTATGTATTGTATATAATACCTGCACGTTTTCGCGTTCTGTCGAGAGAAATGATCATGAAATAAGGGTTAGGCTTAGCCGCGCTTTTCCCCAGCCGCCCATGTCAATTTTGTGCACCTATATATATGTAGCGTTTGCTCATGCACCGGGAAACGTTTTCCGCCAGTTCAAACTTGGGGACATGCACGCATATGTGCTTAACGTTCGTATTGCCGTGAGAATCGGCATGCATATCAGAGTTCATATTGGCGTTCGTATGAACGTGCGCATCAAACTTGCATTATCAGGCGCATGTACGTCTGTATGCATGACAGTATTCACGCCTGTATTCAAGCCCGTATTCAAGCCTGCATAAACGCCTGTATTCACGCCTGCATAAACGCCTGTATGCATGACTGTATGCACGACTGTATACAAGTACTTGTGGAGGTTCCCCAATCTTTCGAAAATATTATGTATCACCTCATAAAAGAAACCTTTTTTCTCTCTTTCTAGCGCTATTGCCTAAGAATGCACGTACTTCCGCTTACGATATGCACGACTTGTATGTATAAATGATTCCATATAGGAATGCCTAAATACCCCAAAACGCAGTTACTCGATTAGATCACATTTAGCTCTCTGAAGAACACACAAACCTAGCGAATATATAAGAATATGCATATGCATATGCATGTGCACATGCATGTACGCCTATTAGCACATATTATTATCTGTGCATTACCCCTGGGTAATTCGCTTTAGTGGCACAAACGCATGACCGGAATCAAAAAATAACGGCATACATTTCCTTTTAAAAAGAAAATTCCCTTTGAAGCCTCTGCTAACGAATAATTTTAAGCGCACATATACATACACATGCTTTCAAGAGTGCGTATATACTTAATTCATTGATGCGAATATATATATATATATATATGTGCTAATGCATTCAAGCGTACATGTATACACATGCATTCGAGGATACATATTTTTCTGCATAATTTCGCGCAGTTGTACCTAGTTGCGCGTATTTATTCCCACAATTACTCCCAATTATGCTGTTTTTTTTTTATTTTTTTCTCCGTTTTATTTCCTCCAAAGCTGAAAAGAAACTTCAACGGAATAACGTAAGTGTATATTTGCATGTAAGAATGCTCCTCTCTCCCAATTTTTTTTTTTTTTTTTTATCCTTATGTTGATAAGAAGGCTTACATCGTTGTGGCATTGGCTCGAGTCTTCGTATGTATACGACCGATTATGCGATTGCATCTGCTTTTATGACCCGTTTCATATGCTTGACAGTGTTTTCCCCTTTAGAAGTGTAAAGAGGGAGCTACTATATAAAGGACGAATACCGTACTTTCTTCACTTTTTAGTGGCACTAACACCCTCCAATATGTTCATAAAACGATATACGGCTTAATCCGCTGTGGTGATTTTATGTACATAAAAGAATCCCTCTGTATTTTTACTCATCACAAAGTAGTAACCACGGCGCATACGGTCCTCCCATATTTGGCGTAGAATTTCCAGGTGTGGAAGTGGTCTTATGCATTTCTTTGCGCGTTTTGTGCAATTTTTTCCTAAACTAATTAACCCACTGTGCTATATAGGTGCATATATATAGCAACAGTGCTATGCAGGTAACACACCTTTGTGTATACACAGCACCGTTAGTATATACTCATATTTATGCCCGCTCTTGCATGTACTACATTGATAAGAAAGGAATACGAAGAGAATATGGAGAGGTGTGAAATAGATAATTTAGCTGAAAAGAATGGTGAGTTTGGGATGTATTATGGACATAGGGCAAATGAGATGGGAAAATCGATGGGAACTCTAAGTAAAGTAAGTAACAATAAGGACGGACAGAGGGGTATTCTTAGTAAAAGCGGTAGTAACAAGATTGGGAGGAGCAACGATGGGAGGAGCAGCGATGAGCTGAACGATGGGCGCAACGACGGGCGGAACGACGAACGCAACGACGAACGCAACGATGAGAACAAGGAGGACAGTTTTGGGAATGCGAAAAATTCAGAGAGAGATCTAATTGCATTGTCAGAAGATAACCCAAGTAGTTTGGAGAATATTTTTCATGGAAACAGTTCTCAAATTTCAATGTATGAAGGATACAAAACAAATTATATCGTGGAATCTCTTTTTGATAAAACATCCTTTATCTATTTTATGGTACCCTTTAATAAGTATAGTTATACGAATTATTATACAAATTGGAATAAGGTCAGTTTTCGAATGTATGCCTCCTTAAATTCTTCTAAAGGTAAATCTTATAGAAAGAAAAGAAAAAAAAAAGGGACAAGAATAATAGACAGAGATGACATTTATGGTGATGATATCGATATTAATGACAATGTTAGGAGGGAAATAGATAGAATTTCCGATGCTATTTATTTTCCAGTAAATACAATTAAAGATAGTGTTGATGATAAAAATTATGCTTCTTATGTTGTATCAAAAGAAGAATATTTTAGTGAGAGAGATGAAAATTTACATAACCCATTAATAAGTATCATGAATAACTTTTTGTACTTTCTACTATTAAGTGAGTTTCTAAGTTACAATGAACTTTTCAAACTAATGCCTCTATGCAGATGTTCTTACGATATATTTAATGCTTGTTTTTATATAAACGTACATATAAATCCGTTTAAACAAAGTGTTAAAGATATTATTTCTTTTTTAAAAGAAAACAAAGAATATCAATTTTGCGTATTAATTAACTCTAATTATGGTATGGATAAAAAAAAAAATATTAAAAAAAAAGAGAGTAATTTGTACATTAATAAAAATGAATTGCCTATTTCTGATAGTGTTAATTTTGAGGGAGAGAAAATAATTGAACGTAAGAATCTTCTTCATAATACAAAGAAATATTCTACTACTAATGGGATACTATTTACGAACAACATAATAAGCATTAGGTATTTTTTTAGTGTCTACGAATTTAAAAGAATATTTTTAAGTAAGATGAATAGGGAAAAAATTCATTTTAATATATATGATAAAAAATTTAAGCTAGAAAAAAAAAAAAAAAACTCTTATTTTGATTACGTACTACCTTATGGAAATAAAGTTTGCTCACTAGAGTACAAGGTTAAATTGAAAAAACATATACAGAGGAGATGGAATTTGAAGGGAAATTATGTACATGAAAACTTCTTCCATCACATATCGGACGGATATGAAGATCATGCGAAAACTTTTGAAGGAGAATCATATACAAAACCAAATGGTGTCCTCAAATTAGTAGAAAACACACAGAGCAGATTGTACCCTTGTTTCACGTCCTTCCTAAGTATGGACAAGTCTGGTTATATAAATGTGTGGAAAATTGATGACGTAAATTCACTGATCCCGACCCGTGTCCACCGAGCGCAGTTAACGCTTGACAGGGAAAGTCGCGTTCATGCTACGGATTCTCTTAACTTGGGAGGCGACCGTTTTTTGCTGTCAGACATGTATTCCTTGTACCTCTTTATTCTCGAAGGTAAACATGTATCCATAGGCTCACGTCACGCTACGTCTCTTCTCGTCACGCACCGTCTCTTTTCATCACGCTACGTCTCTTTTCATCACGAGCATATGTTAGATCATACACACGCACATGTGCCCAGGCGAGTGTAGCATAGTCCCACTACGCAATCACAAATCAAGTGGGTTTTCCTCCTCTTTCACCCTCTTTTTTTTTTTTTTTTTTTTTTTTTTTTTCTGCAGGAAAGAGAGAGCTGAATCTGAGTAAAATTATAAACCTGGGAACAAATAGTGGCCTTATAAAGAACATCTCAAGAAACGATAGGAATAAATGCACAGTGGGGATGGACAAAGCCATATGCTTTAGAGTAGATATAGAGAAAGGAAAAATAGAAAGTAGTAAGAAAAATATGGAGGATTTGCAAAAAATAAACTGTTTTGATAATAATACGAATATTATTTTAAGTAAAAAGAGTATTCTTATAGATGACAGTAGAATTTCTACTTATGTATCTTATGTAAATTACTACATGATAGATTATGAAAATGACAAAAAATATAGTAATACAGAAAATTATTTTTGTGATTTGAGTTTAACAGGTATATCATTAACTTCTCAAAATTCGAACAGTTCAATTTTTCTTTTTGATTTACGTTACAATTATCCTTCTACATGTTTGTATTATGAAAATGTCATCACAAATACGTACCGTTTAACGGGAAAGGAAAAGCTAACATATCTGCATAATCTCAAGACGCATTATAATTCTTTGTATTACTTAAATAGGAAAAAATATTCCGGTTTTCATGACAATATTTTGTTATATCCTCATTTGGCTAGTAATTTAGATGAAGTAAAAACACAACAGGACAACTACAACTATGTTAAGAATAAAATACATTCGGATGAATCGTTTATATATTCCATAGTACGAGAGGAGAAGAAAAAGGTGTTGGAAAATCTCCCAACATCTTACCTGAATATGTGGAGATGGTGTGATAAACGACAGTTCAAAACCTTTTTTCACTACAACCAAGGGGAGAACTACCAGAGAAAATGGACAGGACTAGATAGCTCATGCGATAGAGAATACTTTCCGTACGTACCTATGCAGTTCGATTCGGTTTACAAATTTGTTGAAGCACCCAATCACCTTTTTCTTACTTACGAACATTCAAATTATATCCATTCTTTGTTGGCTCCCTCATATGGAATGGAACTAAAGAGCTCCCTAAAGGAAGTTCCCTTCCACGTGCATCCGACAAACCTCTAAGAAAGATCCGCGCGGGATGCGGTGAGGTGCTGAAGCCGTGAAACTACAAAACGATGCTACTGCGAAGGTGCAAAAAAAAAAAAAAAAAAAAAAAAAAAAAAAAAAAATTCCCCTTTTTACACGCAACTCCTTTATTTTTAATTAAAAAGCAGTTCAACACTCCACCGTTTATTCATTTTTAATTCTTTTAAGCCGTATTTACCATTTTGAACTCCCTTTTTTCATGTGCGCCAAGCACCCAAACGATAACCGCCGTTGTGTTGTTAATATTTTTAAATTTCTGAATAGGAAAAAAAAAAAAAGAGAGAAGGTATCCTCAGTGTGGGCACGCGTTTCACAATTCTCCCACATTATCTTTTAATTTCGAATGTTGTTTGAAGCACATAACGTTCCTATCTACTGTAAAGATGTACATTTCATGTTCACAAATGTTATCGGAGAGAAAATTCTCTCGTTATGCCAATCCCCAAGTTGAGTATATTACACAAGCTCTATTGAGATACATACTTGGAATGTTATACTATTGAAAATGGTGTAACAAAACGGAAAAAGTATGTTTACCAGTTTTTTTTTTTTTTTTTTTTTTTCCTTTTTTGGTTATTTCGATATATGTTAAAAAAAAAAAAAAAAAAAAAAAAAGTGAATCTTACATTTTTATTGTAATTTATTTTAATTCTTTAAAAGATTTTCTTAGCAAACAGCAGAAGGTGGTAAAAGGCAAACCTCTGTTCATGCTGTTTACATAATCTTCAAATTTGTTTATTCGGGGTATCGTCTGAATTGCTGTATGTAGGAAAATGGTAACGATGGTAATAATACATGTGTGCGTGTGTGTGTGTGTGTGTGTGTAATGGTAGGGGCATGTGCATACAGTTGTACAGCTCATATAGGAACAAAAAGCATTATGACGAGAGTATCCTCAATTTTGATAAATTCGGTTTACCCTCATAAGTCCCATTGTGTAAAGCCACCACAGCTCGGTATTTCTTTTGAGGATCTGATGCTTGGATGTTTGAAAATTCGATTATGACCTTGCCATCTGTTAGGTAGGACATTTTAGCGGGGAGGAACAAATGGAAAAATAAATATCCTTGTTATGTGGCATGTTCAGACGACGATTTGCCCAGATGGGGCTACAGACACACGTCGCGTAATGGTAGTGCATATATGTGCGTATATTCGCGTGCACAGTCCTCTTTTGGGGTACCCTCAAGAGTCATCTCAAATCCGAGGAGATTGTATAGAGTTTCCAATTTCCTTTTCCACTCATTTTCAATGTAGTCCTTGTGTAGCTTCACCGTTTTGTATTCTGCTCACAACAAAGGGGATCGTGCATGCGTATAAGTAGAGACATACGTATGTAGTATGGTGGCAGAGTTGACACACTGAGGGGGTATACCCAATTTGGAGGCATCCAAGTTTTTGAAAATCATGTTCAGTTTATCATTGACTTCATCGATTAGTTTGGGGTACTCGTCCAGTTTCTTCTCCTCCTCCTGCGAGAAAAAATGAAATTTGAAGGTATTGGTATCAAAAAGGAAGAGAGGAAAATGTGGAAAAAAAGAATAACTCTATTTTTGTGCTCATTACCAGGACACTCTCCTTCAGCTCTGTGGCCAAGACTGTGTTAGCCTCAATCTCTGAAAAGAATATATACACGAAGCGTAACGCAGCATAACGAAACGAAGTATGCATGTGCTCCAGTGCGAACAGCACATATCTTCTTCGAAGGAGTGCTGTACATGATATCACGAACATGTAAATATGCTTATATGTGTGCATGCGACGTGTCCTCATGCAGCCGTTTTCTTTCTGGGAATACCGTGCGTAATTCTATTTATGGACATTTTCTTTTCCTTCGTTTTATTTTTAATAATTTCTATTTGTCCTTGGGAAAGGGAAAGAGAAAGGGAAAGAAAATGAAAATTTTGTACTGACCGAGACAACGCTGCAATCTGGACAAACTGCTCGTATGTGGGTCGTGTAGATACATTCGTACAGTGACCCATTCATCGCGCACAGGAAATCTTACTTTTTTCATTTTCTATGTACGATATTATGTCATTGTACTGCTTTTCATTATCCTCAACGATGTGATTTATCTGTAGCTGCAGAGTTTTCTTTATTTCTCCGTTGTCCAGGGTGTTCTCCATCGGGTTTGCACTTCGTTCTGTCAGACTTCCTTTTCCCGTTATGTAATTCTTTCTCTTTGCTATTTTGCTAATTTGTATTTTTCCGCAGTATGGAATGGTCTTTACTTTCGTGATTATAAATTATTCTGTCGCTTTTCCGTCCCCTATTTTTATGCAAAATGGAGTAAAACTGTGTGTAGGCTTGCAATTGAAACCAATGCAGTGAGGTAACTTCGTTACGTGAGCACGCATAGCCGGTGATAAGCTCGCATCCATGCGTATTTATATGCACATGCCTACGCACATACACACTTTTATGTATAAGTTCCATCATACTCGCGGGGATGTGAAGTCGTCCCCTTTTCCTTTTAAACACTTTTACATTTAAGTACCTGCATCAAGATGAAAAAAATTGTGCGATCGCTAACCGCACTGAAAGGGAACTTGATCATATGGCTCGAAAAAAAAAAAAAAAATAATAAATAAAAATAATAAAATGCAAAATGATCATTTTAACTAATCCCTTTTAAAAAAAAGGAAAAAATGCAATTCTTAAAAAGATGTATGTTTTCGAAAATTATGATATTATTTTTGCATTTAAAAGAAAAAAAAAAAAAAAAAAAAAAGGTAGTACATTAGTAGCTTGGCGTGAACATAAATATTTGCCTTGCTCATGTATTAACTACGTTGTCTTTCTTTTTTGGCGTCATTTCTTCCACTTAAAAGGTTGTAACGGGGTATAAATGGGGCGAGTGGCAATAATTGGCGAGTTGAAACGGGTGAAATGAAGAGACGGCTTGGCCGTTCTTGGGTAAAAAGTGAAGAACAGCTTTAAGTTTAATAGCCCATAAAGGGAATGGATGTAAAACATACTCACTTGCCGCGTGTGCAGATACTCTCTCATCATTCGTCTGTTCACGTATTCCTTCTTCTGCTACTAGTACAACTTCGTCTTAGTGCACAGATGTGTATAACATAATTAAGATAGCCACAAAAGAGCAGAAAACGGCGTATAAATATAAAAATGGCAAAATTATAAATGGCGAATTGCAAATAGAAAATAATGAGGGTGGTCTAAAGGGCCCAATAATAATTAAGCTCATGCGAGAAATAAAGTTTTATATATATATATATATATATATATATATGTATGTATATGTACATATTTCTTCCATTCTACTTAGCAGTGTATAAAATGAAAAAAAGAACAAAGGGGGGAAAAAATTTACGTGCGTGAAAGGGTTGAGGAAATAACAGGGGATCTAAAAAGGTCATTCACGCAAAACGGGGGTATACCACAAAACGGGGGTATACCACAAAACGGGGATATACCACAAAACGGGGATATACGCAGAAAAGGAACGTTGGTTTTCTCCCCTTCTGCTGATTTGAATGAAATAAATGTAAAGAAGAAAATAGCGAATTTTTTTGAAATTGTAAATTTTCATCATTATTTTGCGAGGGCATCTTCTGATTCCATTTTTTTCAGCATGTCTTGGAGCAAGTTTACATTTTCGTCAATCTTGCAGTTGATCAACTTTATGTTTTTCTCGGCCAGACTCAGTGTGTCGTCCAGCTTAGTTTGTTGATTTTCCAAATCTGAGAAAAGGGACGAGCGAAAAAAAAAAAAATGTTTATATTTGCGTTAGCATTTGCGTTAACGTTCGCGTGTGCGTTTTTGTGGCGACGGATATCTTGGTGTAACATTTAGCGACCGATATGTGCCATCGCACCCTCCTTGTTTACCATCCAGCCGTGCAGAGAAAGACTGTGCATTGTCATGTATTTTCTTTAACTGCTGCAGCCTGGCCAAAACGTTGGGAATGATGTGATGAGTTTTCTTCCAAATGTCGAGGATTTTGAAAAGTTCATCAATCGATTCTTCGTAATTTCCCCGTTCTTTTGATAAATTTAATAGGTCTTTTTTAAACTTTTTCAAATTTAGAAACTCGGACTGTAAATTTTGTATTTTCTTCTTTACATTTTCTAATTTAGTGGAGTCTAACAAACTTAATTTATTATACAAATCTAAAATGGCGTGATTGAGATCATCATACGGGAGTAAAGACATTTTTTCAATACCTAATGCTTTTTCTATTTCGAAAATTTTTCTTTCAAGCATTAGCAAATCGGATACCTGAACATCTTTTTCATTTGTATTTTTGGCAGTATATATACCAAACTGTGCAGGAAAGGAAAACATATGGCCCATTTTTTTTTGTCCATCATTCTTTTCTCTGTCTACCCCCTTTTCATTGTCCTCTAAATTGTTCAGCATTTCGAGAAGAGTCTTAACATCCTTGGTGTTGTTATCAATGGGATGTTCATCCTGTGCAATTTTTTTTTCCTTTTCCATTTTAATAATATTCGTTAACGTATCATCATTTAGTATATTGTTAATATCATTTTTTAAGGAAAACAATTCCATTAATACTTCTGGTGCTTCCCTATTGTGTAAAATTTTTTTTACAATTTTTTCATGCTCTGCTAATTCTTCTTCGCTTGGTTTGTCATTTGTATTCGAAGAATATATTTGTTCTTTTTTCACATTTGCTATTTCGCTAATGTATTGTGTAATATCTTCGACTTCACACTTTAATTTTTGTAAATAAGACAAAGGATCTTCTGAATAACTGTGCATATTATGATCATACTCATAATAATTCGCGTTATTGTAGTTTAATTTTGAAGGATCTACATCTATAATCACACCGTTGTTATAATGTTTTAAAATTTTATTCCTATAAAATTCGTATGAATGCATTGGTTTCTTGATACAATCTTCATCTAAAATGGAATTTTTTTTTTCATCTAAAGAACTGTTTTTGATATTTAACATTTGGGGATCACTTTCTAAAAGCAGGTATTTACTTTCCTGTTTGGAATTACCTAATGTTGCTAACATACTTGACAGATATGTATCTAGGGGGGAGGAGTATATGTTAATGTTTATTTCATCTAGAAAATGCTTATTCATAGTAACTACATCTTTATATAATTCATTTGAATCGTTATTACACATAGAATGATTGGATGTATCGGGAACATATTCGTAAATATCCTTTTCTTGTGAAGGGATAAAAAAATTTCGCATATCCATTTTCAGGTTTTCCTTTTCCAATTTTCTATTTCTGCTCATATGTGTATCCTCTGATCCAAATAATTTGCTCACATTTGTTTTCCCTCCCCGTTTTTTGCTTTTTAGCCTTACTCCGTACGAGAGCTTACTGCTACTAGTGCGATCATCGCTGGGGTTTGAGAGGGTACTTTTGACACTTTTCATGCTTTTTATGCTCATATGATTGCCTAGAGATGTTGGAGATGCGTTGCCTTCTTCTCTTTTTTCTTCCGATCTTTCGCAAATGTCTTCATTTCCCTCGTAGTCCCCTTTCACGGGAGTATTTTCTTCTGAAGAAGTTTTCCTTTTTTTTTCCTCGTTCTCACAGTTTTTCAGTACACCAGTCGATCCTGAGCTTCCTTCAGACGGTTCGATTTGCTCGTTCTGTTCACACAGAGCAGGTTGCTCCGATTTTTCCGATAGCGCATACTCATCAGGTTTCCCGTGTTTGTCACTGTTTTCTGATGGCCCACTTTCACCGCTGTGATCGTTCTCTTCACTTTGCGCATTTGAATTTCTGCTCACAATTCTTTTCATCTTTCTTGAAGTTTTCCCTTTGGTCAACTTATCTGGCACTTGCAAGAGTAGGTGTTATATTACTATGTTGCTATGTTGCTATGTTGCTATGTTGCTATGTTGCTATGTTACTATGTTGCTATGTTACTATGTTACTATATTTTGTTTTGTTTTATTTTGTCTAATGCTTACATTGCCAATTTTGTACGCTGCAGAAAATTCGCGCACTTTAAGCTGCTACCTGTTAGACAGTTATTTTGAGGAAACTAAATATTTTCAAGCGTAGCACATTCAAAGTTGCGCTTCCATGCGATAGGATTAAACATATGGGCAGGCGAAAAAAAAAAAAAAAATGTGGAAATACGCACACGAGCATGCACAGTTCAGAATTTAACAGTACACCGTAAATGAAAAAAAAAAAAAGGTGCTTATATTACTTTTTTTTTTATTGGCTATTTGTGCGGAGTATAATCTTTATTTAGCTTTTCCGCTTTACGCTTTACGCTTTCTACGATTTTTCGTTGTACGAGATAATAGCGTTCCCTACGCATATAAGCTAGGTTATAATTTTTTAAGTTAAAAAAAAAAAAAAATTAAAGCACAAAAAAATGAAAACATTTTCATGGGTAATGAGGTATATTTGTAAAATCACCTACATATTTCTACAAGTTTACACGCTTGCGTACGCACGCTTTTACGAGTTCACTTATGGGCTTACCGCAAAATGATGGGCACTTGTGTTATTTTCCCCTTTTGGGGAAACTCTTTCGGTTCAAGGAAAAACAAGAATTAATCTTTTACGCTTATCATGCATTGTCTACGAATATATAATTACATACGTTTCGTGTGTGCACTCGTTGTTGCTCTGTTCTGTGCCACATGGCAATTTGGTGAAAATATAGCTAATGAGAAAATTGCAAATGTTAATACATTGCGTGCACCTGGGGTAAAACACTTAAGGGACACTTCTTGCGAGTGTCTATGTCATATTTCCCGTTAAATTTTAAGGAGGTTAAAAATTATATTGATACGCTGTTGCGCTGTTGCGCTGTTACGCCGCTGTTCGCTATTCGCTATTCGCTATTCGCTATTTTATTAACAAAAAATTAATTTTCCAAAATGCGGAAATTTATCTCTTCCACGTTTCGCAAAAATATGACCATGCAATAATGTTTTGACTTTTTTTTTTTTTTCTAGCCAGTGTTCATAAAAAAATATTTTTATAGACAGGCACTCATAAAACGACTTAAATAAAGAGTAAACTAGTTCATGCCATAATATAACGATGTATATTACTCTTTACAAAAAGAAATCTCAGAAATATTCTCCTACGGGGGTAAAATGCTTAATTGTCTGAATGTTCATAAAAGTTCATATTACATAATTTTTAACATGCACATAAGTGTAATTAGTCCCTCGTTTAACAAAATACATTTCAAAAAAGGCCATATAACAGTAAACACCGTTAAGAGCATTTTCCCTTTAAGTGGGAAAAATGGAAACAATTAGTTTCACATTCAACGGTTAGGAAAAAAAAAAAAAAAAAGCCTCTTTTCTAATGATAAACATTGAAAAGGTCGATATCTACACATCCCAACAGGAAACACACATGTTCCTCCTAATTTGTCCAACCCTGGTTTACGAAGTGGCTCCAAATAAGGCAAGCGCACTTTCTTTTTTCATCGGGAAAAAAAGGGAAAGGGACGTAGTAAACGTACCTAATTTGTTAACTAATTAAAACAATGTACAATATAGATTTGCCTTTTTTATTTATTACAATACGGAAGTTTCTCACGCACAAGCAGTTCGAAAAATAAAATGTGTCCATATATGTAAATATGGTTATATGTACATATATATGCATGTGTATATTCGTACATATGTATATACGCGTGTACAAAATTATTAACATTGTGAACTATTTTCATAACAAGTGTGTTTTATAGTTTCCTGAGAATATTTCAGAATGTACCATTGCTTAGAAGGTCGGTAAGGAATAAGGAAAATGAGAAGGCGTTACAATTGCGCCTTTCCAGTATTAGTTACTAGGGAAACGAAATTAATGCCCCATTAAATGTGTTCCTAATGCATTGGCGAAAATATAATTTTTTCCAAAGTGTCACATACATTCTTAGCGTAACGGTACGTATAATGCTTGCGTAAAGTACGAACGGGTAAATTATATCAGAATTAACCAAAAAAATAGATTTTAACTATAAACGTTTATGAAACCTTTTGTAGTTTAATGAATGAGTAGCGCACAATTCCAATGATCAGTGGTATACGTGTTTAAAAAAAAAAAAAATAAATAAACGCTCCTTTCATACTTTATGCATAAAAACAAATCGCAAAAAAAAAAAAAAAAAAAAAAAAAAAATGTATATTACATATATGTACATATACATGCGACTTTTTTTCCTTTTTTTTTGTATGATGATTTATTATTTGTTTTAAAAATAGGTTATATAACAATTTGCTATTTAACAGCATACTGGAGTATGCGTTAATTAAAGCTCATTGTATTAGTAGTATATACATATGCATACAAAATAATAAGTATGACATAGCATGAATGTTATCAGTTTTTTTTTTTTACTAATTTAGGTTTTTGTTTTTTCTTTGTTTTTTTTTTTTTTTTCCCTTTTTTTTAACAAAACGTTTAATATACTAAAATTAATAGATTTATGTTAACGTATAAAAAGAAACTCAGGGAAAGGAATAGAGGGACAAGAATCCAAATAGATTGTATCATACCGTAAAAAGGAAAAGTAACTAAAAAAAAGGAAAGAGAAAAATGATTGCGAAAATAGTTGAAATTTTTTCATGCGCAAAACCGGCAGGGCCCACGCGATCTATGAACAGTTCTCGCGGCGCCTAAAAGGCGAAAAGTGGAGTTCTGCGTGCGCAGTGTACACGGTGTATGCGGTGTACACACTGTAAGCGGTGTATAAAAAGCATACACAGTGCATTTGCACACCCATTGCGTATTTTCGTATATATGCGCAAAAAAGTTTTTCCCATTTTATCTTGAGCAGGTTAGGCCTACAAGAAAGCTGCTAAGTGAGGAAAAATGGGTAAACAAATAAAAAGAGAGAAATGCGAAAGTTAATTTTTGCAGATTACTGCTGATAAAACTTGGTTATTCTCAGAATGCGACCGTGGTGCTGACGTATATCGATGTTTACAAGTGCGAGCACGTGAAATGCCTTGTACAAATATGCTTGTGTATATGTGTGGTGTTCGTATGCGTGTAGTGACTGTGCCGTGTATACACGTACATTTACGTGTATGCATTTTGTAGTATTTAACAATTTTGGGCTTTAGAAGAATATGCATAAAGGACGCACGTTTTTTTTTTTTTTTTTTTTTTTTTTTTTTACGCATGCTGATGTGCAATGTGTACTTTAACCCATTCGTGCATTGAAACTTGAGTGAAGAGCAAAGTTGCGGCACCCTCAAAATGAGTGGCGCTCTCCAGCATTTCTCTGCAAATGCGCATGTATGTGAGTGGGAGGATAGGACTCGATGAAATATAAGTGTGGAGGGATGCAGTGGTGGAGATTCATATGAATCTGTTTCGCCTCCTTGCCGCTTTGCCACCTTTCCAACTCTCTCCCCCCCCTTTTTTTCCCCCCCGTCCGTTCGTAGTGCGATTTCTAAACCTGATAAAGCCAGTTATGTTTCTGCTGCCGGAGGTGCAGTCGCCTGATAGGAAGTTACCATTTAAGGAGAAGCTGCTATGGACAGCTGTATCTTTATTCGTATTTCTGATATGCTGTCAGATACCTCTATATGGAATAGTAACAAGTAAGTCTAGTGATCCGTTCTATTGGATGCGTGTTATTTTGGCATCAAACAGAGGTACACTCATGGAATTGGGAATATCACCTATAGTTACGAGTGGTATGGTTATGCAGTTGTTAGCAGGTTCAAAAATTATTGATGTAGATCAGAGTTTAAAGGAGGATAGGACATTATTTCAGGGTGCACAAAAATTGTTAGGTTTACTTATAACGTTAGGAGAAGCTATTGCTTATGTGATTAGTGGTATATATGGGAATATATCAGAGATAGGTACAGGTCATGCTATAATTATAATTTTACAGTTATTTTTTGCTGGTGTAGTAGTTATATTATTAGATGAATTATTACAAAAAGGATATGGTTTAGGATCAGGAATTTCTTTATTTATTGCTACAAATATATGTGAAACGATTATGTGGAAATCTTTTAGTCCAACTACTATTAATACTGATAAGGGAATAGAATTTGAAGGAGCTATTATATCATTAATATATTGCTTGTTTACAGAATCAAATAAAATATCTGCTTTGAAAAAAGCATTTTATAGGACACATGCACCAAATGTAACTAATTTGTTAGCAACTATTTTAGTTTTCTTAATAGTTATATATTTACAAGGATTTCGAGTTGATTTGTCGGTTAAGTATCAAAGTGTTAGGGGACAACAAGGTACATACCCTATTAAGTTATTTTACACAAGTAATATTCCCATAATATTACAAACAGCTCTTGTATCTAACTTATATTTTTTTTCACAAATATTATATAAAAGATTTAAAAATAGTATTTTGGTTAATATACTAGGACAATGGCAAGAAGTAGAATCTAGTGGTACATCTATACCTATTGGTGGAATAGCTTATTATATATCACCACCTAATTCCTTTGCTGATATTACAAATGATCCCTTCCATACACTTGTTTATATATCATTCGTTTTAGTCGCATGTGCATTTTTTTCAAAAACATGGATAGAAGTTTCAGGAAGTTCAGCGAAAGATGTTGCAAAGCAGTTACGTGATCAACAAATTGGTATGAGAGGTTATAGAGATACACCAACTTCCCTAACACGCGTTTTCAATAGATACATCCCAACAGCCGCTGCCTTTGGTGGCATGTGCATAGGTGCTCTAACAATTTTAGCAGACTTCCTAGGTGCGTTAGGTAGTGGTACAGGTATACTATTAGCAGTAACAATTATTTATCAATTTTACGAAATGCTAGTTAAAGAACAGGAAAAAGCTACTTCCTTATTTTAGCATCTCCGTCTCATAAGAACAGAATTTGCCTTTGTAAAAAAAGAAAAAAAAAAAAATCAACCTTCTTATTTAAATATAAGATACCTCTTCCCCCCCTTTTTTTTTTTTTTTTTTTTTTTTTTTTT